>CM053401.1:47318640-47349766 GCA_028644305.1 Xerus rutilus | reverse complement strand
ACAATTGCAAAACTGTGGAAGCAACCCAGATGTCCTTCAATAGATGAATGGATAAAGAAACTGTGGTACATATACACAATGGAATATTATTCAGCAATAAAAGAGAATAAAATTATGGCATTTGCAGGCAAATGGATGGAACTGGAAAGCATTATGCTAAGTGAAGTAAGCCAATCCCAAAAAACCAAATGCCAAATGGGCTCTCTGATTAGTGGATGCTGATGAATAAGGGAGGTGAGAATGGGAAACATAAGAGAAATAGAGGAACACTAGACGCGACGTGGTGGAGGCAGGGGGCAGGAAAGGGGAATGGGTATAGTAAAGATGGTTGATAAAAAAAAAAAAATATATATATATATATATATATATACTGTTCATTGAAAGTGCACATAAAGGTGTCTAATATGAAAAAAAAAGAAAATATATTTTTAAAAATAATATTTAAAAAAAGAAAAAGAAATTGAAAAGGCCACCTAAAGTTTGCATTTTTTGCAAATCAAGCAGTACTGTTGCATAGTCATTACCCAGAGTAATGTCTGCTTCCCACTGTAAGCCATATTACAGTCTTCACAGGTCTTGATTCACTTTGAAATTTTACAAAATAGTGCACACTGATATCCCAGTAACTTGGGAGGCTGAGTCAGGAGGATTGCAAATTCGAAGTCAGTCTCAGCAACCTGGGGAGACCCTGTCTCAAAATATAAAAACAAATAAACAAACAAAAGGACTAGAGACATAGCTCATGTAAAAACACCCCTGAGTTAAATAAAAGAAGAAAATAAATACCACAAAATATTACACTGTCAATGTAATAACAATTTAATCATAAATTGATGATACTATCAAATTGGATTGAATGAGCTGAAAGTAGTGGATATTTTGATGCCATAGTAAGACATATATGAAGCTGGGAACAGAGCCCCATGCCTGTAATCCCAGAAGCCTAGGGGGCTGTAGCAGAAGTATCACAAGGTAACTTAGGGAAACCCTATCTCAAAACAAAAAATATATGAAAAGGGCTGTGGATGTAGCTCAGTGATAGAGTACCCATGATTCAATCCTATCCCCACCCCATCCCGCCAAGTAAGACAAATGGGAGCCAGAGAGTTGAAGACAAATCTCAATTTCAGGCTTATCAACTCAATGAAATTTCTAGGGGTCAAATGGTCTGGAGAACAATATATATCCCTCAAGGTGAAATGCAAGTTGCTATACTTTATATGGTCTTCCACCCACTCAGCCATATACACAAGTCTTGATGTTTGCTAGACATTTTTGGGGAATTTGAAAGAAACATGTATACTACATTTATGTGTTCTGTTTAATCTGTATACTAAATTGCCTGTAATTTGATCTCTCAGGGCAAAGAGAAGGCTCTGAAGCAAGTCCATGCTTCAGTACAATCTCATTTCCCTTTGGGCCTTATAATGCAGGAGATCCAATGATAGATAAATTCTCTGTGGCAAATAGGAATATTGCATGGAGAATCTGCAAAGAACCTATGGTAGGATTGCAATACAAACTTCAAGGACTTTGGAGAGAGCCATGTTCTTTGCCATACAACTATTTTACTTTGGAGAAAGAGATTCTGGCTTGCTGTTTGGCATTGGTAAAGACTTAATGCTAGCCATGGGATATCAGATGACTCTGAAGGAGAGCTTTCAATCATGAACTAGTTGTTTTTCAATCAATCAAACTAAAGGTTGAGAATAAGCAAAAGCAAAATATTAAGTGGACAAAGTATGTTGAAGACTTGACACAGGTCTCAAGGTTACAAATAAATTGTATGAGTAGGTGTCTCTGACTTATTTGAAAATCAGTTCTTGCTGAATGGTCTCCTCTCCTTTATCCCACACTTTTGACTTCATGAAGAGTTTCTTAAGATCTTTGGATTTATGGTAGAGAAACACAAAATGAATTATACTGTTTCATAAATGGTGGCAGATGATATTCTCCTACTGCCTATAAATGAACAGCTACAGATTTACAGCCCCACACTAAGATGAACCTGGAGGGCAGCTGTGAAGTGTGACCTTCCACAAGGCAGAACCCCAAAACAAAGGATATTTTGCTGCTACTTTGGGTGAACTGAGAGACAGCCAGACATAAGGAATACACTGATTAATGCACAGTTTTTATAAATTTGGTTGAGTGGTTATAGAATTGATAAAATAGGAATGGAAGATTGTTTAAATGCTCTCTTGGGAAGGAGGGATATGAATGAACATCTTTGAATGGGCATCCATGGTAAAGATATTCTTTTCTCTTCAATGCCTACAAAAGGCATGTACTTTGGAGAAAAGTTTATGTAGACAAATAATCCTGTGAATGTCAGTGGCCTTATTCTCCAGCCATGCTCTTATTCAATATACCCATGAACAAAAAGCCTACAGCAATTAATTTTGAAATACGGACTTTGAACATAAGGACTTCCTTTTACCAAGGCTGGCATGGAAAATGCCACTGCTGAGTATTTAATTTGCTTGTAGCAAAACCCAATATTGAGTTCTCTATATGCCAATTTTTCTCATGTGGTTGAACAAATCACTTGGAAGCAGGTTGATATAAGGCTTTTTTTCTAGGAAGGAGGATGTAGAAATTTAAATTTACTGTAATAACAATATTTTCTGGAAATGGACTTTCCTTCAGTAACCATGATGCTTCACCTAGCACCATCATCTGCACTCATGAGTACTTCAATCACTGTCATGAGATTTTGCACAGTATTGATTCTGATCAAGAAACTAATTTCTCAGTTGCCATGATAGTACTGAGTTAATTGATCTTTCTACAAAATATCTCAGCCAGAAACAGTTGGCCTAATAAAAATTGGCATCATTTTTTTTTCTAAAAAGTCATTTATGTTGGTTATTGTGAGGCACTGTACTGAAGTGACATGGTCTCATAGGATGCCGTATACACTTTGAATCAGAAAATAAATATTGCATGCTTCTTTCTGCCACATGGTCAAAAACAGGTCTGAGAGTTCAAGGTAGGAGGTGGTCTCTCACTATGTTACCTAGTAACACAAACGAAAGATGTTTGCTTCCCATCCTAAAAACCATGAGGTTTGTTGGTATGGAAGTCTTAGTTCCTAAGGAAAGACCGTTTCTTTGAGGAACACAATAGTACTTCCATCACTTTGAAGAACAGATTGTTAACTACACATTTTGGTGTTTCTCATGCTTCTGAGTGGACAAAGGATTTACTCTAGTGAGTGAAATAATTATTAAGGGGAAATTGGCTTTGTTGCTATATCATAGGACAAACAGGATAATGTCTAGAACCCAAAGGATTCTGTGATATACCTCTAAGTGCTGCCCTGATCATTTTAAGTAGTAATTGAAAATGACAACACAAACAAAGTCTACCAATGTCTCAAACTTTAAAAAATAATAGTTTACCCTACTAGTTACCCTTCAACTATTCCAGGTTGCAAAAGGAAATTTAAAATATAAAATAGAACTGGGGAAATGGAAGTCACAGATACAGCTTCCTGACTAATTACAGAAAGGATTATTTTAGATTTGCAAATCTTCTCCTTGCTTGATATGTTATAAATTACAAATATACACACACACACACACACACACTCATATAAAATACATACTTTTTTTTACTCCGTCTTTTATTTTGCAAAATTTTAAGGTAAATCCAATGAGACTGTGAATGAATTTGAGGATTAATTAATATAACCAACAATTGATACAATGACTATTTGGACAATCTGTCTCCTTATTTAGAGAAAAAGTTGAGAACTTCTTTGCTTGTATGAGGTATGGCTGCATCTTCTCAGGTTGGAATATATAGTAGTTGTGTTCTGTTTTAATCAGCTTTTTCACCACTGTGACCAAAAGGCCTAACAAGAAGAACTTTAGAGGTTTAAAAAAAGTTTATTTTGTGCTTACAGGTTTGGAGGAATAAGTTCATAGACAGCATTCATAGATGGCAGCTGACTCCATAGTTCTGGGCCTGAGGTGAGGCAGAACATCATGGCAGAAGGGCATAGAGGAGGAAGGAAGCTGTTGGTGTGTTGTTACTGTTTCAATATCAAAAGACAATTCAATCCCAGATTTGTCACAAATAACACTGTTGGTATATTGTTAAGAAAGAAACAGGAGAGTACCTAGAGAGCACACACTGGCCCTACAAGTCCCTCCCTGGGTCTAGGGGAGGTCTGAATTCCTTGTGGTCAAAAACTTCTGTATTCTACCCAAATTTTGGCAAAGTCATTGTAGATGGACCCATTCCACACTTTTGAATCACACCTGGTTGGCACCAAAGCCATCAAACTATGCCATAAGCTGATCCCACAACCCATGAAGACCAACACAATGCTAGGTTAGAACCAAGCCCCATGCTCTATGGGCTGCCTATTGCTGAACTGAATGTGTGAACCAAAAACCACTGAAACTAACTACAGATACTAGCTGAAATAGAATTCTGATAAAGTGGAGCCACATGGCCTCCCTTGGCAATAAATTATTTTAGAGACTCTATTCACAGGCCAGCCTCGTGATGAGACTGTTAGGATATTCTAAGTGTCAGCTTACTAGCCTAGAACTAAGTTCAAGGGGAAAGTGTGCTTACTACCCTGCTCTACTCCTAATAAATGGGGTCTTACACCATAGAGTTTCTACTGATGGCGATGCTTGTTTCACTATGATGAGCCTCACACTGGGCTTTGAGACAAAGTCTATGCTAGTATAGTTCATGCCCCAGCTCCCCAGCAAGTGGAATCCTATTTCCTGTTCTGCTGCCCAGCATTAGGGTAGGTGTGGTAGGGCTGTCCACTACCTAGCTTTATGTAGTTTCTGTGGCTCAATCTCCTGGTCTTGTCCTAGTGGTAGGGGTTGTGGGGCTTTTCCCATCACTAGGTTTCACTGTGGAAGGCCTGGTATTGGGCTTCAAGTCCTGGATTTAATTCTCTTTCCTTTTTGTAAGCAGAAGATGCTTGTCTCTATGCTGGGTTTCTTGGAGTCTGGGGAGAGATGATGCTAGTAACTCTTTCCTTTCTTCCTTCTTTAATCTTTCTTTTCATTTTTAATTTATTATATTAAAAGTAAGCACTATTGTCTCTCACCTGATTTCCTTGGCTCTTGTGAAAGTAGCTTGTTATGTACATAGCTGTTGAATTCTGTGTGCCTGTGGGGAGTGTTCCCTGGAAGAGCTTACTCAGCACTATCTTTCTCTGCTCCCTAACATCTTATTTTTATTGTGTTTTCTAAAACTATTAGTCAACAAAGATTTGGAAGATAATAAAAAGCTGTTCTTTCCTGAATGTGGTTAGAGAAACCCTACCCTTGCTAGTGAGTTCTGCTTATTCATCTCATAAGCTCAGAGCCAGTTATTGCAGATCAGTTTTAACTATTCAATTAACACTCTTTGAAATGAGTTGACATGCTTTTCATTAAGTTCAAAATTCTTATTTCCCAAATCATGGAGATCAAAAGTGAAAAGAAACTGGAAAAGTAGAGAAAGAATAACAAAATTAGAAAGTGACTCAAAATATCAAAATCAAGAGGAAACATGAAGGAAGGCCTTGCATTACCTCAATATTCTTATAGGAGAGTAATTGATTTTGGTGATTGGGAGCCTTCATCAAGGAAGGAAATGTCATGAATATATATTACTTATGATGATAAATATTTAATGTACTTCCTAAAAAATCCAAAATATGTAACTGGGGGACTCACAAGATACTTCTTTGAATAGGTGCACTTTATTCCTCAAATATTGTTAATATGTTTTCAAACAGGTCATTTATTGTATCAGCAGAGCCACTTCCCAAATGTAGTGATGACTTTTTAAAAGTATCAACCTATTCTCACTACAGAAAAAAAATAAGTAATTTAAAACAACTTTCCAGATTTATTTCCAACACCTGTGGACTAAATAAAAAATATCACCTGGAAGCTATTAAATTGATCATCTAAATCAATTATGTAAAACAGAGCATGATGATAAATAAGGTTTTCCTTTAAAAAATCATTGATCATCATCAGTGGATTGGATTTTGGGGTTACTTCTCTTTTTGGTTTTGTGTGTGTGTATATGTGGAGTATATATGTATAGTATCTTCTATATACATATATCTTACATAGACAACTTACCTATATGTATATATATGTTTTATATATGTATATATGTGTATACATTTATATATATGTTTATACATTTATATATATTATATTATATATTTATTTATTATATATATTTATTGTATATTTATTAATTATATATTATATATATTTATATTTTTATATATTTAAATAAAGTCTAAAGCAATTAGCAGCTATGAAAACCAGAGGATCATATATTCTCAGTCTCACTATAATAATTTGCTAACAAAAGGACTTAAAATTTTATAAATATTTTTTCAAATATTTGATTTTTATATGAGTTTTACGTATTTACACATCTTCATGGCTAGTCCATAGAAGTTTTCTAGTGTCAAGTGACCTTAGATTTTATTGTAATAATTTTACTACTAAATATCATAAATTATACAATGAGTAACACATTAAAAATGAATTAAACTTTTAAACACAAAATCAGGGAAGAAAAATTTGCCCTTAGGTCCAATAATCTTGACTGTTAAAATTCAGATATGATTCAGTTAGTTCAAATTTGTAGATAGACTAGTAGATAAAGGGAAAGGTAGGTGATGGATAGACAACTCTCTAGATGAATAAGCAGATAGAAGGCCTTGTTAACTTGGGACTTTGTTGCGGAAAAAAAGGCAAAGAATATATTGATAATGATCAAATCTACATTTTGAAATGCATACTTTTAACTAATATCCATACACCATGATTTGCAAATGCTACGAATTGAATAGTGCTATGTCTTTAAGTCCTTTCTATTTACTCTCAACTAGCATGGCAGTGGAAATTGTTTCTTTTTAATTTGTATCTGTAGTAGTAGTCTCTTGCTATTTAAATTAGCAGCTTAATATATTTATCATCTTATTTTCTGAAGGTCCATCGGCCTAGAGCAACTTAAACTAGTTCCATAAGCTCAGGGTCTCTCCTGTGCTTGTGGTCAAGCTGTCAGCCACAGTTGCAGTCAACTCAGCAATTGATTAGGGCTGAAGAATCATCTTTCAAGTTTGAGTGATTTTGATGGGTTTCCATCCTTCCAAATTACCTTCTAGCACTGCCATCATTAACATAAAAGAAATGATGTTTGAATGTATTGTAGGACAAGCGTGATCACAGAACAAAGAAAAATTCTTCTTGATAAAGAACTCTCAAACTTCAACAAGATACCAAAAGGTATGTCCTCGAAGTTTAAGTGTTTATTGCAGCTAGATTAACACATAACATTTCATTTTGCATTACATTATATCACTGGTCTTTAGGGATTTTATAGCATACCACTGATATGCTTTCTGAAAGGTTTTGAGAGGAAAGAAAAACCTCTTCATTTTCAAACAGTGATAAAATGTGAAGATTCTCATGGGTTTCTAATCTGTTACACTATGTTATTAACGACTTGTTTAAAAAAATAGCTATTTCATATGGCTTGTGGGTGCAGGTACATTTCTAATCTGTGATGCATTTCTGAGCTTCTGCATCTGTGTAGATGCCCAGTTCTGTTTGAGACTCTTGTAACATAAGCCTCTTAGGGGAGAAGAAGCATTTTTTTGGCTTCTGAATGTTTTCTCTTGTTCTTTTTATTGCCCTTTAAAGAAATTTCAATGATGGCACAGATGACTGGAGGCCACACTGTTGAGTGATTCTGTGATGATAGCTTGAAAACTTCAGAAAGCATTTCAGAGATAATAAGTACCAGGGAGAGTATAGGCAGCCGTGTTACATATGGTTCACAGCCAGCCAAGTCTCCACACTTTGAATAAAGTCAGCACTAAGAATATATAGTGTGACAGTTTTTGCAGAAAGAATGAATTCTTATATCACTGATGATGAAACAGTATATACAAAAAGTACATTTTTCAAAGCAAAATGGTCATTTAACTGATGTCAAGAGACTTCTTTATTTTTTATGTTTTGGCATGTTATTGATTTGAATATAGAGAATAATAACTTTTATGGCCAATAAACTCATAATTACAGTTTCATGAAAATTTCCATATCATCTGTGAAATTATTCTTGCTGGAATTTTTCAGTTTTTGCCAAGGGCTTTTCTCTTAATTTAATAATAGGCTAAAGTATTTGTGTGTAAAAACAAATTTCCATATTATCTGTTGTAAAATTATAATCTATTTCGCCCAAAAAAGTATATATAAAGCTTAAAGGTGACCTAGAAAAAAATAAATCAATATAAGGAGTTATCACTTTTAATTCACATTTTATTATTCAATATTTTTGCATAATGAAGTTCGTGTGGGTCATTTAGGTAGGTTTTTGACTTTCAATAGGAGAAAGTATAAGTGACCATAGCTTAAACAACACAGACAATTAATTCAGGAAAAATTAGCCAGGTGCAGTGGTGCACACCTGCAATCCCAGCACTTTGGGAGGCTGAGACAGGAGGATTGTGAGTTCAAAGCCAGCCTCAGCAATGGTGAAGCACTAAACAACTCAGTGAGACCCTGTCTCTACATAAAACACAAAATAGGACTGGGGATGTGGCTCAGTAGTCGAGTGCCCCTGAATTCAATCCCCAGTACCAAAAAAAAATCAAGAAAAATATCAATATCAAAATATCTGTGGTTCCAGAGTTGCTGAACTCAACACTTCAGAGGAGGCTTTTGATTTTATTCTAATGATGACAACAATCACTCATGTTGCTCCAAGCAGCCTATCTTTCTGCATCAATAATCAACACATACACGCCAAAAGAGAGGGCATGGGTTCCCTTCAAGGAACTGTTTATCAAGGCAGAACTTGTCTTTTGCAAGGTGAACAGCAAATAATTCCTGTGTGGCTTATTTCATGGTACACTCCTACCAATTGAGATGGCTGATAGATTAGCTACCTCCTTGCAGATATAAGTTACTGGTAAATATGTGACATTTGGGAAATTGTTTCATTTGTAAAATGTGGATAATGGTAGGAAGGAGTGTGCGTGTGTGTGTGTGTGCATATATGTTTAGATGGGCCATTAAATAAGATCATGGTTGCAAAATGTCTAGTATGTTTTCACATAGAGCAAATGTTCAATAAATATAAATTATGGAATGGTTGGTAATAATGTAGAAGAAAAAGACACTCATTTGATCTTATATCTATTGCTCTGAAAGGAAACCAAATATGTGCCAAATGAACCACATATCCATAGCCATTTATTAACCTGAGTAAATAGAGTATTTAGTACCCCATTTAGTTTATATCTTTCTTCTTTTTCTTATATTATTTATTGAATATTATTATCTAGGTATTGAGCAATGCTCTTTACTTACTTTATTTCTTTTAATTCCTCATTATTACTTGTTTTACTGAAAAGAGAATAGGTTCAGGAAGATTAAAGAAGTCCTGCAGATCACACCTAGGGAATGAAGGGACAAGGAATCAGGTGCCGCTCTCCTTTACTCTGTTCTTAATTACTCCAGGATTGTGCTTATCTTTTACAATGCTTTTATAATATATTTTTTACAAAATCATCTATATAATCAGGTTCTAAATTATATATGTTGGCCTTGGGTTTAGATACTTAGCTTTTACTCCTGCCTTTTCTTTTGTCTCTTCATTCTTCACACTGTCTCTCAGGATTACTTCCTTGTGAGAGGATTTTTATGAGAACTGCTGCAACCCATTAAGTATATTCTTTGTACAATTATGATTTTTTTCTATTACAATTTATTATTAAAATTTTTCTTCTCCATAAATTATTTTAGCCTTTTGTATTATTTGCATATTTATTGACTAAAAAGATAATAAAGCAACTTACAAATAAGAAAGTTGGCATTTCCTGTCTTATTGTAACTTTAAACTTTGAGTAGGTGATTTAAATGTTCATAGTTCATGACGGGCTGAACTGTGGCATGCTAAAATTTATATGTTGAAGCCCTAACCCACAGTACTTCTGAATGTGACTATACTCACCTATTGAAAGGGATTATTAAGTTACAAAGAGATATTTAAGGTGGGCTCTAATCTTTGCAGATATATATACAGTGTTAACTTGGTTATCTAGGAGGTACATTTCCTTTATAAAATAGGATGCAAGAGAAAGCATTTCATGTTTTTTTTTGCTCAGATTAATGTTAACACTGTATATTTTGAAAGTTTAATAATGTACTTCTTCAAATTGTTTCTCTGGATCCTTAAGGTGGACCCTAATCCAATCTGATTGCTGTCCTCATAAGAGGAGGAAATTTTGATGCACAGAGACAGCAGCATGCAGGTGCACAGAGAAAAGATCCCATGAGGACACAGTGAGAAGGCATCATCTACAAGTAAAGGAGAGAGGCCTCAGGAGAATCCAAACCTGCTGAAATCTTCATCTTGAACTTCAGCCTTGAGACATATGAGAAAATAAGTTCTATTTTTTAACCCATCCAATATGTGATATATTTTTATGGCAACCTTAGCAAGCTGATTTTCTTTATTGGACAAATATTTGCTACAAATGTTCAGTCTATTCTAGATGTGTTTCTAGTGCCTTGACATGAAATGTTGAACAAAGCAGAGCATCCTGGCAGCTACCAAATGTATGTGGAATTTCAGTACCACAGAGGAAAAGAATAGAGTATAAAGACAGCTTGAGAGTTTGCTATTGTCATTGCTGTTGTTGAGGAGGATGATCAAAATCACATGGTGATAATGCACCATGAAAATAAGCATTTCATAAGATATAATGAAATTGTATGCAGAAAACCTTGGATCCTAAAAATTGATATCATTCCTTTGTAGAGCAATTATCTGCACATTGTATCAGCTAAATTATTTTTTATTGGGACAGTTCAATGTTAAGCATGGCTTAGAGAAATAGATAACATCATTCTCTCTCCCTTTTCACTGGCCTCTAGTTTAAGTATGTCTTATGATATGCTTGGAAGTTGAAATGTCTCACGGGAGAAAGAAATATTTAGATGGATAAACTGAGCAGATTGAGATATGAGAATGGAGTTGGATGGCAGTACCTTTGAGTATTCAGAGAGAATTTCACTTTGGCATATATGAGGTGTAGCATGATGAGAAAGCTTTAACAATAAGCTCTGAGGTTGCTGGTACCATGTGGAAGACCTGACTTAGACTTTCCAGAAGCGAGTACATGCTCTGGGGATACACAGTTGTATGAAATGCTGAAAGAGCTGTGTATTAATGTTTGTATTAATCTGAGGACCAAAATTAAGTTAAAGGACACATTTCACCATTCTCCCTGACAATTACCCACTGTCTAGTAATACAGTAGCAGCATGGGCACAAATTTACATGGTGTATATGCCTGAGTAGTTACATGGGTGGGAAATAGAAAGGATTGGAGTGTCTAAGCAGTGGATGCAGACAACCTGAGTGGATCTGGTCTTGGGCCTGATTATTCATAGGTTAATTGAGCATATAATCCAATTATGCAGAAGCTAGACAGAGTGAAACTCTCAGAAAATGGCTGAAATTATGAATTATGAAGGTTAAAAATGTAGGATTTATGGCTAACTGGATTATTTTTGTGTATGCATGTATGTTTGCATGTATTTCTATATTTGTGGCACTGTGCACAAATGACTGAGCTACATCCCTACCCCTTTTTATTCTTATTTTGAGACATGGTCTTATTAAGTTGCTGAGCCTGGCCTCATATTAAGGATCCTAGGACCTCAGCCTCCTGAGTGGCAGGGAGTATAGGCATGTGCCACTGTGCTCAGCCTGATGGTTTTTACAGGTGGATGAGATCTTATGATTGACATTGATGGCACTGAAAAATATCCCTCAGACCTGGAGTGAGATCATCGAAGTAACCATTGAGTTATCTACCTGGAAATCTTTCTGATTTTTGGGTTTGATGCCAAAACATAATTCTCATGCTATGCATTTTCTGCTATGATCTAGCACTTCTCAAAAATTGCTTTAGCACATGATTTTTTGCGAATTCACACATCACAACTATTCTTTTCCATACCCAGGATTTTATAATTTAGAACAAAAGTTTGATTTTATACTTTATATAATTTTCAGATTTTGACTCTGCTCAGGGAATAATCTTTTAAAAAGCACAAATCTGTGTGTGTGTGTGTGTGTGTGTGTGTGTGTGTGTGTGTTAGTTACTGGGGTTTAAACCTAAAGCCTTGTGCATGCCAGGCAAGCACTCTACCACTGAGCTCTACCCGTCAGCCTCCTACCACACAATTCTGACAGTAAAAACTATTCTATTCATAGTTGTTTTCCTGAGTTTCTGAATGACTTACTTTTATGCATTTTTCTGTTATACAAATAAAAACAAAAATAAACAAAGCACAATGATAAATATACTAATGTGACAATTCCTGTAAAGATTAAGTTCAGTAGTATAAAATATCCACAAGGCAGTATTATTTCCATACAAATTATGCAGTGTTATTTGATTTACCATAATTTATGAGAAATATTATTTAGCACTTTTTTGGTGAGTTTTGCTTTGTGATGTATTTTTTTCTGAATGAAATTTATTCTAATTGGTTTTTCCTTCTTCTTAATCTGCTATATAATCTATACTGAAATGCTGAAAAGACTTCACTTTTACATTATCTTTTGTTGTCTCTAAAAGAAGAGCTCAAGTCACCCTAGGTTTATGACTCTCTTGTGATTGTCAAGTATTTAATTACAACTACAATATGTTATCAGTGTATTTCAGAAAGGAAATTCAACAGGGCAGTTAATTTTCACTTTTCCTGACTATTCACATAAACATGAAAGTCATCTTTAAAATTTTTAATCTACCTTCCTTTTCTAAATGAAATGAAATCTAATTAATTTAAAGCAGATTTCCAATATAGCTGTTTTTTGAAACCCTGACTTAGCAGTTATTTCTATACTTAACCAAAACACATGCAGTTACAAACAGAATGAACTTTGTGATGTTAAATTATTGAAAATAATATTTTAGGGTCACTCATTTAGGAATATAGTATTTCGCTTTTTACACTGGTTTCACTTTCTACTGATTCAATTACCCATGATCATCTGTCCTCTGAAAATATAAAATGGAATATTCCAGAAATAAGCAATTCATAGATTTTAAATTTCATGTCTTCTGAATAACATGGTGAAATCTTTTGCTGTCTTGCTCTGTCACATTCTAGGCATGAATCATCCCTTTGCCAGTGTATCCACGCTGTATATGCTGCTTACTCTTTAGTCACTTAGTAGCTATCTGTCCTGGTATCACAGTGCTTTTGTTCAATTTAATCCTTAATTTGCATAATAATGGCACCCAAATGCAAGAGCAGTGGTGTTATCAATTTTTATATATGGTTACAATTGTTCTAATTTATTATTAGTTATTGTTAATCTCCTACTGTGCCTTACCAACAAATTAAACTTTTTCATAGGTATGTACATATTGAACAAGACATATTATGTATGGGGTTCAATACTATCCAAGATTTCAGGCATCCCTGGGGGTCTTGGACCATATTCCCTGAGGATAAGAGGGGACTTGTGTGTTGCGTTGATGGTGAATAAGTGGTGTAATATAGATAAAAGGATAAGATCAAATTTAGGTGTGCAAATTAAAAAGTTGACAAGCACTTATCAATTGACAGTCATTAACAACTACCACATTACCTTTCACATTTCTAATATATTAAAAGAATGTGTAATTCAATCTTATTTTGGGATACTTTTATAAAGATTATGATTGTAGTGCTCTTATTAAAATCATATAAAATATATAATAAATTGTTTTGTCACTTCTGAAATTGCCATAGTTATTCATTGAGTATATGCATTTTAGAACATTTGTTGAGCTTAACTAGAGAAGTAAGATTACAGTTCCCTCTTTGTCTATAGTAAATCTATGTATGTGCACATGAACAGATATGTTACTATCAAGAGTTTGGAACAGTTAATTTTTTAATCTTTTATTTGTTTGATGAAATTTCAGATTCCATAGGCCTAACTTACTAAAATTTTAATTAATGGAACCTGAGATGGGGCACGGAATAGCAGTATACATGTGTTTGTGTGTGTTGTGGTGGTGGAGAGGAAAGAGGAGAACATACTACATTAAAACAATACAGAAATCATAGTATTAAATGTTCCCTTTGGTTAAAAAACAAAACCCTTTTGTACTCCACCAGCCGGCTTGTTCCAATTCTGAAAGAAGAGAGTCACCTTCATCAATCTGAGAAGGGTATGCCTTATTAATCTTTCTAATGTGGAAGTAAACATTAATATTTCCGTGATTGCTCAATCTAAGCCACCATATGAACTGCACAGTTGTTAAAACAGTAGAAGTGTGTCAGTTGTTTTTGAGATTGCTGTCCGCATGATGATGTGTTTGGCTATGTTCTGCTGACCGAGGGGCTGAGAAAGAACATAGCCCTAAAGGGGAGACATGGCTGGGCTCTACTTTTCTCCCCAGGAAGATGGTGGAGCTCAAAGTACAGAGAAAAACTGGGCCAGTTGTTGCCTTCTGCCTCTTTAGATTCCACTAAAAAGCAAACAACATAATGACAGCAATGAAAACAAAATTTTAAGTATAGATTCAATTACATATTTTTGTACATAGAAATTTCCTCATACTATAACCTTGAGGGAATAATTGTATATATAGTCTTTTCTGAATAAACCACATTATTAATTGATTTTCCTGGAGTCTTTTATATTTAATAATCAATGATATAACAAAAAGCTAGGATTATTAGAGACAGAAAAACAACCAATTAAAAACACTTTTTCAGAATACTTTGGGCAAATTGTGTCTTTCTTAAAGATAATTAGAAGACTATTATTTATTAAGAGAAACTAAAGGTTTATATTTTGGTATGAAAAAGCTGGAAAGTGAATGCAATAAGGATATAAATTACAAATCTCAATCTGGATTTTTGTTTCTATAGATAATTGGACCCACAATAAAATGAAGACGCCGTGTAAAGGTGGATAATGTAACTGGTTTACTACTTCGGTAGATTTTGTTTTTTGCCTTTTGGTCTTTTGTTCTTAGAATAAGATATCTAAAGAAGAAAAAGCAAAAGGAATTTAAAACAAGGTGGGGAGGATCTCATGAAGGGAGGCCAATAGAGTAGAGGAAAGGGGTTGATGGGGAGAGACAGAGGGACGGGGAAGTATTGAGGAGCAAAATTTACCAAATTATACCATGTTCATCTATAATGATATAGCAATGAGTCCTGCTTTTATATATACTTATGATGAAGCAATTAAAATATTAATAGTAACAGAAGGGAGATCAGGAGAGTAGAGAAAACAGATCCTGGGAGGGAAAAAGGAGGACAAAGGAATATACTGGAGAATGCAATGGATCAATTTATATTATATGCATGTAAGAATATAGCATAATAAATTTTATTATTATGTACAATTGTAATGCACATATGAAAAAATGAATATGAAGAAGACATGTAGGGAGGCTGAGA
Organism: Xerus rutilus; assembly: GCA_028644305.1. Classification (NCBI taxonomy): domain Eukaryota; kingdom Metazoa; phylum Chordata; class Mammalia; order Rodentia; family Sciuridae; genus Xerus; species Xerus rutilus. The sequence continues at coordinate 47,334,284 of CM053401.1, read as the reverse complement.
CAGGAGAATCACGAGTTCAAAGCCAGCCTCAGCAATGGCAAGGCGCTAAGCAACTTGGTGAGACCCTGTCTCTACATAAAACACAAAAATAGGGCTGGGGATGTGGCTCAGTGGTCGAGTACCTGTGAGTTCAATCTCCAGTACCAAAAAAAAAAAAGAAGACATGTAGACATCTAGGTAGAGTCTTTCCAGTGTATCCATTGTCCTAAAACTATAAGATAAACTTCAGCTTATATTCTTAAGAAGTGCTCAGCTATCCTTGAAGTTTTTATCAATAAACCTGATTTTTCCAAGTCAAATCAATAATGCATAAATAATATTAATAAATGAAAATAAACTACCTTTCAGAATTAAGATGTTCTAATAAGTTTGTTGGACATAAAGATGCACAGTCATAATATTTTAATACTTTAATTCTCTTTAGCTTAAGAAAAGCAGATTTCAATTTTATGGATCATAAAAGCACAAATAAATAAATAGGCATCCTTCATTGCCAGAAAATGCCTATCAATTAAAAGCTATTAAAAGTCTTGTTTCTTAAACATGTTTTAAATTTTATCTTGTTTTAAGTTGGTAGCACTGAATTTTCATCTTCTTTGTTGTTAGTCACTTGCTACCTCACTTTTTTTTAGTATTCATTGGAACATTTCATTCTTTCTGTTGTTTTTAATTATATTTTAGGACATCTGAATTTTACATGATGAGATTTACAAGTACATGTTTCTATGAAGCTTTATCAGGTACCATTCACACAGGATGCCCCGTACTAACACCTAGATCTGTAATGCAAAGGGAACTTCTTTGAATAAGGATGGTTTTTAAAAACAAATTTACAACTAATGAACCTAGGAGACACTAAGCAAACAGGGATGAAGAGGAACCAAGTCTGGTTTCAGACTAAACCAAAGGCTATGTTTATAAGTTGTATGTTTTCAAATGTAAGCTCCGACCTGATATGAAATTGTGATCAAGTAGGCACATTTGGTGGTATATACATTGTTTCCTAAAGAGAAATTGAAAGTGACAATCTATATAATTTTCTCCTTAAGTTCTTCTAGATATTCAAAAATTGATAAACTTTCAGGAAATCTATCATTAGTTTATATTATATTGAATGAGAAAATGCATTTAGTATTAAACCATATAAGTGGAATGTCATCTATGTCAGACTTAATAAATCATTAAATTACTTTCATCTGGGGCCATTAAACAGATTACAGATTTATCTAAATAGCACTAAGTTCGAGGCAGATTGACCAAGATATACCACGGAAAGTCATTCATTTTTCTGTCACTCTTGGCAAATTACTATTTCCTCAATGTTAGATATATGCAACTTCTTGTGGGAGAATGGAAGTGGGATTAAGGAATCAGAGATAGTCACAGAGTCTTTTCAATAAATTTTTAAAGATATTAGTATGGTATTCTGTTTCTAAAAATTTGCAAATAAAATGCCAAAACCTATAAAAAGGAAGGTAAATTTTGATAAGTCCATATAATTTTGAGGAAAATCAAACCTGCCTCCTCCTTATATGTCCCTCTGGCATTAAAATAAATTAAGTTTATTTTCAGAACATTATTTTCATGTCCAAGAATAGAAATGTTTGGACACAAATGTGAAAGTAACATTGTAAGGTTTATAATACTGGATACAGATAAAAGGCCCATGTGGAGAATGTTCTCTGATAGCATTATCTCTCTTATGCCAGTGTGTTTAATCCCAGCAACAAAGATTTAATGATGTAGATTGTTTCTATGGAATTACTCCCCAGATTGTCTATAATTTTATCCCCTTGATTCATTGTGTAACTTCACATGGGGAAATTTTATACAAAAATTCTTATGTCATTCCAAATTTTTAAACTGTTCATTTGCTCATATTATCCTCAGTGCAAAATTTAAACTTCTTAATTATGCTTAAAGGATCCATCAGAGTTTGACTCCCAATTTACCTCACCAATTTAATTCTTACAGCTTTCCATATTGCACTCATTCACTCAGCTGACCAAAGTCTATCTTTTGAGCGTCTACTTTGTGTCAAGAACTGACTTCAAACTCTGAGGATACAAAGGTAAATAAGATATATAATCTTTGCTGTCTTGAAGCAGAGTGAAGAAAACACAAGCATGACTTTAATTGTTAAACATACATAAACAATTGTTAAACAATTGTTAAACATATAAACCTACTATTTTCCAGGCACTGGTCTAGGTGCTGATGAGATAGCATTCACATTATAGCAAAAAAAAAAAAGTGAAAAATTGTATCATATTAAGGAGATAGAGATTTTTCAATAGATAAACAGGTATATGCAAAAATAAGTGATATACATTGTCACATTCATTAGTCCTGGGATTCTGTAGATTGTCATGATGGTGAATACTGTAAGGGATATGTGATAACTTCCACATATCTTTGAGGAGGTGATAAGCTGAAATCAAGGACAAGATTGATCCAATTGTGGCAGAACCATATGGGTAAAGACTGAGACAGGAAAAAGCTTGAAGAGCTCTTGAAGAGCCAGGGAAGAGTGTTGAAGGATCTGAACAAAGGCTTGAGCACCTGGAGAGTACTGTACATCTTAAGCATGTGGAGAAAGGAAGCAGCTGTAAATAGTATTGAGGGCGATAACAGTGGACTGGTGTTCTGTGTTATGATAGCCTTGAGTTCTCTGAAGGTGTCATAATTTTTATTGTGTCACTACTTTGCCTGTACTATTCTTTCTTAGCCAGATATCTCTTCTTCCTTAAAACCTTCATCCTTGTTCTTTTGACATTCATTTCATGCTTCTGCTTTGAACTCTAGCAAGCCTCTCCTTTTTTTTTTTTTGCATCTGTTGTGACCTTCATCATATACTATTGTAAATCATATACTTGTCTGAATGCATAGGCTATGTTTCCTTTGGTTAGAGGCTGTTTCATTTTAATCTTGCTATATCCAGCATCTAACACAATGGCTGGCACGTAACAAACAGTAGGCAAATATTTGTAGAACAAATGTGTTCATTTCGTAGTGTCAGCTCTGCCTCAGTGCATTTCATTCAATGTTAAGCTTGTTCAGCTCTTGAAATGTCAATCATCCTCAAAGCCAAGCAGCAGTGTTAGACATGGTGATTGCTCTCCTAAGTGCCTTCACTTCCAGCTGGGATCCTGGACCTGGCACTGAAGCCAAGCTACAAGTGACCCAATTAGTCCTTTGGTTATTTCCAAAAAGATTGGAAATAATCATGAACTGAGATGGCCAAAAACTGGGACATGCAGAGTTCGATGAGAGCTGAAATGTTTAGGGTGCCAGATGTAAGTCTTTTTCACAGTTTCAATAGTTTCCAAAATAAAATAGTTTGCATTTTAATTGTTTTCAGGAGCTTTTTATCAACAAAATATGTTTATTGACTAATCAGATCTTTGTACCAGATTAGAAATTAACAGTGCATTGGCCACGAAAATAAGATACAGAATCTCTTCTTTCTGGCCTGGCTATAAAAGAATTTCTGACAACAGAATTCAACCAGATGCCATGTATCTTTCCAGAGTGCAATTTGGGGCTAACAAACAGTGAGTTGCCTTCAGATCACATGCTCTAATCAATGTCAGGGAGTGGATGCTGAGAAGGCAACTTTCCCAGAGGAATCAGTAGTAAATGGATCTTTGACAGGCTTTTAATGCTTTTTTCTAAAAACTCATCTCTTGCTTCATAGTCACAGTTTGTTGGTGAGTCTGATGGCTGATGTCACAGATAAGTGCAAGTAATACCCTGTTGGTATCTTATTTACTCAGGGGAAAAGCCAGGCACAAAATACTCTTCAAACAAAACAACATTCATGAAGTGGCTGATGAATTTAAAGTTCAGTATCATGTATTTTAGATGATGGCAACTGTTTCTAAGAAATTATACTCAAATTCCTTTAATACTTTTCAGCTGGCTAACATATAATGTCATGTAAGAATTTCTTTGGGAGCCTTACATGGCATTCTGAAGCATTGAAATGAGTCTTGAAACTCAAAATATTTCTTTACTTTTATAAATGATAGAAGTCTGTGTACATATATACAGTTGTAGAAAATCTATTATATACACCCATTTGTGGAATATATATGTGTGTGTGTGTATATATTTTATATATATATATAGTCAATGAGTAAAAATGATGTCCAGTTTTGAGGACAAAAGTACCAAGGTATAGCTTGAGAATCCAAATGGGTAAAAGTTAGAGCCATGTTAGATGCTGTTTTTTGATATTTGAGGACAGGCAATCTGCTTTTTTGATTATTGTATAAAAAGGAGAAGTAAATAATCATGTCCACTAATGAGAACTTTTAGTTTTTTAAATATTAGGTAACTAAACTCAGCTGATTTGTGTAGGCGTGCACATTAACTAATACCGGATGAACAGGATGAAAAAGGAGACTAAAAATTTGAATGCAAATGTCTAAGATAATGTAGACTTAAAGTTGTTCATTTTTAACTTTCTACATTTCTTAAATTAGTTTCTCTCTTTCACAGTTTAAACATTCTAGTAGAGTTCTACAGATTCATTCTGCTTCAGAGGAAATGCCAATCATTTTGCAAAACTGCTTTCTGATTATAATAATATAGGTAGATCTTTATTGTGTGTATACATTTGCTGTATACATTAGCTGATAATTTAAATATTCATCCTAAACATTAGTTTATATGTCTCCATATAAAGGGGTCTACAATAATTTCAGCCAAAATGAGTGTATATTTTACATGAATACCTCTACTTCTCTTACTATAGCACATGTCTGCTCTATAAAATCCCTCTTTAATTTCTGAATATGAATTCTCTGTCTTTTAGCATCAGATTCAAGTCTTTGTGGGACTTGAAGCTCATACATTTTCAGGGGCCTCAAAGAAAAGAAAATGATATTGTTTTATATCATAATTCTATTATAATGCAAATTTATTGCATTACAAATAAAAAACATGACAGTGAATACTTATTGGAAAATAAAAATAAATCCTTAAAAATTTAAGTGTTTAAAAATGAAAAAATATCACTATTGTCACAGAAACTTGAAGAATAGCATTATTTTTAATTAATTTTCTTGTAGCACTCTGATTCTATTAGTTGTCATATTTCTTTAGTCTTTTATTCTGGAACAGTTCTCCAGTCTGTCTGCATCTTTCTTGACCTTAATATTTTTGTGGAGAATAAGACCTTTACTTTGCAGACTCTCAACCTCACTTGTCTGAACTTTCTTTTAAATGACTAAACCCATTTCTGATTAATGTCTTTCTTGAAGTCACCTAGTTTGTAAATGACTTTGCTTTACCTTATTATCATTATATTTGCAGTCTAGAATGAGAGAACATAGGCAGAGTTTCTAGCATATAATGTAACACAAAAAGTTAATTGATAACTGTACCCTCAGTTTTCATCTTTTGTCTTTTTGTTTCTAAATTTCTTTCATAGCTGTGTTGTTTTCTTCAGTTTGGCTACTTCCTTGATCACTCCAGGGAAACTATTGTTACTGAGGTCAGTTTTTGATGTTCTCTAAAACTCTAGGATCAAAAGTACTTGTTCTCATTCTTGAACTCTTTGTCAACTAGAAGAAGCAGCTGTGTTCTCAGGCTTCAGTGCTGCAGGTAGCCTGTGACATCTTACCTGGGTTTGTCATTTCCCCCATGCGCTTCTCTGTGAGCATCTGACAGGCTTCTCTCCTTATCTGCACTCTCCCTCCCCAATGTTCTTGTAACATGCCCTGTGATATTTTCAGAATTTTTAATTGTCCTTTTTAAGGCCTTTATTGTATCTTCTGTGATTTTATTAAACATACAGAAATGGAGACTTTAGCCTTCTCTTTTATTTTCTTTCTTTACTTATTCTGAGCTCTATAATGGCACACACAGACTGCGGGTCCTCCTGGTCAGCAGTTTGAGGATCTAATTTTATTCTTCCTGTACACTGCCTATACTGATGTCTTTCTTGTTAATTCTGTGCTATTAACATTTATCTCACTTTTGCCTTGACCTAAACTCCCAACCAAATAGTTGTACTCAGAGCTGCAATACTGCCAGGTTTCCAGTGTGGTGACAATTTCTCTCAACTTATTCCAGATTTTTCAGCCCATATGAATTCATCAGCATCTGCTTTTAATGTATACCAAAAACTTTTGGGAAAGGGCAATAATAACTTTGTTAAGATATACCAAAATTTTATTGACTCACTATCATACTTGCTATACTCTCAACATGTATAAATATTCCTTTAACTTTCTTTGCTATATCTTAGTTAATATCAAAGACCTGATTATTTGTTTAGGTACTACCCTATTTCTTTTTTTTAATATATTTTTAGTTGTCAATGTACTTTTTAAATTTTATTTAGTTAGATGTGGTGCTGAGAATCAAATCCAGGGCCTCACACATGACAGACAAGTTCTCTATCACTGAGCTACACCCTAGCCCCTATTTCTAAAATATATAAATAAAAATTACAATTTACAGGAATATGGAAATGTGCAATAATACACATCAGAAATAGTCGATACAGGAAAATATATAAAAGAAAAAACAAAGCATGAACATAAAATGAAATTTAACATGAAGCTATAATGAAACAAAAGATAAGAACCCATAAAGCATACTTCATAATCTAATTATAATGTTTTTGGTGACTTTTTCTGTTTATGGTTACTTAAATGGTCTTTAGGTTTCTCTTTGTTGGGATACTTTCTTAATAACTTTCACTTATTCATAATTCAAGTGTGACATGTGTGACAAATGAAGGCTGGCTGCTTTTATTGTCCCAGTGATCCATACAAGTATTTCCTTATTAACTATGTGAGTGAAGAATGTGCTCACTGGGAGAGAATTCCCAAGATGTATATTCCATTCCCCTGTCACGGAATAGATGCTTAATTAATATATGTGTAATGAGATGATCTACAGAAATACTTAGGCATTCATTTTTCTTTCTCTATGAGCTTAGAGACATCAACATTGTCTATCGTTAAACAAGATTGTTGTTATAGAAATGCAAAAAGAAAAAGGTCCAGTGAGTAGTCTGTTTCAAAATTACAAAGTAGATTCTGAAAGTCACAATAGTAAATCATTCTGAAAGTCAAAGCTTCTGATTAAAAAGTATTTGATTAGAAGAAAAAATGTCCTTGAAAATAAAAAAAAAGTGTCAGTTCTGTGACTAGAAATAAGTATAGAATAAAAACAAGGCTAGAGTTACCCCAGTGAAAGTAGAACATCATCAACCTAGGAGGTGGCAAGACCTGCCTGGTCAGTGGGGCTGTAATAGAGGAAAAGTTTGTGACTGTGTGGATAGACAGCACTGAGGCATTCACGTTCTTTTTCTCAGAATCAGTCAATCAAATGGAAGTTGAGACATCTGAGACCATCTAATGCCATGGAATTAGTATAGCAGTTTGATTGTCTTGAGGAGCCATGATGACCGTTCTAATCTGTCAAGGGACAGCTCTCATCAACAGCCACCAGTGCACTGCTTACAGAACTGGACTGAGGGTATGAGTTTTAGAGTCACAGTGCAGATGAAGCATGGACATGAGTGCATTTTCTTCAGAAATATTTAAATGTAGAAAGAGGAGAGTAGAGCCTCAAGAATTTCAACATCAAGTTAAACATTTGTCTGTATGGGGACAATAAAGGTATATGTAGGACATCATCACTCATTAATGCTTTTTCGCTTACAAATCCTTAACAAATTCTTTCCTGTGAGCTGTAATGTTTCTTGTACATTATTACTCAAACATTCTACCTTTATCCATTTTTTCTTCGTCTATTGCTTATTATTCTTCTGCTGGCTTACATTTTCCTATGTGAATTAATATTATTTCTATCTATGTGATCTTTAGCCCTCTCCCTATTTCTGTATCTATCTCTACTCCTATATCTATCCCCATCCTTATACTATACCTCTATTGTCTTTTAAATTCTTCTCCTTGGAATGGTGCTTCACCTTTCTTTAAATCATCCAGATGTGAACTTTTGATTTATTTTTAGCATCTATCAGTTTACTCCTCTTTCATGCCAACATTCTGTTGTGATACTTTTTGTTTCTATTGATGTGATGTAGTCATTGTTCTTGAAAATCCCATGAGCAGTGATGCCAGCACTGCTGGTCCTACTCCTCCTGCTGCCCATCCATACTGAGGCTTGAATGTCACTGGCCATTTTGGACACACTTTCTTTAAAGCAAATCTCTCAGTACCATCACTTCTTGCTACAGAAGCCCATTGTACCTAATGCTATTCCATGCTTTGCTTTCATAATGTCGACAGTTTTTAAATTTTTACTTAAAATTTTACTGCAGCCTCTTTGGTCTAAGCATCAAGCAGGAACACAAGAGATCAGGCCAAATGATGATCTCACTGGCTACCACTGATGCTTCAAATGGAATCAACCTCCCCCAGCACAATCAGCTACTTATCTTGCAGGCTACTGCACAAACTAATGTGTATTTGCACAGAATCATTGCTTTCTGGGGAATTTTCTCAGACCCTTATATAAATTATTTCCCCAAAAAGAGTTTTCTGTAGGTTTTTCAAAAAATAACTAAAATTTCGGATTATTCAGGTTATGACCAGTTAGCCTACTTATTTGAGATGGATATTCTGTCTTTACTTTCCTAGAACTATTGAGAGTATAATAATCCATCAGATTGCTGTTTCTCCCCTGACTATACATAACTAGTGAATATTCACTTACATGTCCCTTATAACTAAATACAATGATTTTTTCCTCAATGGAATTTTCCACTAAATATTACATTATGGAATTTATAATTTTCATTATAGCAAATCTTATTCCCTCTCCACTCTTGCTCCCAGTATCATGAAGTAAATGTGAACCTTATTTATTATTAATTTTAAAATAGAAAATGTGCCTACAGAGAGTAACCACTTACAAATACATAAATGCAAAACAGTCTTGATATCACTGAATACACATGTTGGTATGACCTATGAGTGAATAAAATCTGTAGGCCTAGAGTCTGCTGTAACATAGAGGAACCAGGCAAGCAACTGGGAATCTAAGGTCCCTCTGTGCTTCAACTAGTGCAGCTTTATTTCTTTGGGTCTTAGATGGATTTACCTATGAGATCTCCTCCCCCAACCTATTTCTCTGTTTCCTGCCTTTCATAATCTCTCCTTCAGCACCTCACTATTGTCTCTTCCTCCCCCCTCCCTTACTTTCATCTTTACTTCCTTTTATCCTATGCTCTCCTCCCTCTCTTCTGTCTCCCTCCACCTCTTTTTTCTTACTTTTTGTGGTAACTACCTTTGTATCCTTAAAAAAAAAAACAACTGTCTACCAAAATTACAAAGATATTTGTCACTCTTCTTAGAATATTTGTAGTTTTAACTTTCCTGTTAGGTCAGTGATCTACTTTAAATTAGTATTTAAATTAATGTGAGCTACCTTTACATTAGGTAAAAAACTGAAAATTCTTTCACATAGTTATCTAGCTTTTCAAGTATTTTTGTAGAAAAACACTTACCCTATTCACTTCCTTTTGTGTCTTTGTATATACATGTGACTTCATGTCTATACTCCTGATTGATCTGTTAAACTACACCATTACTACATTATCTGATTACTGTGACTTAAAATACAGTTTGAAATCAGGCAGAGAAGGGCCTTCCTCTTTCTTTAAACTCATTTTTAAAAAATTCACTGTTTTAACACTTGAATGAAATAAACTAAAGGAGGTGATTGATACTAGGAAGGCACATATACCAAGGAGGTGATGAATGCCAGGAGGAGAGAGTCCTTGGGAGCCATCTCCAAAATCTGCCTTCTGAAACTGTACAGTTAGTCCTCTAAATTATTATGGATAGTTCAGCTGTACAAAGATGTGAAAGAAATGCACATTCAAAAGAAACTGGCTGCATGGAATTTTGATCTTTTCCTGGGTTGACAACCTGTGCCAATTCTGGTCAGCAGTAATGTGTACTGTGTTGCTAGACTATCTTGTCTGGTAGATCAGATGTATTAAATGCATTTTCAACTTATGATATTTTCAACTTACAACATATTTATCAGGATGAAACTCAACCATAAGTCAAGAATGTCTATATATAATAAGTGTTTAAAAGATTTAAATTTATTGAATTTGCTACTATGTATAATGATTCTAATACATTAAAATAAATGAATAAGATGGTTTTTGATAAAAAACCTGAATCTTTAAATAAATATCACTCTGTATATTAAAATACATTTAACACACCTTGTAGGTCATTATATAATTATTAAAATCATATATAGAAATTGTAGTCCTAAGATGGAGATTATGGTTCCACTGTTACTATATTCAGTTTCAGAGACGCATGTTTAATTTTGTTTGAGTTCTCACTTAGAATTCAATCAATGACTTTCTCTAATACTGTTATTATCTCATAGACTCACTAAGGAATTGTAAACTAAAAAGAAAATTTAAAGACCATCTTCTCTCCCTTGATCAATTATTGTTTTGACCCCTTTTAAATATATCTTGTAGTTTTGAGACAATGTGCTAGTTTTCACCTATTGAAACAAAAGTTCATTGTTTATTGTATTGTTATAGAAAACACAATGGTTTATTCTGAAGAATTAAATTCGTTTTTATGCTTTATGACTAACTTAATTTTTTTCTTTAATTTTCTTATGATTTTTCTATAGTGGAGAGAAGATTCTGATGTTGATCCTACTACTCCATAAATCCCTCAATAGCCATAAACAACTTTTTTTAAGTTGAAGACAAAGTTAGACAACTTCCATTGCTCCTAGAAAACAGTTGTTTTAGATATTAATTATTTTCAGTGGGAGGTATTTTAGAAACTTTAAAACTCTCAGATGAATGCCACCCTGTTTCAGAGATCTATTACAGTTTTGTTCTCAATTTGTCATTCCAGCATTTGTATTGGACAGTTTAGATAGGTCACATTTCTCTTATCTGTACAAAATAAATTTGAGTTTCTCTAAAATATATTAGTGGGTGAAAAATGTATTTTCTCTAAACCTATTTTTTAGTTTTTCAGGTTTTGGGAATATTTAGTATCCTTAATTTTCTGTGATTTATGCTAATGTGATATACTAACTAAATATTTTTAATAATTCTTCTTCCATTGAACATTGGGTTATAGCCAGGTTTTGCTGACTCAAACAAGATTGTTGTAAACATTCCTATAATTTCTCCATCTGTATATGTGCAACAGTTTCTCAAAGGTTTATAGTAGAATTTGAATTATGTGTCACAGGATATGCATATCTTGTACTTTTATCTGGTTATCTAAAATAATTTTCTAAATTTATTGTATTACATTATTTTCTATCAGCATTTGTTCCACATCCTTGAAAACTGTTAATATTGTGAGACATTTCTCTGATGGATATACAATTGATTACATTGAAATTGTTAAAAACATTTCTCAATGACTAGTTTGGTTTGACTATCATTTCATGCATTTATTTGGTAGATATATTTTCTGTAAAATGTCTATTCCTTTGCTTTGGTTTTCTATTGAAGCAATTATTTATATTTCATACAATAAAATTTTTGTAATGTCTGGTAGTTTTACACTTTTTCTTTTTTAGGTGCATCTTGGACCTAGATCTTCCCTATCAATTTTAGAATTAACAGAAAATAAAAAGAATAAAACAGATGATGCAGGGATGATTAGAGTTTATATATTCTGTATGTAAGTTTGAGGAGCTTTGACATATAGGGCATATTGAATCATTCTTGTCATGATTTTTAATGGGTTCATATATTTTTATGTCTTATAATAAAGTTTTACCTAACTTATTTTATGGTCCTAGATATTTTAATATTGTTTCAGAATCAGTTATCCTAATTTTATTAATATTGCAAATGCTATTTTAATGTTTATTTTCATTCTGATCCATATGAAACTTCAATTTACTTTTGAATGGTGATTCCAAATCTAGCTATTATATTAAGAAAATGTATTCATCTTCCTTATTGCTATCAACTGATATTTTCTGTTAGTTCTAAGGCCCATACTCACTTTTTTCTCCTTCTAGGGCTGGAGCTATAGGCTTGAACACTATACTTCCCAAAATGCCTTGCAAACTAGGTTGTTGATTAGGTTCTGCTGAAGCCCCAACTGAGGAGATTAGAAAGGAAGGAGTAAGGTAGGAGCATTGGGCATGTGGCTTCCACAGGCAACCATGGCTTTCTCATTGTCTGCAAACCCAGAGGCAGTGGCTTTTAAGCAAGTTATTCTAGTAGTGGTGGTGCTGATAACCAGAAGCAAATGCTTGCCACTGTGGTGACTATGTTATAGTTGAAACAGAAACAAATGAACTCTGAAGAAAAGAGATTTTAGAGACTGGTGACCAGCAAAGGGCTGGAGTCTGCTGTAGTAGTGCTTGCTCTAGATAGATCACTGGGTCTCTGTCTGTGCAGCAGTGGCTGCCCTGATCTCTATCTTTCCTGATCTCCAGAATACTACACATACCCTCTTTGCTTCTCTAGTCTTTCTAATATTTTTTTTACATAATTACTGGCATTAATCTCTTTCTTATTTGTTTTTTCCTGACCAGTTTGAATTACATATTAATTATATTTATAAATATATTTTGCTTTCTATTTAGAGTATTACATGCTTATCTGTGAAATTTTTGGTTCCTATTTTCATACTTTTGTGTATCACTTCTCTATCCTCTTCTATTACACTGACATTTGTGCTATAAAAGATGAAATAAAATTGTTCACAGTAGGCACACTCTAGATTTATAGTGTAATTTGAATTTTAAAAGGAATGCGAGATTTCAATATATTTTGCTGTAATTTTAGGATAAATATTCTTTATCATATTTTGAAAGTTTTCTTTTCTTCCTTATGTTAAGAGATTTAACATGAAAGATTACAGACTTTTATAATTTTCTCCCTGAATTTATAAAAATGATCATTTAGACTTTCTCCTTTAATCTCTTAATGTGATAAATTACATTTATACACTCTTTGGCATTAAAACAACTCTGAAATTCTGTGTTATTTCCAAATTCTTTATCTTGCTGTATATTGTGTTTCGATTTTTCTTTTGGATTTTTATATCTATATATTCAAGAGTGACAATGATCTGAAAAAATTCCCAAATATTTCTCCTTTTTTATTCTATGGAAAAGTTAATCATCTATGGTTTAATACTTGTAATGACTTACCAAAGAAACTTTCTAGCTTGATGTGTTTTTGTGGGAAAATGTCAACTTGCTAAATTAACTTCTGTAGTAGTTACAGACTTCTGTACTATAGTTATAGCATTTCTTTCTTTTTGAGGCAGTTCTGTTAACTTGACATTTTGTGGGAATTTGTTGATTTCATCTAAGTTTTAAAATGTTTTAACATCACGCTTTTGGCTTCCTTATCTCTTTGCACTAGTTCTACCTCTCTGAGAGCTGATGATGGGTGTTAACTGCTCTGAGCACCCACTCCTATTTTATCCTTAGTCTTCTTTGACAACAATGATATCTTGGCCAAGAATGCTGTCTATTACTGCTTGTGAAAATTAAGGTCTTAATATACTAGAATAATACTCAAATGCTGAGAGTCCTTAGTCTGCCAAGGACATGCATTCTTTTGGCATACACTTAGACAGCTCAATCTCTCCCTGCTTCTCACACATTGTCGCCACAACACTGAAGCATTCGTGGCTATACCTGGGTGTCAAAGTCTCTCCACATAAGAGCGAGCAAAAGATTTAACTTTCATATTACTCTCTTTAAGGATCTAGCATGGATGAAGTCTGGCAAGGGGACCAGTCTCCAAAATGGACCCTGTTATTCTCCAGTCTACCTTCCTTCCTATGTTTGGATATTCCAAATATTCTTCAAATAGTGAATCTACAAATTAAGTCTTAAAGGCTGCAGCCACCAGTTTATGAGAAGACATGTATCCAGACATATTGATCAACAATTATATTCATCATTTCATGATGAATAATGTTAAAATATTTGCTTGACTTCAATAATGAACTCTATTTATTGATGTGTTAATATTTTAAGTTATTGCTGAGATAAATTTGATATTGTTCAATTTGTAATTTTATTTTTTAAAATATTTTGTTCAATTTGTAATTTTATGTTTAAATAATTTGTTTTCTATACTGTGGTTTTTATTTGTTTAGAATATTTAAAACTTTTTAAGTTTTAGAATCTCATCAAACACTACTTACATAATAATAATTAATTTATAGCATTGCCTACAAATAAAGTGCCCAAGAAGTTTATAAATACTCTTTAGTTTTCACAGCACTGAAAGAAAGCATTGGTATACAAATCGAGAATTAGAAAGTTCAGCAAATTATGTGAGGATCTATGACACAAAACCTTGTTACATTCAACTTTTGTCATAACACAATATTATAAAACCATAGAGCTGGGAATGATCCTTGGGATCATATTTTAAACCATTCTAGTTCTTGCTTAAGACATATTTAATCATTATTAGTGATTGCCTAATCTGTATTTTACTATCTTCACACTCACTCACTGGTTCTTGGGTTAGCTCATTATATTTGAGGTAGATTCTAACTACCAAAATTGTCTTCTTATGAGAGCAGACATCTGCCTTTCCATACTGCCCCATTCAAAATCAGTGTGTTTTTTTTATGTTCCATGGCTATGTCCTCTTCTTTGAAGGTGGTAATATTTTATTCAATAGATTAGAAATCACTGAAAGGCAGAGCATAGATGGAACTCTTGTTGCTCCCAGGGCCATTGAAGGTAATACAAATATCAAACATAAGTTTAGAGCATCTCTCTGGGAGAAGAGAGTCATAGGCTCTGAGTGGAACCTCAGCTGCTGGGATTAGCCAAATATATCAGCAGGGAAAAAGGAAGCCCATAAAATGGAAAAAAAACAAAAACAAACAACTCCCAATACAACAACAGCAACAAACATTAGCAAGGCCTGAGAAAAAAGAGATTTTATAGTAGGCATGAGACACCCATTCATAAGTATTGGGCTTTCTAGTAGGCATTTAATTGCTGGGGTCATGGCATTATAACATTCTAAGAGTACTAGTCCGGAACAAAGCAGACATGGGCCAATGAGAAACAGCTGAACACTTGCTTGAAATTCATGTCAATATATAGTCCAATTAGTTAAACCTATGTAGAAAGTTACAAAGCAATTATAAAGTGACCAAAATGAAAAACTGATTAGAAATTCATATATCTATATAAATATGTATAAGACATATATAGATATATACACATCTACATCCACATATACATTTTATGTATACATATATAAATCAAACTTTTTAATATTATTTGCATTAAGGGACTTTTTTTTTTACATTCTTCATATTAAACATCTTTATATGCACTTTCAATGAACAGTATATATATATATTTTTTATCAACCATCTTTACTATACCCATTCCCCTTTCCTGCCCCTCACCTCCCCCATGTCACGTCCAGTGTTTCTCTATTTCTCTAATGTTTCCCATTCCCACCTCCCTTATTCATCAGTATCCATTAATCAGAGAGACCATTCGGCATTTGGTTTTTTGGGATTGGCTTACTTCACTTAGCATAATGCTTTCCAGTTCCATCCATTTGCCTGCAAATGCCATAATTTTATTCTCTTTTATTGCTGAATAATATTCCATTGTGTATATGTACCACAGTTTCTTTA
>CM053401.1:47292676-47318140 GCA_028644305.1 Xerus rutilus | reverse complement strand
ATCATGTGATTTTTATTTTTAAGTCTATTGATGTGATGGATTACATGTATTGATTTCCGTATGTTGAACCAACCTTGCATCCCTGGAATGAACCCCACTTGATCGTGGTGCACTATTTTTTTAATATGCTTTTGTATGCGATTTGCCAAAATTTTATTAAGAATTTTTGCATCTATATTCATCAGGGATATTGGTCTGATGTTTTCCTTTTTTGATGTGTCTCTGTCTGGTTTTGGGATCAAGGTGATACTAGCCTCATAGAATGAGTTTGGAAGGGTTCCTTCTGCATTAAGGGACTTTTTAATTTCCATTATTTTATGATATTAATTTGCTTTCATTCAGAAAATGAATTATAGTTTTTGAGATAGAGATAGGTCTGTGGTCTAAAATGGCAATAATCAAGCTATCTACATATCAAAAAGTTCACAACAATTATAAGTTATGATGCTAGTTTATGTAAAAAGTGTGCTTGCAATCTAAAATACAGTGAGTTGTATTTCTGGTTCATATATGTCTAATGTTTTCTATATTCTCCTTTGGGCACCATTAACCTAAAGATACACTTCCCAAATTTGGCTCTAGAACATCACAGAAGACAATATGGGTTGAGTGCCTGTAATATTTTAATTCAAATTATAGTATTTATTTATTTTTAAAAATATCATGAATCCTGAGCAAATGTAGCTGTTTGCTAAAGCTGAGATACAGTACACATATAGGTTTTCAGAAAATAACCAAAGTTGCTGTTTAATTGCTATTATAATATGATGATCTATAGGCAATAAAGAGGAGCAAAATATAATTCCCTTAATTCTTATCTTAGTCCTTCTGGTCTCTAATTTTATGGTCTCCTAGCAAACTACGAAGTCTTCTGGGAAAACACTACTTCATTTTAATGGAAATAAGCAAATGCAAAGAAAGCAGAGTTATAAACAATTCATGCTACAAAGACACAAACATACACACACACACACACACACTCACACACACATACACACTGAGAAATATCACATAATTCATCATTATCCAACAACCACCTTTGGACTGGTTTTTTTGTTCTGTGTGAAGTTTCAGGTCTAAATTCCCAGGAAATATTTCTCAAATTTTATATATACTATTTTATTTAAAATAATTATAATTTTGTGTTCTACTCATATCTTAAAAACACAAATAATGGTATATGTTCATACTTCTGTCCCATTATAAAGAAAAATGCTGAATAACAATAAATGGGAAAAACTGAGTGACAGAGAGCTCAAATAAAGTTTATAATGGGAGTCATGAAAAAGATTGAAAAGCTGTCATCATTTGCTAATATATTCTGCAATGACTGCTTAAAAGCAAGTTGGTCTTTTTCTAAAATCACATCTCCATGTCACTCCAGACGCATCATTTTAGCTATCCTCCAAGTTTGTGCTTATTCTATTATGATAGAATCATATTTGCTTCCATTTTTCAGAAGTATGACTACCCTGGGAGAAAACACTAAAAATCCTAATGAAGTACCAATAGCACAACAGGAAAAAAAAGTTAATATTTCAACTCCATATTATTCTGACTCTTATATTTTGAAAATAGTTTCACGCCATTTGGAAGCAGTCATGCTGCAGGGCAGAATCATTCGTCTTCAAATGTATATTTAGTGATTAGCCTTTCCTCTTCATTTGGGGGAATAATATATAATGTCAGATTTGGCTCTCTTTTCTGAACTGAAATTTTTCAGGGGAGCAAAAAGCATAATTTGCTTTCCCATCCTCTGTGATTAATTTCTGGAATAATCTCTGTGAGGGAATCTGAGTGATACTGTGCCCACCAAGTTGTGGTGGACATCTGCTTCAAAGAAGTTAGTAACTGTGAAACCAACTCTCGGTGGGTGTCACGTGTGCAACGATGCAGAAGGAAAATATGGAGAAGATGAAAAGGAAACAATTAATGCAGTTTGTGCTCAGATTCCATGCCAACTTAATAATGTGTATTAATGATGCATTTTGGCAATGAAGCTATTTAATAATCATTAAACAGAAATTGCCAGTCCTCATTAATAGCAGACTGTCTTATAACACATTGGCTAATTTCTCATTAAATTCAACATAAATTAAATGACAGATTTTATGTATATAGCCAAAGAGAAAGACCCCTTTATTTTCCAAATAATAAACATGTTTGAGGAAAATTGGCTAAACCTCAGGTTATAATTAGAGGACAAAACACAACATGTAACGCTTTCTTCTTTTTTTTTTAATGTTTAAAATTAACATTCAAAGAAAGTGAAGAGTTGTTGCACTGTGGTGTCTTTCAAGAAAATTCTTGTTAAATGCAAGATTCAACTTTGCAAACTTGAAATGTATTTGACTCTCAAACCTTCGAGAGATGTTACAGCACTGTTAAATTCATACGTTGTCTGTAGTGGAGGGAAGTGAATAGGGGAGGACAATTTGAGTCTCTTATCCCCACTGCCCAGGCACCGTGTAGAGAATTTGCAGAGGGAGAATTAGGTGATTTGAGTCCTGAGGAATGCAGCATGAAGGTATATCTCTTCTTTGTATATATGGATCTATGAAGGTCAAAACAATTCTTAATTGGCAACCTGACTATCCTTTGCACCCCAGTAGAAGTTCAAATACATTAAATAATATATGATATGTAGAATTGTAAAGGCATATGCTTAATTATAGGAAAACTCAACAGAGGTCCTGAAAAAGATCTCTCCAAAGGAACATATCTGCATTTTTTTTGTTACATTTAGCACTGAGACAAGTAATTTGAAGGAAGTCTGGATCTAGACAGTTGGTATGCATAGAAAAATGGTTAAAATTCTTTGTTTCTCTCTCATTATATCTTCAGTGATTTTAGCATTATTCCTTATATTTACATATGACAGTTTTATTTATATTCTTTTAGTATTGCATCTGTATAAGTCTTTTCACAATCATAGAAAAATATGGTGGGGAAAAACTATTATAATTGATTATATAGAATACAAAGATAAAGAAAAAAGACAATGAGTAAATTTAATTGCATGAGACACTCAATATTTGCTACTTAAAATTTTTGGTTGTAGTGGATCAATCACATTACAGAGCCTCCTTTTCATTTAATGGAAAATAATTGTAGTGGCCATCAAACAATTAAGCAAATGAAAGGATTTTTCCAATGATTCATTCTTGGTTTGTTTAAAAAATAATATTCTATTTTTTAAGATATGTCTATGCAAGGTTAAAGCATAATTTCAGATGGATAATGTGAACGTATAATTAATGTCATGCTCATAATTTTGAATATTTCTTGTTGAAAATAATTTTGTGACCCTCCAAAATGAAGCAAGCAAAATGTTGCAATCATTTGTTAATTATTCATGGAGCTGAACATGTCTGTATAGTTTTGTGAAGAGAATAGTTTAGACATCCAGATCATAAGAAATTTCTGAAAGTATTTTATTTGTCCCTTCACATTTACTAAAAAAGGATGATACCATAAATGTTATATAATCTTCTAAAACCTTCTAAAGTACTTCAGTGCTCTTTTACTTCTACATTTAAAGCCCATTTCTGTATGTCTTACCAAATTTCTTTGCTTCTGGTTTCCCTAAGGGTGATTAGAGCTTAATGCAGATGGGTAGTCCTAAGATGCTATGCAGTTGTCAAATGAATACCTGCCAACACACTAATAGTGATGATACTATCAGCCTTTCCTCTCCTGCTCTCTTCCTGTACTTGTTATGGTTAAGTGATATTTCCTGGTTCTGGTGGTCATTAACCAGAGATTATCATTTTCATTGAATTTACTTCCCTGTAAAACTGATTCCATGATCTCCTGCCTTTTAGGGTCTGGGTTGAAAAATCTGCTGAGATACAAATTGGTCTCCCCTTATATCTGGTTCCTCTCTTGCGTGGCCTTTAAAACTCTATCCTTATTCTGTATGTTGGGCATTTTCATTATAATGTGCCTTGGTGTAGATCTGTTGAAATTGTATATGTTTGGCATCCTGTAAGCCTCTTGTATTTGATTTTCCACTTCATTTTTCATATTTGGGAAATTTTCGTTATTATTTTTTTAAAGAGATTGTGCATTCCTTTGGTTTGAAATTCTGTGCCTTCTTCTATCCCAATAAATCTTAGATTTGGTCTTTTGAAGCTGTCCCATATGTCTTGTATGTTCTATTCATGATTTTTTACCATCTTCACTGTATGGTCAAGTTTATTTTCAAGGTTGTATATCTTGTCTTCATTATCTGAGGTTCTGTCTTCCAGGTGATCTAGTCTGCTGGTGATGCTTTCTATTGAGTTTTTTATTTGGTCTATTGTTTCCTTCATTTCAAGAATTTCTGATTTTTTTTTTCACAATCTCTAGCTCTTTCTTAAAGTAATCTTTTGCTACTTGTAATTTGTGTCTTATCTCTTTGTTAGAATGATCAATGGTTGCCTTTATGTGCTCTCCTATTTCTTTGTTGGATGGATCAATTTTTGCCTGTAATTGCTCACTTATGTCATTCTTTAATTCACTGATCATTTTAATTATGTACATTCTGAATTCTTTCTCTGACATTTAATCAACTGTGTTGTCAATGGATTCTGTTACAGTGGTAGAAAGGTTTATTTGGGGCACTTTCTTCTCTTGTTTTTTCATGTTGATTGTATATCTTCCTTTCTTGCAATGCCAATCTGAGGTATTGCGGCTTCTATCTTATAAACTTGTATTAACACTCCAGATTACCTATGTCTCACCTTGGAGCTATTTCTGTTCCCCCAGTGTTCCCAGATGGGCACTACTGCCACTAAAGTTTGTGGTGGAGATAGTGGACATACCTCTAGAGGGCAATGGGATTGGCTTTGGCTGGGCTCCTCTGGTGGTCACTGAGGGCTGTTTTGCCCCTCTCTTGCACTCCTGCTGGTGAGCAGGAACTCTGGAGCGGGACAAAATCTGGAGCAGAACTGGGGCAGGCCCAGGCCACACTTGTGTGGGGCCTCCTCAGGCTGGGGTCTCTGCAGAGACTCTTACCCCAAGTGGCTTCCCTGTGGCTCATGGCTAGCAGTCCCTGGTCTCCCTTTGGCTGGACACCCGTGGAGTTTCCCGTGGGCGGATCTGGGACCTCTGCAGCTCCTGCCTGTCTGCAGGAACTCTGGAGTGGAGCTGGGGTGGGCCAGGCCACACTTTGGTGGGGCTATCTCACCCTGGGGTCTCTACAGGCAATCTCTTACCCTGGGTATGCATTCCCTTGTGGCTGGTTGGTATCAGTCTCTGGTCAACCTTTGGTTGGACACTCGTGGAGTTTCCTGAGGGCAGATTTGGGCCCTCTGCGGCTCTTGCCAGTCTGCAGGAACTCTGGAGTGGAACTGGGGAGGGCCCAGGCCTCACTTGAGTGGGGCCCTCTGGCGCTGGGGTCTCTGAGACTACTCTTACCCTGAGTGTGGGCTTCCCTTAGCTAGCGGCTAGCAGTCTCTGGTCTCCCTTTGGCTGGACACCCATGGAGTTTCCTGAGGGCAGATTTGGGCCCTCTGCAGCCCCTGCATGTCTGCAGGAACTCTGGTGCAGAACTGGGGCCCTGACTTGACTTTTAAAGAAATGCTTTTGAGCTAGGGATGTTGTTCAGGGGTAGAGTACTTGCTTAGCATGCACAAGGCCCTGGGTTCAGTTTCCAGTACCGCAAAATAAATGAATGAATACTTTTGTTACTGTGTGAGAATAGAGCACAGGAAGCAGCAGAAAGTTGGAGAGGAGGACACTGCTTACCATACATGTTGGTGAAGGCGATGCCCTATCCAGGGTACCAGCCATGGGAGTGGTGACATTCTGGATACAAGCTGGGATTTTTCATAGATTGGATGGATATGACCTGTAATCCCAGATACTGGGGAGAATGAGGCAGGAGGATTCCAAGTTCAAATTAAGACTGGGGAAATCAGCAAGACCTCAAAACTCTCAGTAGTACAACTAAGTCATCTTCCCGTCATTTCCCATAAGTGGTTGCCTTTCTCACTTTGATGTTTTTTTTTTCCAGTTATGCCAAGAAGTAGCTCTGTGATTCAGGAACTGTATGGTTTGGGAGATTCACAGTGCAAATGGCACAGTACAGGCTGCACGACGAGGGCTGTTGCTTGGCGAAGCATGCAGGCAATGGACTGAGCCAGTGGTTACATCTGAACCAGGAGCAAGAAAGCTGGGCGCAGACTTGCTCCTAACAATGCTTTCATGAGCAAGTTGATTAGATTTTAACCAGACAAAACTCTAGCCAGACTAACTCAGAAGAAAGAGAGAAGATATGAATTAGCAATAGGAGGAATAGAGAGGTGGTATGACAGTTGCTAATTGATAGTAAAGTATAGTAAGGGAATATAAGGAACAATGTTATGTCAATCATTTGAACAATCTCGAAAACATGGGGAAATTCCTTAAAAGCCAAAAACTATCCAGGAAGAAATAGATGATTTAAACAGTCCTAAATCTACTAAAGAAGTGGAATTTGTAGTTAAACCCTTCCTATAAAGAAAACTCTGAGCCCACATGCTTTTATTGGTAAAGTCTTTTAAATGTTAAAGCAGAAATATTATTTCCATGCAAATTCTTTCACAAAATGTAAGAGGATAGAAGTGCTGTTGACTCATTCTATAGGTTAGCATTACCGATGTACAAAAGGGACAAAGACATTACAAGAAACACCAACAAACAAATACAGATATGTATTATTACAAACCTATATCCATGATAAAATTAACATCCTGCTTAACTGTGAAGGACTAAGTGCTTTTCCTGTATAGTCAGGTGGAAGACCAGAATGACCACCATCTCCATTTCTATATAATATTATAGTGGATGATCTAGCCAATGAAAATAAAAAGAAAAGGCCTGTAAATTGAAAGGAAAGCAATTAAACTGTGTCTATTAGCAGATGACTTAGACATCTGTGTAGATGATCTGATAAAATATAAAATAATCTTCTAAACTGAGTAAATGAATGTAGAAAAACTTCAGGATAAATTATTAATTTGAAACAGATCAATTTCATGACTATATTCTTGCAATAAAAATTTTAAAAATGTAATTTACATCAGAATCAAAATTATAAATACATAAGAAGGTTTGGCCAAAGGTGTACAAAACCAAAACACTGAAAACTGAAAATAAAACATTACTGGGAGAAATTGAAGGCTCAAGCAAATGGAGAGATACATTTGACTTGTGAGTCAAGATACATAATATTGTTGGGATAACATTTCTCCCAAAACTGGTCAGTTGATCCATATACTCTGATGATCCCAGTAAAAATCATAACATATTTTTTTTGTAGAAATTGACAAGTAAGCTGATTCTAAAATTCACATAAAAATACAAAGAAACTAGAATGGTAAAACCAACTTTGAAAAAGAGCAATGCAGTAACACAGAGCTTGATTCTCAAATATTTATGATAATGTGGTATCTGCATAAAGGTATAAAAATACTTTAGAGAGGAAGAATGTGAGTTTGGAAATTCACAATCAATTTAAAAAAATTTTTTTTTAGTTATAGATGGACACAATGTCTTTATTTTATTGCTTTGTATGTGGTGCTGAGGAGCGAACCCAGGGCCTCACGCATGCGAGGCAAGCGCTTTACCACTGAGCTACAATACCAGCCCTTAATTTTTTTTGATGATGGTGAAAAGCATTTCTGTGGAGAAGTAATAGTCCCTCCAACAACTGGTGTTTGAACGATTAGAAGTCAGTTTCTTCTCTGCTCCCCTCACTAAAATGAACTTTCATCTACACACAACATCATACACGAAAATTAATACAGAAAATATCTTAGAGTTAAAAGTAAAATATAAAGCTTCTAAAAGAAAACATAAAACCTTTGTGACTTTGAGTTACATATGACACTAAAATTATCCATAAATAATTAATAAATTAGAACTTATCAAAACTCAGATCTTTAGTGCTTTGAGGAACAGTGTTAAGAGCACGAGAAGACTTGTTAAAGAGTAGGAGGGAAAGTAATAAATAATTTGTATTTGTGCATTTTTTGAGCTTCTATGTATCTGTTAAAAATTTGAGTTTTTTGGGGCTGGGGTTATGGCGCAGTGGTAGCGTGAGGCACTGGGTTCAATCCTCAGCACCACATAAAAATAAAATAAAGATGTTCTGTCCACCTACAACTAAAACATAAATATTTTTTAAAAATTTGAGTTTTTATAATATGTCATGAAAATATAAAGAACTCTTAAAACTCAGTAATAAAAGAAAAATCATCCAAAAAGTGCCAGAGGATTTAAATAGACAATTTACTAAATAATGTGCATGGATGGTAAAATACACATGAGAAACTAATATTCATTATCAGAAGAATACAGATTAAAACAATAATGACATGTCACTACATACCTACAAGGTGTGTAAATAGACTGACTTTACACATTGTTGCTTAGAATAGGGAGGGTTGGGAACTCTCATACATTGGTGATGTTATTAGAAAATGCTACAATTTCTTTGGGAAGCAGTTTGGTAATTTCTTAAAAAGTAGAAAAGATACATGAAATACCTACCATGTGATCCACCCATTGACTTCTAGGTATTTATACAAGTGAAACATTAAAATGTTTGTACATTAATGTTTATAGTAGCTTTATTGTAATAGCCCCAAGTTGGAATGATCCAATTATCTATCAGTAGGTAAATGATAAATCAATATTAGTATATAATACAAAAGAATACTACTCAGCAAAAACAGAATTAACTACTAACACAATCAACCACATGAGTGAGTCTAAGAATAATTACACTAAGAGAAAGAGGCAGACCAAAATGACTACATACTGTATGATTCTATTTATAAAAAATTCTAGAAAATGCAAATTAATGTATGACAGCAAAATAAATCTACGGTTACCTGTGGAGAACTGTGATGAGGTAGAAGGCTTCTAAAGAAGCAGAAGGAATCTTTTCAGGCTGATGGATATATGTTTATGGTATTGATTATGGTGAAGATTTCTCAGGTATATGCATATGTTCAAAATTATTGTTTTAGTCAGCTTTCTTTCTTTTTTCTTTTGCTTTCTTTTTTCTTTTTCTTTTGCTGCTGTGACTAAAAGATCTGACCAGAACAACTTTAAAGGAAGAAAAGTTTGAGAGTTCATGGTTTCAGAGGTCTTAGTCCACAGAAGGCCGGCTCCATATCTTGGGGCTTGAGGTGAGGCTGAACATCATGGCAGAAGAGTAGCAGAGGGCAGCAGCTCCATCATGATCAGAGAGCAGAGAGAGTCTACTCAAATACAAATACATGTCCTATAACCATGCCCCCAGTGAATCACTTCCTCCAAGCATACCCAACCTGTGTCCAGCTACCACTCAATTAATCTCATCAGGGTTCAATCCACTGATTCAGTTAATGCTATAACTCAATCATTTCTCCTCCAAACTGAATTGTTTTACCTGTGAGCTTTTGGAGGATATCATATCTAAACCATAACAATTATCAAATTTTAACTTTGATATGCACAATTGATTTATTTACATTAAGTCACAGAAGTAAATATCTGAAGCCTTTTAATTCTAAAATGAAATGCATACTTTGTGCTTATATATAAAACCAGTTTGATCATATGAAAATGATAGAATATGAATCCCAAGTCTAACCTGGGGAAGTATTTTGTCGTGTTCTTGCCTAATTTAAAATAATTTTATTTCAAATTTACTACTATATAGATAAATAAAATAGCAAATTAATTACTTCGTCTAAAAGGGACCATAATTATTTTCTTCTCATAATTTAGTTTTCCTAAGTGATTGAATCCTTTTTGACAATAGCAATTTTCATTCCTTTATTCTAAGCTAAAACTTGTTTATTCTAGAGCATATTATACAAAGATAACATTAAGTAGATAGAAAATCTCTTATTTTAGAACACTGACCTGGTTTTGTCTAAATCCTAGAGAACAATAATTGGCCTATTCTAATTTAGTGACTCTCATTGCCAATCTGAATTTTTATGTATACTTTGGAAAGTTTGTTAAAATTATCAGTACTTAATCCACATGCTTATAAATGTGAATTCCTCTCAGTGGTTAAGTATATTTTTAATAGCCTTCCTGGGTGATTTAATGCATGGCCAGTCTTGGAAACCACTGGTCACTTTTAAACATTAGGACTTCTTTAGAAGCAGTATGAAGTAGAAAAATCCTGCTAAGTGGATTTGCATCAATTTATAGGATCAAGAAAGACCATATGCATTTCTTCAAAGGAAAGACTCAACTCTGATTACCAATTTAGATAAACTAACTTCTTATAGAAAATATGAAAGCCTAAGTTTCTTTAGCTACAGAAAGAAGAGGGAATATAGATACTTGTTAAGAAGTTCAGGCAAGTGTAAAATTAAATGGAGAAAAGTAAAGGCTTTGGCTTATATCCTGATAGAAGGATATGAAATCTTATATTACATTTAGTCAATAATTGTAGAAATTTAGCATATGTGACACTTCCCTCTGTGATATTGTTTTCTAAACATAAATAATAACATGAACTAGGTACATAATATAGGCAAAATGTACTTATATCTTATTTTGGCATGAATTATATAGATGATTGTTGCGATGCTCTACTTAGTTTATCCTGAAATGAAGAATGATTTCAATCTTAGGCTAAACTTTGGGGAATTAATTTTATAGTCAGAGATAATAGTCTTTTCCTGCATATCACTATAATTCCCCCCAACACAGAAGCCTCATTAGTTCCAAAAATATATTTTAGGAATATAATCAAGGATCATTTTAGATAAACTTTTCCATCACTGGAGAATTATTGAAATTTAATGACAGACAACTTAGACAACTTTCACACTGCAATCAAGCAAGATCAGAGGTTTCCATTTTGCTAATATATTTGACTATATGTGCTAAACATATTCCTATAACACCTAAAATAATGGAAAATATTATAAATATATAGCTGAATTTTAAATAAAGAAATTCTCTATTATTCAGATTAATGATGGAATGGAAAATTATTAGAAATTTTCATTTAGAGGGGTAAATTTGTGAATTGAATTTTCAGTTTTACTCCCACGGGACAAGGGAAATTTAGTAGCTTGCTTCCAATGTCCATATGCAAATAGAATATGAAGATAGGAGTGATGATAATGAGTTAGAACTTAGTTCTCCATGTAAAGCTAGGATGTACAAAAAGCTAGATCTTCAATGGAATGATGAAATAGAAAAAAAAATGGTCCTACTGGCATGAGAAGATGACTAAAAAAAATTTTAACTGTGACCTGAAATCTGTGTGGAGGGCAAAAATGTATACCTTTAGCAAATGTGCAGCTGATGCTATTGAGGTTCTTTCTACAGCATGTGCTCTAGACTATCTACAGCTACAGCTGTGATGGACAGTTTCCAACATTTACCTGGTTTTACATCTCATGTAATCATACCCCATCACTAGCTTTAGTTTGAAGCCTGTAACACCTCTGGACAATACTCAATCAATGGAGGTTGGATCTAAGAAAAATATTTCTCAACTCCTTTCCTTCAAAGGAAAGATTCTGAATAGAACTCTCCACTATTTCCCAGAAGACTTCCCTAAAAGAGTTGAGCCCCATTTGCCTCCAGTGAAGATTATAGCTCAATTGCTTACCCTTTATTTGTGTTTTATCCTCCTAGCTTACTGTCTTTGTTTCCTCATTCTAACTTTTTGGAATCTCCTCCCATATACCTTATCTACACAGAAGTCATTGTATCAGAAAATTAATGGAAATACAAATAAGACAGTGGGGTTTACCTTGTGTGAATTGAGTCTCAAAGTTACATTACCTCCATGATCTGAAAATCCTCAAGCTTAAAGCATTGATGTCAAGTTATATTCAGATCAGTGAATTCTTTCATGCACCTGACTGTCCCCCCTGCCAAAAAAGGAAAATGTTGATGGTAAACAATCTCAAACGAAATCACCCAGAATCATCACAAAACCATTCTAAGATTAATTCAAAATAAAGAATTACAAACCACAGCAAGAAATAACCAATTCAAAGACTAATTTAAACTTAACATCTTATTAATGGTTTGTTTAATAGTTTAAGCAATACCAATTATATTATCTCATAGTTTCTATGGGTTATGCACTAAGACAATGTAGAACAGGGTTTATTTCTGCTACCATAGTGTTTGTATATCATATGTCAAATGTAATATTTTGGAGCTGACTATCTGGAATTATCTGAAAGCTTGATTGGGAGTGGAGGAGCTGCTTCCAAGATGACTAATTCACATGGCCAACAAATTGATGATTTTTGCAGGTGGCCCCAGTTCTTTTCCACAGCCTGCTGTGCAGAGTCACTTGGTATTCATATCTTGGTAGTTGCTTGCCCCAAGAATTAACAATATTAAAGATCAAGGAAGAGGCTGTAATATCTTTAATAACCTAACATCACAAATCACACATTGTTACTTCTGAAACATCCTGTTTGTCACACAAAGAAATCCTATTTAATATGAGAAAGTATTACATGGAGTATGACTACCAACAGGAAAAGATTGTTAGGGAAATCGTAAAGATTGGTTAGCACAGAGACTATCATGGATTTGTATCATGCTAACTTAATGAAACTATAATAATGTTTCCAAGAATTCTCCTAGCATAAGCTTTGTTAATGAGGGTAAGAGAGATAATTTGTCTAAGATTTGAAAGGGTAAAATGATGCAGGATCAATATTCTTTTTATTTTCTGAAGGTCACTTTTGGGTACAAGGTGCTGTTGCCATTCATATAGGTTGTTGCTTATCGGTTGGCTCACCTGGCTGGATTGGGGCAGTAGCTGGACCCACAAATATGCCAATATGTCACACCTGCCAGACACCCTCTTTCTGCCTTTCAAGCTCATGAGTGAGCTTTGCTTAGCTCCTATCAGCAACTATTGCACATCATCTCAACTTGGAAGTTGGACACTGGGAATTAGTGAAAAACTGACATGGATTCCAATCTGTCTTGAAGGAGTCTGCTATATTTCATTGGTAGTATTTTGTCTTTGCTTCCCACATTTTACATTCATCTTTTCTTGTTCTCATTATTTATTTTGATGACTTCAGGCTCAGTCCCAGAAACAATAGCTTCAAAAAGACTTTTCAACCAATTCCTACAAATATATAAGGCAAATCCCTATAACAAATCTCTTATTATACACAAATCTGGTGGTTTTTCTTCTCAGATCAAACTTTGACTGGCACAGACTATAAAATAAGTAGCTTTAAATTGAATGAAGCCAGAAAGAAGAAATCAATTACTTTAAAAGATAAATGGCATGAAAAGCAGATATATTTGGAAAGAGGCCAAATAAAAGTGATAAATATGAAAATAAATTAAATCAAAACTAACTTTCCAATATATGGGTTTATTAGTTAGACATATACTTTGAACAGGACATAGGTGTCTAAAAATCCTCAAATAAATAGTAGTTCAAATAAAGTGAATTTTTATTTCTCTTTCTCAACACAATGAATTCACACCATCTATGACTGATAAGGCATCACCACATTGTCAGAAAAATATTTCTTTTCGTAACATCCACCCTGGCTGATCCACATTCAGTCATCATGTCTGCATTTCTAGGCACCAATTGTCTAAGTCAGTTTGGGCTTTTATAAAAAATTAGTATAGGGCTGGGATTGTAGCTCAGTGGTAGAGCACTTGCCTCGCATGCATGAGGCCCTGGGTTCGATCCTCAGCACCACATACAAAGCAATAAAATAAAGACATTGTGTCCATCTACAACTAAAAATATATTTAAAAAAAATTAGTATAGACAAATGGCTTAAACAACAAATATATTTATTGCTGTGGGTGGCTGGAAAGTCCAAGACCAAGGTGCTGGTAGACTCCAAGGCTGGCAAGGTCTTGTTTCTTGCTTTGTAGATAGCCAACCTCTTCATGTCTGTTCTCATAAGGTCAATAATCCCATTAATGATACCTCACCTTTGACCTAATTGCCCTCCAAAGGCACTACCTTCAAATATTATAACATTGGGATAAGGGTTTCATCATATGAATTGGGTGGGGCCAGTGACTGACAAACATTTAGTCCACTGTAATCAGAAAGAGTAAGACCTGCTCCTTTTTAAGACTGCAATCCACAAATTGTCCATATCTATTTTACTTATCTACCATGAAACTGTCCTTAAATAGCTGTAATAAAGCCTGCAAACTGTTGTATTTTAATAGGTGGACATGTGCCTAGCTAAAAATTGTAGTACTACAAAGAGAATAAAGATCTTGAGGATTAAATTGCAGTCTCTGCCACCATGATTAAAAAGAAAAAATTCTCAAAAGGCAATTATCAAACAAAGAGGAGTTGAGGATTTTAAGACTAGAGCAAGTTTGAGGTAATTAAAAAATATGGAAAATAAGGTCATAGATTAAAATAGGATAGATTCAATAGGATAGATTCAAAAATTTATAATGATTATACATTTTTCAAAATTAATAACATGAATCCTAAGATTTGAGAAGCATGGTGGATCTGGAGCAACATAAAATTAATAAAAATCACACACACACACACACACACACATTGTAGTAAAACCAAATACTAAAGATCTTCAAAACCAACATAAATATCCTGTGAAGTAAACTGCTAGATTGTTCATAAAATCTATATTTCAATGCATGCTTGTACTTACAGAGAAATAAGTAAATCTCTATGTACCCCTTAAATAAACAACCTAATAAACATGCAAGAAATGACCTGAATCTTGGGGAAGAATCAAAGCACTGTGAGCTGCCTGCAAAAAGCAAATGGGGTAGCTGGAGCTAACCTGAGACAAGTGTTGATATTAGCATTATTTTTAGAGATTAAGCATGAAGCAGCTGATCCTAGGAACCTGGCATTATGTTAGTAAGCTTGGTCCCAGTTCTTACTATTTTTAACTCTTACCAGAATTAATCCTAAATTCTCCCTGGAGAAAAATCTGACCCTAGGATCTAAGGACTGAGATTAAAGAAATCCAGTTACTATGAGTGAGATAGCAGGAAAAACAACTAGCAAACATATAATTAAAATTCCCAAGGGCTTCAGATATTATAATTATCAGAAACAGAATATAAAATGATTATAAATACAATGTTTAAATAAATGGTAGGTGAAATCACAAAGTCAGTAGATAAAATAATGCAGTCAAGAATTAACAGATTCGGGGCTGGGATTGTAGCTCAGCGGTAGAGCGCTTGCCTCGCATGCGTGAGGCCCTGGGTTCGATCCTCAGCACCACATACAAAGCAATAAAATAAAGACATTAAAAAAAAAAAAAATTAAAAAAAAAAAAAAAAAAATAAAAAAAGAATTAACAGATTCAACAATACAATCCTCATGGTTTGGGGCCCAATTAGAAATTACTACATCTGAGAAAAAACAGAAAAATATAATCCATGACCATGAGAAAAAATATCAATCAAAATATTCAGTAGAAACATAAAACAAAAGAAATGGTAGATTTAAAAGAGTAAGATTTCTAAAAAGCTCTTTTACATGTACTTAAGGACTGGAAGAAAGACATGAATGAAAACAGATACTGAAAGTACAAAAATGAAGCAATTGAAAATTTAGAAGTAGTAGAATGTATAGATTAACTGATTCCTGATACATCAGCTGGCAATCAAAGAAGAAAACATTAGTGAATTTAAAGTTGTTTTTAAAATTTACACAAACTGGGCTGAGATTGTAGCTCAGTGTTAGAGCGCTTGCCTTGCATGCTTGAGGCACTGGGTTTGATCCTCAGCACCACATAAAAATAAATAAATAAATATATTGTGTCCAT
The DNA here is from genome assembly GCA_028644305.1 of Xerus rutilus. Taxonomy (NCBI): domain Eukaryota; kingdom Metazoa; phylum Chordata; class Mammalia; order Rodentia; family Sciuridae; genus Xerus; species Xerus rutilus. The sequence goes on along the minus strand of CM053401.1, from coordinate 47,302,373 downwards.
CTACAACTAAAAAAATATTTTGAAAAAAATTACACAAACTGAAACACAGAGAAAAACAATGAAGCCGGGCGTGGTGGCTCAAGCCTGTAATCCCAGCACTTAGGGAGGCTGAGACAGGAGAATCGCGGGTTCAAAGCCAGCCTCAGCAACGGCGAGGCGCTAAGCAACTCAGTGAGACCCTGTCTCTACATAAAACACAAAATAGGGCTGGGGATGTGGCTCAGTGGTCGAGTGCCCCTGAGTTCAATCCCTAGTACCAAAAAAAAAAAAAAAGAAAAACAATGAAACACAATGGAATGGTCTTAGTAATCTGTGAATCAACGTTAAGTGGTATAAACATATGACTGTTGTTTTAGAAAAGAAGGTGGATAATTGTAGAAATAAATGACCAAAAATATTCCCTTTTCATGAAATTTATAAACCAACAAGCTTTCAAAATTCACAAACCTAAATCAGAATAAAGACAAGATCACAGAGAGGCACATTATAACCAAATTTCTGAAAAATCAGTAACAAAAGAGAATACTTTAAAAGCAGTAATGGAAAAATTACACAGTACTTATTAAGGAGGCAAAATAGAAATAGTAGAAAATTTCTCATCTGACATATTCCAAGCCAGAAAACAATGAAATTATATGACTTACATTTATCTGAATAAATATGTTTTTTTCTTGATCAAAAATATTTAGAAGCTGTTAAAAACAAAAATAACAATGCATTGTGGTAGTATATGTGGAAATAAAGAAATGTCAGCAATAACTAAAAAAATGAGCGATAGGAAGTAGAGATATACAATTGTAAGTTTCTTACATTTTAAGTTAATATGTAATATTGCTATATACTTGAAGATATCATGTGATAACTTTTTGTAAAGATGAGAACCACTACTAAAAGAAGAGTATAGATATTAAGTCTATAGTGGAAATAAATACTAAAATCTATAATATTAATGTAAAAGAAGGCACTAAAAAGACCTAAATAAATAGGTTAAACAATTTAATATTGTTAATGCAATTTTTCTAATTTGAATTGTAAAACAAAATTCCAGTTAAAATCTCAGCAATAATTTCTATGTAACGCAAAACATTTAAAATAGCCAGATTGCATTTAAGAATGAAGATTAATGTTGAAGAACTAACACTACCTGATTTTAAGATGTATCATGCGTACAATACAATAAAGGAAATGAAGTATTGGCATAAGTATATATAATTAGGTTAATAGAACAATATAGTTCAGAAATGCATGGGTGCATCATGTTCAATCAGTTTTTTATCAAATTTTTTGATATAATTTAATGGGAAAGAATGTCAGGACAATAGGATATCAATGCAAAGCAGACAAATGTATATCTCCCTCATGCTCCAAGGAATCAGCTACAAGTCAGTGAAATTTAGCAGTTTGGTGGTTTAGGCCACTATGGCATAGGGCATATTACTTCTAATTACATTGCTTACCAGCATGATAGAAGTATAATGTTTGCTAGCTCTTTCTGAATACCAGAGGAAGCATATTTCACATTGAAGATGTTGTTCCAGCCCATGTATTAAGTCATAGAAGGTTCACATTTATGAGTGCACATTAGTGGAAAAAGTACTAAAAAATTAAATCTATAGATAGAATGACTTGCACAGCTGGTAGCAACCCAAATGCTAACAGGATGGGCATGTGAATATAGTAACAAGGGTAATGAGAGGAAGACTACATTTGAGTTTAGCACTGTGAGCTCCCTATTTGCAACCTTAATCTGCCATTATTATATGATGTCCATACATACCAAAACTGAGTTCCCCTAAAGACATTGTTCTCCATGGGGACCAATTAGTCATTTGTTGGTGGCCTGGAAGTCAGGCATGCTTATACATAGGTGAGATGAATGGCAGCAATGATAAAAGGGATGGGAGAGGGCTAGGGTTGTGGCTCAGTGGCAGAGCACTTGCCTTGCATTTGTGAGGCCCTGGGTTCAATGCTTAGCATTGCATATAAATAAACGAATAAAATAAAGGTCCATCAACAACTAAAAACATATTTAAAAAAGAGGATGAGAGAGAGAATTACTTTGTTATTCTAAGGAATCCACACTACCCATGAAGTGGTATAAGATTATTTGAAAGTTGACATTGCAAAGCCTAGGCAACAAGCAAAAAATATTTTCTTTTAAATATACAATAAATATTCCAAGAAAAAAAAAGATGGTAAAATCATAAAAATGCTCAGGCAAAACCACAAAAGGCAGAACAGTAGAAGACAAAAATGGGAACAAATAACAAGGGCAAGAAATAGAAAACAAAAAGAAATACGATTTATATTAATCCAAATATATATGAGATCACTTTTGACATCAACGATATTAATGTACCAATTAAAAGACAGATATTGCTAAAATGGATCAAAAAACAAGATATATTACATTGTTGATAACAAACAAGCTTAAAGAGAAATACAGGGTTATATTAAAAAGAAATAGATGGAGAAAGATATATTATGGTGGCTTTAAATGAAAAAAAATAGAGTAGGTATATTAATATCAGACAGAGCAGACATGAGAGTAAGGAAAGCTGGCAGGAATAAATCAGTACAGCTGTTACGGAAAATGAGAAGTCACAGGAAAAAAATTAAATGAGTATTACCAATTGAAAGGAATCAATCTGAAAATGTTATGTATTGTAATATTCCAATACATGCCTTTCTGGAAAAGGCAACAAAAAATGCCTTTGTTATCAGAGGATAAAAAGGAGGTTTAGACAAATAGGAGAAGTATATGGGATTTTTAGAGTAATGAAATAGTCTATATAATTTTACAATGGTAGGTATATGTCATTAAATACTTGTCCAAACCTATATAATTATACCCCACTGAAGATGAAGTCAAATGCAGACTCTGAGTGGTAATGGTGTGTCAGAAGTGTGGCTTCAACAATTATGATTAATGTATCACTTTAGTAGGGGAGGTTGAGAGTACGAGTGGACATGCATGTAAAACTGCTCCAAAAAATAAAGTCTAAAAATATTCATGATAAAGAAAATTATAAATAAAGATGGGCTGTTGCTGCTTGTTTGTTTTATGATCCAGTGTTTTGTGTAAGATAAACAGCTGTTCCTGATGGGATTTAGTCAGGGCAGCAGGAATATCACATCCCCAGTAAGAATGGGTTGATGAGTGTTAGCAAGAGTATAGAAAGATATTGAGCAGTGCAGCGCATCCCCTTATGTATGGTCATGCCTTTTTAAAATTTACATTTATTTTAACTGATACATGATAACATAAATTGCTTTATGATGTTACTATGTGATATTTCATTACATGTATATATTATGTACAAGTTACACATCTGAATTAAGTTAAACATATCTATACCCTCAAACATTTATCATTTCTTGGTGAATACATTCAAATTTCCTTATTTTCTGGATTTTTGAAATACACAGTACATTATTGTTATCTATATCCGCCTTACTCTGCAATCACACTCTGGAACTTCTTGCCCCTTCCTAACCGGAACTTAGGAGCCATTGACTGATGGCTCTCCATCTTTCCCTGCAAAGTTTTCATTAACTTTCCTTTTAGTTCAGCAGTGGATTTCTATTTATTTATTTATTTATTATTGTGCATATGTGCACGTAGGGGAGCTCACTTTTCCTTTTGCATCAGGCTCAGACATGGCTTTGCATGGCACTGGAGAAGATCTTAATCCTTCTTGACTCTGGGTGTTCCTAGCCCGACCAGTCTCCATGATCCTGTCATACATCACCATGGCCTCACTTGTGGAATTTCATTACCTCCCTAGCACAGTCCTTCCACAGTAACCTCAAGGATCTCCTTGCCCTCAGCTGACTTTCAAGTCTTCTAGGTACAGAATAACAACCCTGGGGAATTATGAAGTAGGCAGATGTACTTTTGTAGTACTATAGATTTCAGTTTCACATATGTTACTTTCAAATTATGCTACTTTTCCACTAACTGATACTCAGTTTTTATAGCATTTTACCTCTTATCATCTCTAAACATTTGAGGGATTTTTGGAATAAATGTACTCACTCTGCAATACAAAGATTGAAAATTTTGCCGGCTAAAATAAAACACAAAATATTAAATAAATCAACTGTCTGAAAGTGAACAAGTCTTCCTATAGCCCTTTACAATTTTGTAAATTACTTCTTAAACTGTGCATAAAGCCAATTTTAGAATATAATACACCAAAACCACAATTTTTCCCAAAAGACTGAGTTTTATTTGCAGAATAATGTATTTGGATGTAGACATTAAGAAGACTACTTCTAAGAAAATTAAATTCTTGAAGTCCTAATTAAATCTAAAATAAGCAATGTGTGCCAATACTACAAAAGACTTCAAAAGTCTCTTTATCTGCCAAATGTTGCCTAATTTGAGCATGGATTGTTTTCCCTTCATAAATATCACATCCTACTCCATGAAATCTGACTGGCACTGAAAACCAGAAGAAAAAAAGTGGTGTTACATGCAAAATTTATGAACTGCACAACGAACAGACTTTACTGAACAAGATGGATATTTTCCATGACTAAATCCTAAGAATTTCAAGAATTAGAATTAGAAAGACTGGATTTATAATTTAGATTTTTCTTTTAACTTTGGTATTTAGTGGGAAGGGAATTTGGTGACTACAAGAGGTAGCAATTTTTTGGGGGGGTTGGGTACCGGGGATTGAACTCACAGGTACGTGACCGCTGAGCCACATCCCCAGCTCTATTTTGTGTTTTATGTAGAGACAGGGTCTTACTGAGTTGCTTAGCACCTCGCTGTTGCTGAGGCTGGCTTTGAACTCGCAGTTCTCTTGTCTCAGCCTCCCAAAGTGCTGGAATTACAGGTGTGCACCACCACGCCCAGCTAAGAATTAGCATTTTCTGAGCACATATGCCAGGCATGATTTTAAACTGCTAATAAGTTTTCTTATCTACTCTTCAAAACCATCCTCCTGAATCTCCTTTTGTATATCTTTCATATGAGGAAACTGAGGCATATGCAGAGATTCTAGAATTTGCCAAAATCTACATAGCATGAGATTGAGGCCACACTGTACTCCAGAATATGGAACTCTGATTATTTTAAGATGAAGGGACTGAGAATACACAGAACCAAATTGATCTCTCTGCCTTCACCCACTCTCCTCTCCTGAGCAGATCATCAAGTCTACCTGCCTATCCCCTGAAAATAGGTCATAACACCCTCATTCTAGAAGAGTCCTGCCTTTATACCAGAGGAGAGGAATGCCACGTAGGAGCACCAAGAAGGATCTGAACAAACAGGGCTTGCTAAATTCTTCCCCAGTTCATTCCCATTTGATCACAGACCCCAGAATCCATTCTTGTTTCTCTGCAGCTGTCCATGTATTCATCAGACTTACCATCCAATAAATGGTTTTCCCTGTATCGTCAGGTTTTCATTTCTAAAGTTTCCCATATGACCTAAAATTATATTGAATCCATTTTTATGCTTATCTCTTGTTAATCTCTCTTGTTATAGGGGTCTCAGTAGTGAACCTAACAATGGTTGAGTCAAATAAGCTAATATTTCTCCCCCACAGTTTCACAGCTAGTACATAAAGGAAAGCCTGTGGGATGTGCATACTAGGCTTGGAAAAGGATTGACATGTCACATTCATAGCCAATGCTTTTACATCCTCTGTGCACCTTCACCAACTTATCATTTACCACTAGTCTCTCTCTCTCCCTTTCATTTACTCATCAATTTTTCTTGACTTAGACAAAAAAATCTTTATAGTACATAATAGCAATCTGCATTACTTTGAAAACATTCAATGTATATATATGCCACATAATCATCAATAAAATCATACTTGAGAGAATTATATAGATCCCTCACTGATTCTATGAGATCCTGCTTCCTCTCTCCCTGGTCCAGTTTGGATGCTTTATCAGACTACTAAAGTGTGCAGAGAAGACACCTGTTCTCCAGCTCTTCTTTTTCATTAAAGAGAGCGCACAATAGGGAAAAATAATCTTTCTGAAGTAATAATAAAAGCTGAACAAAAATAATGTGTAATTTAAAAAATAGAATTTGATGAAAGTTCTTTCTTTTACTATTTAAAAAATGTTCATCCAAACTCCATTCTTACACAGGGCAAATTGTGCAAAACGCCATAGGTTAATAACAGGCATTGTCCAATAAGTGAAATGAAGCCATCACAATATTCACATAACATTAGGAAACCATACACCACTAACATTCAGGCTACCAACCAAATACTACAATAGCTTCAAACATCAGGTAAGTTAAGGTGTATGATTTGAAACTGATAATGTGTAATTTCCAAAGAGCTCTAGGGAGGTAAACAGTGGTGGTGCAGTGAGTTCTTTGTGCTCAGTATTTATTTCTTTGCTGTCTGATCCCTCCAGCTCCCTAGAGGTTAGGAGTCTATCGCCTGCTGTTCCTCAGCTGCTGAGATCAGAGGATGTAACACAGATGGAGTGAGCTATGTTCTCAGGGCTGCTGCTTCACAGAGATAAGGCAGCAGGTTGGAGAAGTGCTTAGCTTTGCCTGCTGCTGAAAGACTGTGAACAGCCATCAATAATAAACAGTTACTTCTCTACTGTTATGTTGAACAACACTGTCTCCCATACCCAGGTGAAATTTAATGAAAGAAGATATTTAAATCACTTAAAACACCTATAGATTCATTGTTTCGCATTTTTGTGTTGTCCCATTTCGCCGCTTCCTTCTTCCTGCCCATGCCCTCTCCTGTGCCTACTGCTGAAATGCAGTGATTTAAGAACACTGTTGAAATATCAGGTCACATTTCTTCACCGGTTTCCTCAAACATGTTTGGTGAACTATTCTTTAACCACTCTTCTCGTTCCACTGTCATTCATAGCATACCTGTAATATGGGAACATTGCAAAATCTGCTGTGTCCAAGCAGAAACAGGTATTGTGCCTGGTTATGACCTATATAAATTAAAACAACTTTTAGAAACCAAAGGAAAGTAGCTGTAATCTCTAGCATCATAGGAATTTATACAGTTCTTGCTTTTATCAAAAGCCAAAAATCATTTTATTTGAAAACTCCAAATACAAACTGTTCACCCAATGTTGCTGCCACTGAAGACTGGTAGAAAGGGTCAGGTTAGGAGAGTATATAGTACTTCGGATTATTTACCATTTTGATCAGATATCTTCCACAACAGCTTTTGCTTCCTGTGAAGTACGGGGCACAGCACAACTAGAGATCACTTAAATACTGCACACATCGTCAATGGATTTTCAGTTCCTTCCCTCCTGACAGTTCCTTGAGTATCAGTTTCCTCTCTCATCTTAGATACTCTGAGGTTCTTGGATAATGAGCTGACATGACTTTCACTGGTATGCCTCTACACTTTTGCCATGTATCAGGGACACTGAGCACAAGTGTACTTTATTATGTAGAAACAAGTATCAGAAATCACTGTCATTGGATTTTTAAGCAGTGAACTGATTGAATATACATTGCTCGAGTTAATTATACATATCTAAAATCTACATATTTTAATAAATGATTTCCAATATATTTCCTTAATATCTCTTATAATACTAATGCCTTATCCTTTATAGATACATCATTTGAATTACCTCGCTATCCCCAAAGTAAACTGTTGACCTACCAAAGACTGCTGCAAGATAATTTTACTGAAGTTTTTTAGTGTATTTTTAATTTTTTTTAATTTTAGTGTATTTTTAATTTTTTAGTGTATTTTTAATTTTAGTGTATTTTTAATTTTTAATTCTTTCACTAGGACATTTATGGAACTCTGACAAATGTAAACTGTAGTTTATATCATAACCTAAATACTATTAGTAATTTATTAAAATCATTTTCAAATATTTGTGGTACATAAACACTTTTGCATATATATAAATTTGAAATTTTAGTTTAATTATAAGGTATTGAAAAATTTGTAATTCTTAGAAGACATGATTTTTCAGATGAATGAACTTTTAATTTTAAAGAAAATTCAATTGCAAAATAGTGATATAGTATTCTTACATCAAAATGCATCTAATAGACACCAAACTGGTAGACTACAACTTCAAGTTTGTATGGTTTTCTGCAATTCATCCAAGTCCATTTGGCTTAGTCTAGAGTCAAGTTTCCCTCTGTGAAGCAATATTTTATAATCTATGCATGTTTATCCTTTTTGGTTGTTCATAGTTTCATAGCATGGGATGATGTAGAAGACCAGGCTTCTCAACTTTATAACATGTCTCTGGTTTGATATCCCTCTGGTGGATATCCCAGTCAGAAAACACATGCACAGATTAAGTACAAGAGCCCTTTCCTGCAGGTATCTTTTTTGACCCATTTTTTCCTCTTCCCTCCAGTAACTGGTATGGTAGGAAAAATAGCTCTAAGAAAATCCTCCTACCTTCTATGACCTCGTGGTATCTGGACAGCTAGTTTATTACTACTTTCACGATTCATGTTAAGGATCCATGTCAGGCATGCTTTCGACATGCATTCAGTTTTATGTAGTACAATATCCTTAAACGGGGTCTCTGCAAGGGTGACTATGTGAGATAATTTCTATGAAGATAAGAGGGCCAATCCATAGGGTCATCATCACTTCTCACATTAATTGCCAATTATGGGCTTGGGATTTCCCAAATCCATCCTCAGTTTTGAAAAATAACTAGAAGGATGCACAGAGCTCACTGAAAGCTGTTATCCTTATATACTTGAAGTCATGGCTTATTTCAGGGGAAGGACACAGATTAAAATCAGCCAAGAGTTGAGAAGCACAGGTAAAGTCAGGGAGAGTGTTATTCCAATTGTGAAGCTTCCATTGCCTTTAGGAAGCAATACCCTTCTGGCTTCAATATATCACAGTATGTATAGAATATTGTCAGATAAGGTAGCTCATCCTAGCTTTAGTGTACAGTTTTCACTGTGGCTTCATGTTTGACGGTCTATATGGTTGACTTCTAGTCTCTAGTGTGTTGGTGGTTGAGTGGATATCACATGATGCAAAGCCCCCATCACACTGCACAAAGTTAATCATCCAGTAGTCAAGGATCCCATGTAAACAATACCATAATTACAAGGCAAGGCAGGGCAACTCAAAGCTAACCTTTGGGTCAGACCTCCCTTTGGGCAAGGTTAAGTCCTTTACTTCACACTTTTCAAAAGTACTCTGACAAAATAGTTCATAAAATGAATTTTTAGAAATTTGATGCTGCTTTAATCATGAAAATTTATTGTTTGGTAACCCCTGGACATCAACCAAAGGAACTCTTTTCAATGATTTAACTAATGTTCCTCGAACCCATAGGACTTACTATTTGCTCCTGTTATAAATATAACTTTTAAGTATGAATTATGTGAAGTATAATATTGAAAGTGAACACTTGAACTTTTATAAAATAAAGTGGATCTGATAAATAGTATAGTGGGGTGGTATGTGGGTATTGTGGCCAGATTAATGACATCACCTCTTCCAACCCCTAGTAAATGGCAAGGGATGCATTACACATGAGTACACTTTTTCTTGTGAGTGCAAGAAAAAGCATAAAAATTATGGATGCTAACAGCATCTTCCTCCCTCTGTGACCCTTATTTAAACTTAAGAAATTGCTTTCAGCTATTCTCAGTGCTATTCCTCATAATGTAAGCATTTTCATACTGCAGAATCAATGTAGACCAGTAATAAAGATATTTGTAATTGTA
>CM053401.1:47266725-47292176 GCA_028644305.1 Xerus rutilus | reverse complement strand
TATATATATATATATATATATGAGATTTCTCTCAGATTTGTAGTTTTGTTATATTTAATATGGAAATTAAAATACATTTTATCAAATCATATCATAAATTATATTTCCAATGACAGTCAACTTTAATTTATACATATGAAAGTATAATTACTTCTACTTCTAATTTGCAAAAATTAAGTGTTTTATGTTTATCAGATCTGTTAGTTTTAACAACAGATAATTGTCTCTAATTAAGTAAATAAGAAAATATGTAATATTTTATGATGATGTGTAACTAAGTAGACTTAGTTCTGATTTTTATTCTTATTTAATAATTTGAAAGCTGAAAAAGTATGCATACATAAAAGATTTTCAAAGGAATGGTATATATGTATTTATCATATTCCTTGCTTCACAAATGATTAATTTTAGCTAAACACATTGTATAGCATTATAACAAGTTAGACAAAGAGAAATAACATTGACATATTATGAAATTTTATATCTTAAGTTGAATAAACATATATCAGATGTGCAGGATTCCAATATTAAATGCACAGAATTTGCTAATTTACCTTGCAAATATCTGATAGTATTAGTTTCTTAATATTTTAATAATACTTCTTGAAACAAATAAAATATTTATATAAATTGATAAATGAAATGAGACTATGTTACAAAAAGAAAGAAGTGATGCTTGGCTTGAAAATGAGAATTGGCTTTGCTAATTGGACTGTATGAAGAACATATTTCATAAATTGAATGAGCTAAATCTACTGCTCCAAAATACTTGACAAAAATGGCTTTAACATTGAAGATAAGACATTTAAAACTATAAATTAGTAAAATAATAACCGAAGGTAAAAATCTTCATTACTCTAACTCTGTATCAGAAAAGATATAAACCAATAGTACACTAAAATGATGAAGTTTGAGGGCAGTTTGTTTGCAAAGGGATTAATTATAGGGTAATGACAGAGGTATAGAGAAACCACTGAGAGTACAACAGGCACAAGGCCCAAGCAAGTGTGAAGCTGTCACCACCACTTAGCTAAAGGGACATGGAAAGGAGTGCTTATTGAAATTTTGAAGAAGTAATTTTGTAGGCAAAGCTTAAGAAGTGACACACTTGATCTGAGTCTGCTTTGATGAAGGATTCAGGAGAGGAAATGCAGATTCTCTACTTCAGATCATTAGCTTGGGCTTCCTATCCTAACATACCAAATTAAACAGAGTGCATTTAAAAAAGAATAATGTGTAAAAAGCCATTATTTGCAAAGTCTTAATAAAGCATTTTTGAATATGCTTCCCAAAATTAAAACAGAAAATAATTCTAATAACTAAGTTTAAAAAAGTTTTGTTATTGTTTCATTACCTTTGCTTTTGACAAATCTGTAGGATAACTGAATCAACTTGCCAAATTATTTATAAAACATAATAATTTTACTAATAGTCTATTTTGTTATTTTGGCATGAAATTATGAAAGAGTTCAAATAATTGAGAGATTATTAAAACCTCTATCATGCCTATTAACTTACACATATAGTTAATAGTTTTATAATAGTTCAAGTAATAATGATTGTAATATTGATTCTAAACTGTCATATTCTAATAATAAGTCATATTTATCCACAGATGAGTTTGGTAATCAAAAAATAACCTTATTAATCTTAATAAGATATGCATTAGGAAAAATAATTTTGTTAAATTTATTTATTAAATTTGTAATATGCTTATGCCCTTAAGATAAATTACATACTAATAATGATTATGATGCAACTTGATCCAGAATAATAGTCTATAGAACAAAATTTGAAATGTTAGTATATATACATATTTTGTGATAGAATAAAGATGAGGTATTCAATAAAGGATTTCAAGCATAAAGTGACATATTAGTATGTACTTAGTGATGGAATTGAAATGGATAGATGAGTTCAAGATAAAAAATAACAAAAGCTTTTTGAATATTAAGGAAATATTTATTCATTTGTATTTCAGATAACTGATTAATATTTCAAATTATTATGTTTCCAGAGGATGAAGTATCTCTCCTGCAAGGTTTTACCCATAGCTTTCTTACAAAGGGCTGGGATCTGGTAACATATTTATTTAATGTACCTCTTTTGTTGTTTCTGATCCAATTATGCCTACAAAAAACTCCATTCAAAATATTCTACATAACTTCTTCTAAATATTTATTTATGTTCTTTCCCTGAAATGTTTAGTATTTAGTACTTTATTCCTTTTATTTTGGAGGGTTAAGATTTAAAGTACAAGTAGAATTGATGTTGTTTTCCCAAATTTATAGTCACTTATGCCAGTACTACTTCTAAAGTGTTCTTAAGTTTTCCCCCAAATAATTAACTTTCACATTCATATTTGCATAGTTCTTCTTTCAATTGATTTTGCATATTATCATTATTTTCACTCCAAAATTAAATGCTTAGGTTATTTATTTTTCATTCTTTTCTTAATTTCTCATAAAATATTTAAGACAATTACAATATTTTCTTTTATTTTCAACTGCATTGTATAGTATTTTATATCTTGTATTGTCAGTTTGGTTCATTTCTAAATAGTTTATGATAAATAAAAATTTATTACTTAATCCAATAAGTATTTGGAAATATGAAAATGTGGCCTCAGCATCTCAAACAATTGGGAAAATGCAGATCAAAACTACACTAAGATTATCAGAACGGCAATTATCAAAAACGCAAATAATAATAAATGCTGGTGAGGATGTGGGGGAAAGGAACACTCATAAATTGTTGGTAGGACTGTAAATTATTGAAGCTTCTCTTGAAAGTAGTGCAGATATTCCTCAAGAAACTGGGAATGGAATCATCATATTCCCCAGCTATTGCATTTTTTGGTATTTATTCAAAAGAACTAAAAACAGCATACCATAGGAATACAACCACATCAATGTATATAACAGCACAATTTACAATAGCCAAATAATAGAATCATTTCAGTTGTCCACTAATAAATAAATGAATAAAGAAAATGTGATATGTATACACATATACACACACACACATATACACACAATAGAACTTAGTCATAAAGAATGAGAATATTATGGCATTTGCTGGTAAGTGGATGGAAATGTAGAACATCATCCTAAGTGAAATAAAGCAGACTCAGAAAAATCTCAGGTGATTTTTTTTGTTTTATATGTGGAAGATAGAGCAAAATGAAGGGAAAAAATGGGGGCAGCAGATCAGATTTCATAAAAATAAAGGGAAGATAAGTGAAATAGAAGAAGGCGATCAAGAGTGAGGGAAGAGGAAAAAGGGATGGGAAAGAGGAAGAAATGCAGAACGAATTTAACAATCACATTAAGTGCATTATAAATATATTACAGTGAATGTCATTTTTATGTGTGTGTATATATATATGTATATGTGTGTGTATATACATATATGTGTGTGTGTGTGTGTGTGTGTGTGTATCTCAAAAATAAATAAGTCAAAGGAAGACCAGCAGAGTAGAGGAAGGAGAATAGAGGGAGAGAAGAAAGGAGGGAAGGAGGGAACTGGGGACTGAAACACTAAATTAAATTCCATGCATGTATGATTTTGTTGAACTGTACCCAATGATTACAACTATAATGCACTAATAAAAGAAAATAACTTAAAAATGTGAACTCCTTCCTTCCTTCTCACTCTCCTTCTCTTTCTTTCTCTTTTTTTCCCTAACATTCCATTTGCTAATACAACTTTCCAAAATTTAAAGTTCATGCTAAACATTTTTTGTTTTGGCCTTATTATGTCATTGAATTTTTCTTGCACACCCCAAATCTTGTTATAATGGAAAACACTGTGACTTTCATAGCCAATATCCATTCCAGATTTTGTTCATCAATGAAACCTGACCTTCATTTTGACTCCAATGTTCCCAGAGTAAGAGGTTTAGTTATCATTGATTTTGGTTTTTCAAGCCAAAGTCATTCTCCTTGACAGTTCCTTGCTTTCGCAACCAGCTTTCTGGCTAGAGGTGGGCGTGTGACATAGTTCTATACAAGCAGTTTTGCCTGGAGGTATCCTGCAGAAGCATAGGAAAGGATATGTTCTTGGGTAACAAGGGAATAGATGGCATACGAAGATAGCTCTGCCTCTCCTGAATCATCCATTGAATTAAATCTCAATATGTGTTGGCTACAGCCATGGCAATCATTTGATAACTTGGGAAAAAACAAGAATGTTGCAGGAACTTTGTAAGAGGAACAACTCTTTCACCCTTTTTTGTGTATTTTAACTGTGTTTATTGCTACTTGAAATAAAGTCTATATGTACTAATTTTCTTGGTGCTAGTTGTTCTCAGGTAAGTTCTGACCAAAGAGATGCAATTTTGGTTTCTTGTCTTTTGTTCTTCCTACGTTGTCTAGAATGCAGATAATATAGCTCTAGCTAAAGCAATCCTTCTATACTATAAGGCAAATTCAGAATGAAAACCACTAAAAGTGTCAAAGCATGATAGGAGTATGCTAATTCTCTAACTCAGGGGAGCTCTTCTCTGGCCATAGACCATGTATCTAATCCTTCAGGGAATAAAAATTAAACTTCCACATGTTTACCCCCATTTTGGGGATTTCCTTGTCCTTTAAATCCAAACTAAATCTAATTATGTTTGATGCTGACTCAGATTACTGATGTTTTTGAAATACCTGATGAAAGAGTCATGGCTTAACAGAACTTCTCATTAAATAAAACGATATTTTCTTGCCTAATGGTTGGTTTCTCTGTTAATTGCAGGAAAATCATTCACCACATTAAAAAATTAAAACTTCACCACCATATCCATAGACTTTGATAATTAGTATTATTTGTTTTACCAGATTCTCTATGTGATGAAGAAAAAAATCTGTCAATTATTTATCAGAACTAATTCTGCTGGGATACATTCTGAAACACCATATTTGAAAACAAAGCTACAATTTGTATTGATGATTTTCATGGGCAGAGCTTTTAAAGAAAACATTCTTCCTTATAAAATGGTACTTAAACTTCCATATTCCAAAGTTATATTGTAAATATTTAAGAATCATAGGATAATTTCTATTTAATTTGGTAATTAGCTTCATATATGTATGTGTATATTTAAGTATGTGTCTAAACTCTAATATTCAAAATTCCTGTTTCCAGAGAACCTGCTTTTTGCGTTATGATATAACCAAGATAAGTAAGTTCTTACTTATCATTCAAATATCTACATTTTAATGGCATAAATAAAAACTATCATCTAAATGTAGAGACTTCTTTTCAGACACTGTATATTATGGAGATGATGGCAACTAGACTGAATTTAGAAAGTTAATACATTTTAGAGTTAATTTTCAGTTAATTTCAAAAAGAAATAAGTGGCAATAGGTAACTCTGAGGAAGACAATTATTTGTAAAATTACAGGCTGTTGTCTTTTTCAGTTGATTGGTAGTTCAGGGTCATTAAATTGTCGTATCTTTAAATTGTCATTCTTACTGCTCCTTGGATATCTGGAAGCTGTGTGTATATGAATAAAGTCAACTCTTTCATCGCCTTGAGCATTGCTGGAGGATATTCAAGATATTTGCTGATCTCCAGCTATGTTTTAACCAAACTTTATTTTATAAAGAGTCCCTAGGCTCAGATATTAGGCATTTTTATACCTCATTTGATTGATGCTTCTAGCCATAGCCTTCAGTGGTTGGGTAATATTTTAAATCCCTGCTTAAGTTGTTTCACTGTTAGATAACCAGTGTGCAGAGCTGCTAGAATATTTGTATTCCTTTCTCTGTGGCCAAGAGCTGATTTAATGGTCCCTGAGAGAATTTTATCGTTTGATGGCTCTCCCAAATCTGATGTCTGCTTTCTGTAGTTTTACAGAAAACTTACTATCTTTGAAGTTAGGCTTCCTTTAGTTATCCGTCTCATCCTATTACTTCCATTTCCCCCTGCAAACACAGAATGAGAAATCAACCGCACCTGATTTTTGAAACAAAGTTCCACTAGCATGTGACGAAGCTTAGGATATGAACCTCTGAGCAAACAGCACCATACAGTGCACATTGTGAGGGATGAATAAAGTTGAGCTGTAACAGCGCCAGGCACATACTTACTTAATAAAGCTCAATTCCTTTGTTCATTTATCTATGTTGTAGTTATGACTAGTCCTTTTGTATTGAAGGGCTAATTCATTGTGGGAATTTTAATAACAAATGTAGTTTTTAGTCAATATTTATTGCATATCTATATTCAGATTTTAATCAAGAATTCATTTTCTTATTTTTGTTTATGAGTTATCTGGTTAATTTTTAATTCAGAACTTTCCTGATTAGTTGAATAACTATGCCTTTTTAAACACAAAAGAGATTGTTAAAATATAGTAATACACTTGAATGATATAGATATTTTGGAATTTATTAAATAATATTTATTTCAATGAAAAATATTAGTAATTTAAAATTTGTTAATCTTAAGTTATCAAGCTTGCATTCAAAGTGACTATACCTTAAAATGCAAATACTATTTTATATTCAATTTAAGTTAAGCACATTGTTTTGCTTCTCTTAAACTTGAAAGATTGCTTTACAATAAGATGTGAAATGGACCCTCCATTATTTCAATGAATTTCACTAGTTTTCTATTATCCTGAGGATTAGACTTAAGCAATAAATCTTTGTATTCAATGTGACATTTTATGTCTGCATAATTACTTTAATCTCACCTGGACTTTCATACTTACATTTCAAAATTCTTAATCTTTCTCTTAGTTGCATAAGAATATTGTTCTGTTTTCACACATATGGAAATGTCTCTCTTATCACTTGATGGGAAGCCAGAATGTTCTCTTGGTAGTTAGCCATGTGTATATTTGCAGCTTGGAACTTCAGAACCTAGAAAATGTGTTTCCTTCTGAGAAATTCCAAAATTGAGTATCTCAATAGTTTAGAGAAATTAAGAGCAATAAACATTTAGGAATAAAATAAATCACAAATATTTTTTAAATTCATGACCTCTCTCATTACCATTGTTTAAAGATACTATTGGAGGAATTAGTTCCTAAAACTAGTGGAAGAGAACTAGAGCTGCTACCTAGGACACACACAGAGAGTCAAAAGCGGATGCATCTCCCACCCTTACAAGGAGAGACCTGAAGCCATATTTTGTTAAGTTCATTAGAGATATGAATATGCAAAGAAAGTTACTCAATTATAGCCCACAAAGTAATTAGCCTGACCCAAAACAAGTGATCCATTAATATTTTTATCCCTACTGAAACAGCTGAAGAAGGGAGAACCACTATAGCTGTGACTAAGGAGAAAACTGTTCTATTTTTAATATGAACTGTTAAAGACTGATAATGGGCTGGTATGACACTGTAAAATCTCTACCAGTCAGAGACAAAGAAAATTTGCAACTACCTTCCAATTCTTTTCTCCAGGCTTCATTGAGTATTCATGGGAAAGAACTGTGGGCAGCACAGTAGAGCTGAGAGAGATTCCATATAAGGTTTGGTATGTAGGGAGGTGCTGAAATCTGAGGAGAGGTCTATATAAGTGAAAGAAACCCTTGTGCATTCTAGGTACTCATCAAGGGATGATGTGATGGACCTTGGAGAATGTGACTTCAGGAAAAGATAATTAAAAGAATGACACCAAGTTGACAATCTGTGCTTTCTATGCCTTATATTGAGCAGGAAGAAGCATTTATCTATGCCTAAAGGACAGCTCAGAGAAATCCCTGAGGTGCAGGTGTCCATAGTCTGAGGACCATGTAGAGTTACAAGAATCCTCACAGGCACTTTTGCCATGGAGCATGAGGCAGATGCCATCTGTGACTGAATATGAGGAAAGAAAAATGAGATCAAATTCCCAATGAGTGTGAATATGAAGCATCAGGACAGAAAACTGTTAGTCAGCTTTTTGGTGCTATGACCAAAAGATCTGACAAGAACAACTTAGAGAAGTTAAACTTAGCTCAGTTTCAGTGGTTCAGTTCATGGTGAGCCAATTGCATTGCTCTGGGCTCAAGATGAGGCAGAACATCATGGTGAAAGGCTATGGCAGAAGAAAGCAGCTAAGGACATGGTAACCAGAAAGCATGGAAAGAGCTTTGCTCACCACAGACATAATATAATCCCAAAGGCCACTGGGGTGATCTACCTCCTCCAGCCACAGCCTAACTGCTTACAGTGACCACCCAGTTAATCTATGCATGCAAATTAATTTATTTATTGTTACTGTTCTCAAAATCTAATCATCTCACCTCTAAGCACTTGCTAAAGAAAAGGTTCTCAACCTACTCTCAAATAATTTGAAATCTATATTGAACTAAATCTAATTAAAATAACAGCAAATTCTGTACCTAGTGCCACTATAGGCTTGATTGAATTAGTATAAAAAGTATACTCTTTTCTCCCACTATATATTTACTTTCAGTATCTATTTTTTCACAAAATTTATTAGATAAATAAAGATAAAATAAAATGAGACCTATTATCAAGAGATGCAAGAATTGTCAGCCAAGGATTTAAGAATAATTCTAGGCACCACAGCCCCTGCCAGCCCATGGGAGTCCAGGCCCAGACCCAGAAACATCTCTGGGCACTCCTTCGGGAGCCCTGGGCCTAAGTCAGGCTGAGGGCCACCCCCAACTTTCTGCTGTCAGAGCCCCTGCTAATCCTCAGTAGCTCAGGCCCAAGCCCAAGACCACCTCCAGGGCCCCCCACAGGAGCCCAGGCCAAGGTCAGGCCCAGGCTGCCACCACAGACCTATGTGAGAGCCCAGGCCCAGGACTGCCAGTGCAGAGTGGAGGTCCACACTACAGCTCCCTTCCTGAATCTATCTTGTGATACTGCAGCCATCACCATAGTTCTCCCCATGTAGTAGCTTCCATGTTGAGACAACAGACAGGGCCTGGAGGCAGCTATGCCCCACAGCTCAGCATGCCACAGTGCTGCATCTCAGATCAGTCAGCCCAAAGCCAATGTAAGTCCTATCCTTTCAGCCCCATCTCTGAAAGTGTTTGCATCCATCTTGGGCCACCCCTGCTGCTATGTTGAGTTACCTCCACTATCCCCACCACCCTCTTTAGCTGCAATAGTATTCATCTGGGGACACCTGCTGGGGACTAGAAGTGAACTCCAAGGTGAAGTACAGGTAATCTTGTAATCACTACAAGATTATAGGAAAGAATCCACAATGCATCAAATCAGCACTGCAAGAAAGAAAGACACATAATCAACATGAAAAAAAAAGGGAAGAAAGTGCCCCAAACAAACCAAGATACTACAATAACAGGATCCATTGACAGCACAGTTGATGAAATATCAGAGAAAATTCAGAATGTAATAATTAAAATGATCTACAAGTTAAAGAATGACTTAAGTGAAAAAATACAGGCAACTATTGATCACACCAACAAAGAGATAAGAGAGCAAATAAAGGCAACTATTGATCACTGTAATGAAGAGATAAAGGAGCAAATACAGGCAGCAAAGAATATTTCAAAAAAGACATAGAGAATGTGAAAAAAAATTCTTGAAATGAAGGAAACTATAAACCAAATAAAAATACTCAGTATAGAAAGTATCACCAAAAGACTAAATCACTTGGAAGACAGAGCCTTGGATAATGAAGATAAAATATGCAATCTTGAAAAAAAAGTTGACCACACAATGACAATGGTAAGAAACCATGAATAGACCATCAAAGAACTATGGGATAGCATCAAAAGACTAAATTTAAGATTTATCGGTATAGATGAAAGCACAGAGTTTCAAACCAAAGGAATGCACAATCTCTTCAATGAAATAATATCAGAAAATTTCCCAAACATGAACAATGAATTGGAAAATCAAATACAAGAGGCTTACAGGACACTAAATGTACAACAGCAGATCTACACTAAGGCACATTATAATAAAAATGCCTAACATACAGAATAAGGATAGAATTTTAAAGGCCTCAAGAGATAGGAACCAGATCACACACAGGGAGAGATCAATTCAGATCTCAGCAGATTTTTCAACCCAACACTAAAAGCAAGGATATCCTGGAACAACATATACTAACCTCAAAAAGAAAATGGATGCCAATCAAGAATCTTATATCCAGCAAAATTAAGCTTCAGATTTAATGATGTAATAAAAACCTTCCATGATAAACAAAAGTTAAAAGAATTTATAGTGAGAAAGCCTGCACTACAAAGCATTCTCCACAAAGTATTTCATGAATAGGAAATGATAACCAACAATAAAAATCTGCAAAGAGAGGAGCTATACTAAAGGAAAGACCAATCAAAGGAGAAACCAAGTCAAGTTAAAAAACAACAACAACAAAACACAAAATGCCAGGGATTACAAATCATATTTCAATAATAACCCTGAATGTGAATGGCCTAAATTCATCAATTAAAAGACATAGACTGACAGATTGGATCAAAAAAAAAAAAAAAACCAACAATATACTGCCTTCAAGAGACCATCTCACAGGAAAACACATTCACAGACCGAAGGTGAAAGCGTAGGGAAAAATATATGGCTCACATGGATCAGGTAAACAAGCAGGGGTTTCCATACTCATATCAGATAAAGTGGATATCAAACCAAAATTAGTGAAAAGAGACAAAGAAGGTCATTTCATGCCGCTTAAGGGAATCATACAATAACAAGGCATAATAATCTTAAATATCTATGCCCCAAACAATGGGGGCATCTATGTATATCAAACAAAACCTTCTCAACTACAAGAATCAAATAGACCACAACACAATAATACTGGGTGACTATAATACATCTCTCTCACCACTGGATAGAAACTAAAGAAATAAACACTAAAGAAAGAAATCATACAACTCAATAAAAAAGCAATAATTTAGACTTAATAGACACAGAATATTCCATCAATGAATGAATGAATGAATATATCTTTTTCTCAGCAGCACATGAATCCTTCTCCAAAATGGATCCTATGTTATGCCACAAAGCAAGTCTTAGCAAATACAAAAAATAAAAAAAATAGTGATATTGCCCTGCATTCCATCTGACCATAATGGAATAAAATTAGAAATCAATGACAGATTAAAAAATAAAAACTACTCTAATGCCTGGAGACTAAATAATACAATATTGAATGATGAATGGATAACAAAATACATAAGGAAGGAGATAAAAAAATTCTTAGAGGTAAATGAGAACTCTGATATATCATATCAAAATCTCTGGGACACTATGAAGGCAGTGCTAAGAGAAAAGTTCACTGCCTTAAGCTCATTCATTAAAAGAACAAAAAGTCAGCAAATAAACCACCTGATACTACATCTCAGAGCCCTAGAAAAAGAGGAACAAACCAACACCAAAAGAAATAGAAGACAGGAAATAATTAAAATTAGGGCTGAAATCAGTGAAATTGAAATAAAAGAAACAATTCAAAAAATGGACAAAACAAAAAGTTGGTTCTTCGAAAAAAATAAAATTGACAAGCGCTTAGCCACCCTAATGAAAAGGGGAGAGAAATTCCAAATTACTAAAATTTGTGATGAAAAAAAAATACCACAACAGACACTAATGAAATACAGAGGATAATTAGAAACTATTTTGAAAATCTATACTCCAGTAAAATTGAAACACTGAAAAATTTCCGGAGACATATGACCTACTCATACTGAACCAGGAGGACATTCTCAACTTAAATCAATTATAAGCAAGGAAATAGAAGTTGCCATCAAAAGCCTACCAACAAAGTAAAGCCTGGGACCAGACGGATTCTCAGCCAAGTTCTACAAGACCTACAAAGAAGAATTAATACCAATACTCCTCAAACTATTTCATGAAATAGAAAAGGAAAGAATCCTTCCAAACTCATTCTGTGAGGCAAGTATCACCCTGATACTAAAACCAGAGACACATCAAAGAAAGAAAATTTCAGACCAATATCCCTGATGAATATAGATGCAGAAATTCTCAATAAAATTTTGGCAAATCACATACAAAGACATATTTAAAAAAAGTGTATCATGATCAAGGGGAGTTCATTCCAGGGATGCAAGTGTGGTTCAACATATGGAAATCAATAAACATAATCCATCACATCAATAGACTTAAAGATAAGAATCATATGATTATATCAATTGATGCAGAGAAAGTATTTAACAAAATATAGCACCCTTTCATGTTCAAAAAACTAGAAAAACTAGGGATAGTAGGAACATACCTCAATTTTGTAAAAGCTACCTATGCTAAACCCAAAGTCAACAACATGCTAAATGGAGAAAAATTGGAAGCATTCCCCCTAAAAATGTGAACAAGACAGGGATGCCCTCTTTCACCACTGCTATTCAATATAGTCCTTGAAACTCTAGCCAAATCAATTAGACAGATGAAAGAAATTAAAGGGATACAAATAGGAAAAGAAGAACTCAAACTATCATTATTTGCCAATGATATGATTCTATACTTAGAGTATCCAAAAAATCCCACCAGAAAACTTATAGAATAAATGAATTCAGCAAAGTAGCAAGATATAAAATAAATACCCATAAATCAAATGCATTTCTATACATTAGTGAGGATTCCTCTGAAAGAGAAATTAGGAAAACTACCCCATTAAAAAATACTCAAAAAAATACTTGGAAATCAATTGAATAAGAGTGATGAAAGACCTCTAGAATGAAAACTACAGGACACTAAAGAAAGAAATTAATGGAGAACTCTGAAGTTGGAAAGATCTCCCATGCTCTTGAATAGGCAGAATAAATATTGTCAAAATGACCATACTACTCAAAGCACTATACAGATTTAGTGTGATTCCAATTAAAATCCCAACATCATTCCTTATATAAATAGAAAAAGCAATTGTGAAATTCATTTGGAAAAATAAGAGACCCAGAATAGCCAAAACAATCTTTAACAAGAAGTGTGGAGCATGAGGCATCATTACCAGAACTTAAACTATTCTACAAAGCTATAGTAACAAAAACAGCATGGTACTGTCATCAAAAAAGACATGTAGACCAATGGTATAGAATAGAAGACACAGACACAAACCCACATAAATACAGTTATCTCATACTATACAAAGGTGCCAGAAATATTCATTGGTGAAAAGATAGCCTCTTCAATGAATGGTGCTGGGAAAACTGGAAATGCATATGCAGCATAATGAGACTAAACTCCTCTCTCTCATCATGCACAAAACTCAACTCAAAGTGAATAAAGGATCTAGGAATTAGACCAGAGACCCTGTGCTTAGTAGAAGAAAAAGTAGCCCCAATCCTTCATCATGTTGGATTGGGCCCTAACTTCCTCAACAAGACTCCTAAAGTACAAGAAATAAAATCAAGAATCAATAAATGGGATGGATTCAAACTAAAATGCTTCTTCTCATCAAAAGAAACAATCAATGAGGTGAACACAGGGCCTACATTCTGGGAACAAATCTTTGCCACACACACATCAGATAGAGCACTGACCTCCAGGATATAGAAAGAACTCAAAAAACTTAACAATAAAACATCAAACAACTCAATCAATAAATGGGCTGAGGAGCTTAACAGACAATTCTCAGAAGAAGATATACACTCAATCAACAAATATATGAAAAAATATTCAACATCTCTAGCCATCAGAGAAATGCAAATAAAGACTAAGATTTCATCTCACACCAGTAAGAATGGCAGTTACCAAGAATACAAACAACAATAAGTGTTGGTGAGGATGTAGGGGAAAAGGCACACTCATACATTGTTGGTGGGACTGAAAATTGTTGCAACCAATCTGGAAAGCAGTATGGAGATTGCTTAGAAAACTTGAAATGGAACAACCATTTGACCCAGCTATCCCACTCCTTGGTTTATACCCAAAGGATTTAAAATCAGCATGCTACAGTTACATAGCCACTTCAACGTTTATAGCAGCACAATTCACAATTACTAAACTGTGGAACCAACCTAGATGCCCTTCAATAGATGAATGGCTAAAGAAACTGTAGTATATATACACAATGGAATATTACTCATCATTAAAAGATAATAAAATCATGGCATTTGAAGGTAAATTGATGGAGTTGGAGAATATCATGCTAAGCGAAGTAAGCCAATCTCTCAAAACCAAAAGCTGAACATTTCTCTGATAAGTGGATGCTGATCTATAATGGGGGAGAGGGCATGGGAAGAATGGAGGAATTTTGGTCAAAGGGGAGGGGACATGGGGGCAGGAAAAATAGTGGAATGAGATGGACATCTTTGCCCTAGGTACACGTATGACTGCACATATGGTACAACTCTAATTCGTGCACAACCAGAGAAATGAAAAGTTGTGCTCCATTTGTGTACAATGAATCAAAATGCATTCTGCTATCATGTATACCTAAGTAGAGTATATAAATCAAAAAATAATAATTTTAATAAAAATGTTAAAGGTCTTGTGGAAAATGTCACTTATTTAAAGTAACTGATAAATATATTAAATGATTTTGTGCAAAAAAAGCAGATGACAACAAGCACGAACAGGTGGGAACAATCAGCACAGACAGATATAAAGAATAGAGTCAAGGGGCTGGGATTGTAGCTCAGCGGTAGAGCGCTTGCCTCGCATGCGTGAGGCCCTGAGTTCGATCCTCAGCACCACATACAAAAGCAATAAAATAAAGACATTGTGTCCATCTACAACTAGAAAAAATAAATTAAAAAAAAAAAAGAATAGAGTCAAAGAGAAAGTAAAAATGAAAAATATAGTAACCAATAAAGAAGTCTTCTGATGAGCTTATTAGCAAATTGCATAGCAGATGAAAAAAAATCACTGAGTGACCTATGTACAGGTCAGTAGAAACGGTTCAAATGGAGATACCAAGAGCAAAAGAATGAATAAAGGAGAACAGAGCCACCAAGATTCATGGGTTAATATAAAATAGTATAGTTGGATGTAAAATTAAGGCATAATATAAATCACATCTAGTTGGAGCCCAGGGAGAAGAATACAGCAGGAAAAAAAATCTACTTAGATCACAGAGAATGTTTTGGCAAAATTGCTAAGATATCAATTCAGAGGCTAAACACAATGCATATGAGGAAACTATTCATAGGAATCTCAGAATCAAACTGCTAAAAATCCAAGGGAATAAGAAAAATAATAAGAACATCTGTAGTTAAGAGTACCACAAAGGGCCAGGCGTGGTGGCGCAAGCCTGTAATCCCAGCACTTAGGGAGGCTGAGACAGCAGAATCGCGAGTTCAAACCCAGCCTCAGAAACGGCAAGGTGTGGCGCTAAACAACTCAGTGAGACCCTGTCTCTACATAAAAACACAAAATAGAGCTGGGGATGTGGCTCAGTGGTCGAGTGCCCCTGAGTTCAATCTCCAGTACCAAAAAAAAAAAAAAAAAGAGTACCACAAAGGGCAAATATGCAAGAAAATATAAAGAATATGTTTCTTGAATTTTTAAATATCTACAGCTATTTCAATATCTTTATAATGTTTATACTTTGTCAATATCTTTTAGACACTATTGACTGTTTAAAGTAATGTAACAATAAGTTATGAGATGATAGCATATGTAGAATTCAATATATGATCACAAAAAACAGGAGTGGGTAATTATACTTTTATAAGATTTTGCATTGTTTATAAAGTAGTAGATTACTTTTGAAGGTAGATTGTGATGAAATAAAGATGCATATCAGAAACCACAAAATAAATAACACAAAGAGATATGATTAAAAATCAACAGGAAAGATAAAAGGGAATACTAAAAACATCAATTCACTCTAGAGATGTAAAACAAATACCATTGTAATAGACTTAAGCACAAACATATC
Organism: Xerus rutilus; assembly: GCA_028644305.1. NCBI lineage: Eukaryota > Metazoa > Chordata > Mammalia > Rodentia > Sciuridae > Xerus > Xerus rutilus. The sequence goes on along the minus strand of CM053401.1, from coordinate 47,276,396 downwards.
AATTATTACATTAAAAGTAAATGTCATTTGGTTTTCTCAGAAAGTTTACCCAAGACTAAGTAGAAGTTCATGATATTTACTGATAGTAACACCTGTGAATAAAAGAAGGGTGATAGTTAGCAACAGAAAGAAAGCCATTTTCCTGCCAATGTAGGTTTAATACTGGTACAAATAGAAAAATAAGGGAAGTGGATTGTGCAAAAAGAGCTTTAGATGATGAAGCAGCCTTTTCATCATATCATAGCAAGGGTGTATTGCTATCAGTATGATTTATTGTTGATAATATTGACCTTGATCTCCTGGGCAAAGAGGTGTTTAACAGATCTTTGCACTGTGAAGTTACTCTCTCCTCTTTCATGTTGTACTTTTGGAAAGTAAGTCATTTTCAAGGGGTGAGGGAGTATGTCCTTGTCTGTTTGGGCTGAAAAACAAAATGCCATAAACTGGGTAGCTTATTAATAAATTTACTTATCCATTTCTAGAGACTGGAAATCTGAGATCAAAGTGCCGGGAGATTTAGAGTCTGGGGAAGGCCTGATTTCTGGTGCTTAGGCAAGACCCTCCTGCTATATCCTCAGATGATAGAAAGGAGTGAAGCAGCTCTCTGAGACTTTCTTGAAAATCTTGTTCATAGGGCACCTATTTGCCTCTCAAAGGCCCCAACTCCTAATGCCACCACATTAGTAATTTCTTCTTAATATGAACAATTACAATGAACTTTGTGGGAACACATTCAGAGCATATTGGGGAGTTAAACTTCCCCTTCAGGAGGAGAGAATACATACATAAATTTGGAATTTCTAAAAATTTATCTAAGTATGTCTATCTCTTCAGCCTTATTTACTTATTTATATATTGACTCATTAATATTTGTTTATACAGTTATAATTTGATACTAGTTTATTTTGTTGCTCAAATTGTTTCAGCACTGGATCTTTTTTTTGGTACTGGAGATTGAACTTAGGGCCACTCGACCACTGAGCCACATCCCCAGTCCTATTTTGTGTTTTATGTAGAGACAGGGTCTCACTGAGTTGCTTAGCACCTCGCCATTGCTGAGGTTGGCTTTGAACTCGCGATTCTGCTGTCTCAGCCTCCCTAAATGCTGGGATTACAGGCTTGCGCCACCGTGCCGGGCTAGCACTGGCCTTTTGAAGCTCATTTAGGTTACCTCTGGGTCCTTTTGACATTATCCAATTATTTGAGTTTGTGGAATATTTCATTTATTTTCCTCCCAGTTTTTATTGAAGTACAATTGACAATTTGCTTGGGAAGTTTAAGGTGTACAGTGTGATGGCTTGATACTTACACATATTGGGAAATGATTACCACAATCATATTTTTTAACATGTATCAACTCACCTACTTAGGTTTTATTGTTGCTTTGTGGTGAGAACACTTAAGATCACATCTCTTGGCAAAATACCAAGTATACAACACACCACTGTTAATTTTGGTGACCAACATGTACATTATATCCCCAGAAATTATTCATCTTGCATCTGAAAGCTTTTTATTTTGACCAGCATCTCCCCTTTGTCTTTATACCACAACCCCATGAAAACCACCACTTTATTCTGATTCTTTTAGTTCCACTTTAGATTCAAACTTTAAATGACATCATATAGTGTTTGTCATTCTCTGACATTTCATTTAGCAATATGTTTTCAAGTTTTATCAATGTTGTCGCAAATGACACAATTGTGTTCTTTTTTTAGGATGAATAATATTCCCTTTTGGATACATACCACATTTTCCTTATCCATTTATTCCCCAGTGGATGCATTATTTCCTTATCTTGGTTATTATGAATAATACTGTAATAAACATGGAGTGCAAATATCTCTTTGAGCTACCGATTTTGCTTTCTTTGGATATATACATACGAAATTGGGGTGAGTGGCAATGCTATTTTTAATATTTTGAGGTATTTCCATACTGATTTCCACATTGGCTGTACTAATTTACATTCACACCAACAGTATACAAGGATTCCCTTTTCTTTATGACCTCACTAAAGCTTGTTATCTCATGCTTTTTTGATAGTAGCTCTGTACAACTTGTATATTTCCTCCCTCATTCCTGGATTAGGACACTTTTACAAGTAACACTAATTCATTTTGTTTTATTGTAGAATGGTTTTAGAGACAAATATCTGGAAGTTGAATGGGCTCCATATTACTGGGGTACAAGTTCATATATGACATTGGCCAACATTTTCTCCCAGTTGATGGATTCTTTTTTCTGTTCTTTACAAATGAAGAAATTTTAAAATTTTTAATAAAATTTTCATTATTTTCTTTAATAGCTTTACTTTTAATGTTGTGGTTAAGAACTCACTATCAATCCTGAGGTAATGCCCATTTGTGTCCCATATTTTCTTCTAGAAGCTTTAGAATTTTCCATTTAGGTGTATGATCTATTTGGAGTTAGTTTGTGAATAAAAGGTAGAATATGTGCTTAGCTTTATTTATTTTCACATGGATATTCAGTAGTTCTGGTGATCTCTCTTTGTGCCTTTGGTAAAAATCAGTTGCCTATATTTGTGTGAATCTATTCTGAGGTCTCTATTCTGTTCCATTGATCACTATTTCCTTTTGTCAGTAAGAGTTCTGATTACTGAAGCTTAACTGTTCGTCTTAAAATAAGGTAGTGTGAGTATTTTCACTTGGTTTTTATTTTGACAATTGTTTCCTTTATTTTAAAACCTCTGCTTTTCCATGTGAATACTGAATTCTGTCATCAGGATAACTATATACTGGGACTTTGGGGTTCTGTTGAATCTACGGATGAAATTGGGAAAAACTGACACTGTAACATTATTAAATGTTCCAGTTTTTCCTATTGCTGCATACCAAAATAGAGCAATGTATTTTGAAATTAAAAATAAATACCAACTATACATACAGTAGCACTTACTTAACAAAGGCTCATTTTGAAGCAAAAAAACCCTTTTTTTAAAGGCTAAACTTTGAAAGAATCTTCCAAACAGAAACATTCTGGCCTAGAACCCTTTGCCTTCTCATCTCTTATCAACCCAGGGGTCAGATATATGCATCTCTAATGCTTAGAGATGATTTTAACAATTTCACTTCCTAAGTGGTTTTAAGAACAGTCTTTCCTATGAATTTTAACACAGAGTGTACTCAATATGGTACTTTACTAACTCTACTTTTGTTATGCCCTGGCAACAAGTATCTGGAAGACAAATATCTGGAAGTTCAATGGGCTCAACTTTAATAACTAGATTAGGACTAATTTGTCTTTTACATACATTATTTACATAGCATAGTAAAACAAAAATCACAGACATATAGCCGAGCATGGTGGCCCAAGCCTGTAATCCCAGCACTTAGGGAGGCTGAAGCAGGAGAATTGCGAGTTCAAACCCAGCCTCAGCAAAGGCGAGGTGCTAAGCAACTCAGTGAGACCCTGTCTCTACATAAAACACAAAATAGGGCTGGGAATGTGGCTCAGTGGTCGAGTGTTGCTGAGTTCAGTCTCCAGTACCAAAAAAAAAAAATCACAGACATAAGGGACATTGGTCAATCTTGCTTCACAGAAAATACATTTATATAAAGCCCTTTGCATCTTCTTTTCCTTCTTCCTCCTGGAATCAGCACAAATATAATATGTACTGCTCTGAGAAGTGTTTTGATCATACCATTTCCAAAAGATAGTTATTTCAATATAACAGAAATGAAAACAGAAAGTTATTTTGAAAAACACCAAATGTGGAAATGAAGCAATACACTGTAAATGATGATTTGAAGTAAAGAAAAATGACAAGGGTCATTTAGAAAACAGTTTGAAATTAAAAATGGTAAAAAAATAATTATCAAAATTTGTGAAATGCAGCTAAAATATCCATTTTAAAGCATTTAGTCATTTAAAGCATTTAGTAACTAAATTTTAACAAGTAACAATACATAAAATCTATGACCTACTCCTCCAATTAATGAAGACGGGGAATAAAAAGATACCAGTGGAAGTCATTGAAACTGAAAATGAATCAATAGTAGAAAATGGCAGCAAAGTAAGAATCAGATACTTGAAAAGATTAGTCACTATCCCTTTTTTTTTGTTTGTTTTGGTACTAGAGATTGAACTCAGGGGTCCTCGATCACTGAGCCACATCCCCAGCACTATTTTGTGTTTTATTTAGAGACAGGATCTCAGGGAGTTGCTTAGCATCTCGCCATTGGCTGAGACTGGCTTTGAACTCAGGATTCTCTTGTCTCAGCTTTTCAAAGTAGATTATAGGTGTGCACCACTGCACCCAGCTTCAAATTTCTAATCTTCTAGAAAGAAAAAAGCCACAAGTTGACAAAGTAAGAGATGAAACTATATTAATACAAATTTCATACACATTAGAAACAAAATAGAGGCTGTAATAAATAACTTTGAGTAAATAAATTTAGCAACTTGGATATAATTGAACAATTCTTTGAAAGACATAATTGGCCCAATAAATTGAAAATCAGAATATCATTTTATATTAAATAAATTTAATTTTTAGTTATGAAAGGCTTCTAACATAGATTACTCCCGGCTTCATTATTAAATTCTAAGTACTTAAGGTAGTAATAGTAACATTATTATACAATCATATTAGAAATCTGAGGAAGAAGAGAAGATAACAGACACATATTCTTCACAAATAATATGCAAGCATTCTTTAAAAAGCAGCAAGTTGAATGCTGCATGTAAAACACTTTACAAGATGTAGTGGTTTACAAAAAACATTTAATGCAATTATCAAATTAGCATAAAAAAGAACAAAAAATTATATGGTCACTTTGGTTCACTAAAAATTATGACAAAATACACTGGGCACCATGGTGCACACCTGTAATTCCAGTGACTGGGGAGGTTGAGGCAGGAGGATGGCGAGTTCAAATGAGGCCTCAGCAAAAGTGAGGTGCTAAGAAATTCAGTGAGATCCTGTCTCTAAATAAAAATACAGAATAGTGCTAGGGATGTGGCTCAGTGATCAAGTGCCCTTGATTTCAATCCATAGTACAAAAAAAAAAAATCAATATCTAATCATGAAAAAAACCTCCCTAAAAATTGAAATAGAAAAACATATTCTTTTTTTAAAAATATTTTTAAAGATGTTTATTGACCTTAATTTTATTCATGTATTTATATGTGGTGCTGAGAATTGAACCCAGTTTCTCACACATGGTAGGTAAGCGCTCTACCACTGAGCCACAACCCCAGCCCAGAAAGACATATTCTTAAGTTTATAAAGTTACTACAAATTTATGTAGCCAATAGGAAACTTAATATAAAATACTCTATGTTTCCTTCCCTAAAATCAGGAATATGGCAAAGAATTTTCCTATCATGCTTTTATTCACCATTGAAAGGAAATATTGACTAGTATAAGCCAAAGAAGTTGTACAGTAGTTGGAATGAAAGAAAAGCTTTGTCTCACATGACCAATAGTGTGTACAGGAAATCCCAAGAAATTTGATAAAGAATGCTTTTTAGGATTAAAGTAAATCTACCAATGTTTGAAGATAACAATATTAACATGCAAAAGTTAATTATGTCTTGTAATGCTATGAATTAGCTATTGAAACATAAAATTAGAAATCTATGAAAATTCTACTAGAAGTAGTAAGGGAATCAACAGTTTAGGTCACAAAGTGCTGTGGTCTGAATGCTTTTGCTTCCCAAAATTCATATGTTGAAACCTGATCACCAATATGATGATAATAGAGAAGGGAAGGTTGTGGAGATCATTAGGTCCTTGGGGTGGTGCCCTCATCAGTTGGATTAGTGCCCAGAGAGTCCCCAGAAAGCTGGCTTGTCCCTTCTTCCACATGAAGACACAACTGGAATGTGTCCTGTATAAGCCAAAGATATGAAATCAGTTAATCATGGACTGTCTAGCCTTTAGAACTGTGAGAATATTTTGTTGTTGTTGTTTATAAGCCACTCATTTTATAATGCTGTGTTATAGCAGCTGGAATGGACTAAGACTTCAAGTCAATATCCAAAAATAAACTTGAGTTTCTGTATGCTAGCAATGCATGATCAATTTAAAAACAAAATTTTTAGAAGTATAATTTATAGTAATATTTGAAAATAGAAAATATGGTAAGTTTAATGAAAGATATGCAAATCTTCCAGAAAATTTCTTGATTAGATTCCAAGAATATTTTTAGGGATAGAAGACAAATAAAAAAGACCTCATGAAATATAAAGTTATAACATGTACATGCAATAGAGCACTTTATATTATGAATGCATTTTTTCTCAATTTGATTTATAGATTCAATGCAATCTCAGTATGCTAACAAGAATTTTTGAAGAACTCACTGTTTTTAAGATTTATATAGATAAAAGGCACAGTAATTTTGAGAACGAACAGATTTAGAGGACTTAGTGTAATTGACTTCAAGGTTAACAATAAATCCATAGCAATCAAGAACTTGTGGTATTAGTGAAAGAATGGACTATAAATGAATAGAACAAAAAGGTTTAAAACAAGACTGTGCACAAATTTCAAATGCTTTCAACACAGTAGCCAAAGCAAGTCATGAGGATACAAAAATTACTTTCAACAAATAGTGGAAAAACTGTGCATTCATATATGTTTAAAGTGAATCTTAGTCTTTACCTCATACCATATTTGAAATTTAATAGAATATGAATAAAAGACAGCATAAGAGCAGAAAGTAAAAGTCTTCTGTAGAAAAAAATAGAATAACTTGACCACATTATTTATGAAGGCCCAAAAGTATATCTGGACATTTTGGTGGCATAAATCAAATATCACATTATTTTATAAAATATAAACTGGATAAATGAACAGAGGTTTTCCCAGGACAATATGTTCCCAAAAAAATAACTCTTCAAAAGTAAGTCTAGGGGCTGGGGTTGTGGCTCAATGGCAGAGCGCTTGCCTCGCACATGTGAGGCACTGGGTTCGATCCTCAGCACCACATTAAAAAAAAAAAACAACAAATAAACAAAACAAAGATATTTTTTAAAAAAGTAAGTCTAAAGTCCAATTTTCAGAAATGGCTTATAAATATACATAGAACTATTTAGTGAAATAAAATATGAACACTGGTTTAAAAATATGCAATTGTAAAGAATCTTCACTCAAATGAAATTTTAGAAGGCAGCAATGGATTGTTTCATTAAAATTTGATCTCTAAAACACAGATAAAAGTTTTAGTACATTAATAGAATCTATTTCTGATAGGATTTGATGAAATTTTGCATGAAAATTTACAGTAAAGCAAAAGCATGATAAATTAAGTCCTTTTAAAATTAAAATTAGGAAACTTAGAAATTAAACATTATTGCAATAATTTCAGATGGGGAGAATTATCATGGAAAAATGGAGTTATTTAAATAATTTTACCAGAACACGTAATGAAAACACAATATTTATGAACTTGCAACAATTTCAAACATTAAGTAGATCAAGCCAAACCCAATAAATTAAATAATTAAAAATACAGAAAATATTTAAGACTTTGTCTTGCTACACTATGAGTGGCGAAATGCATAAAATATAACTTTGGTATCAAAAAGTTTGTAGTCTAAAGATGAAAGACATTCATAAAAATAAGGATTCATAAGCAACATAAAATTAGAACTACATGATTTGTTTGCACAAGTACTTCTGGAGATAAAATGAATCTTTTTGAAGTCTGGTATCTGGGCAATCACTAATCAAAAATAAATAGAAATAAACTACAATTTCATAGTTTTCTTATTTCTTCTTCTTTACGTGTTGGAGTAAAGTTTACTAGTAGTGGACATCTTATTACCTGAGACTGCTGAACAGCAATCCTGAGACAGTCCAGGAAGCAGTGTCTCTGTCCAGATATTCACTCTCAACCATGCAAAGGAACTGAGAGCTCCAATCCATTCCAACAGTGTAATCTAGGAATCAAGATGCCAGAAAGTCAAAATGTTCCCATTGCAGAGGTATATTTAGAAATTGTAATGGAAATGTGATCTTTATCATAGAAGTAGCTAATATATTCTTATTCTTAATTTTATCTTCTTCAATTTACTGTGGACATGGATGATGCACTGAGAATAGAAGATAGAACTGAATTATAATCTTGGCTCTTTCATCAACAACTTATTTGAATTTCTGAAAGTCACTTAACCTCTGCAACATAGTTCATTTAAACAAATAGAAAGTAATGATCTCAGGTTTTCAACACCTAAGATTTTAAATATAAAAATATTTGAATGAAACCATATATTCAGAATGTCCAGTATGTAAACAAAAATATTACTCAACAACAATTTCATTTAGGTGGTTTTGAAGTATGATGCCCTACCATCTTACTTATTCTTTCCGTGAAGCAAGCAAGACTGTTATTTGACCTCTTTCTCCTGAATTGTTTTCTAACATCAAAGTGAATTAATAAATTAAAGGATTCACATATGTACAAATGCAATGCTAAGTAATATATTACTAAAAGGAACAAGTTGGTTATTTTCTTGGAATTGACTTTCTACTCTAAATAGCTAATGTGAAATCTATGCCATGGTCGTTTCTATTCACTTGTAATAAATATATATGCAATGCTGTTTTATTAAAAAAATCATCAATATCTCTCCTATCTCAAAATTTTCTAGTTATAAAAGCTATTCATGTTGGTATTATAGTTGCACTAAAAACAATCCTATATGTGGCAATGAGTTATTGAGGAAGGATAATATTTCAATTTCCTTCTAATAATGTAGCTAGGTAAAATATTTTAATTTTTATGGAGGGATATTTTCAATAAAAAATTATTGTTTCTACTCATTATCAGTGTAGTCCTACGGCAGACCAATATTGGGAGCTGGTATGCATTGAAAAGATATGCATTCCTATAAATCATTTGAGGATCAACACTATAATTAGGTTATCTGTATCAATAGAAGAGTATCTTTATGTATATAGAATTTTGAGAATTAAAATGTACCTTTCATTTCATATAAAATCTCAAGAATCCTAAACAAGCCTCACTAAAATAGGGGGAAAAAAGGGATAATGGATTTCATTTTGTTATGCAGTCCAGAACTATCCATGCATGTTAAATCAGGGTTGAATTTTCTTGGTTTGAAACACCCCATCTCTGATTTTCATACATTACACTAAGCCACCATGAGTGGAAACCTGCATTTGCAAGTCCAATGACTCTATGATCCTGCCAGCAGTGAACAATACTGATTAAGAAGCTTCATGTCATTTAGCAATTATTTTACAACATAATGATCATTTCAAATTGCTAATGCAACAAAAGAAGGATTTTCATAAAAATATATTTTTGAATACTATTTTATGCTCTAGTCCATTTATTGTTTTTTTCCCCTAAAACCCCATGGAACAAGTCAATATGTAAATAAGTCATTAGCCAAAGGGAAAGGGAATTAAAAAAACAATCCCCATACTTGGCACTAATAAGATTTCAGATGGGCTTCTAGTAACAAGCATATGAAAATGATAGATATGTTTTCTATTTCCTCCAGGGAGTTTCTATCTGACCTAGTTGCAATGCTATGGTTTTGAGTATGTTTTCTTCATACGAGTCTTGAAAAAATGTTAAGAGAGATTTGGGAAGCTTTTTAATTTTTCAATGTATTAAAAGAGAAGTGAAGTAACTAAAGTTGAAGTGGGTCAAAGAAAATAAAAGATTGGT
>CM053401.1:47209489-47266225 GCA_028644305.1 Xerus rutilus | reverse complement strand
AAAGAAGAGAGAAGGCAAAATATGCAGTGAGGGATGCCAGAGCACTGATTTAAAGGAATATTAGAATTCCTCATGAATGAGTATTTCTCTCCCAAGCATTGCCCAGAGAAGGCATTTCTAATTATTGCAATTTATTACACTTAATAATTTTACTTACAACAGAATGAGACAGTTCAAACACCATTTTCCAAACAAGGAAATCGAAACTTATCTCAATAAATATCTCAACAAAATTATCTCAACAGTACTGGGATAATTTGCCTGGGGTCATGTTGCTATTAAGAGCTAGAGCTAAAATTTAAGCTCTAGTATTTTTGGTCATATTGTACATTCCTAGTTCATTCCATTTTGTACCATTCTTCCAATCAATATTACACTACACTATTTATCACTGCAAATATTCCAAATCCAATTACAGAAGTACTTGAGGGTGAGTTCAATTTTGGCCTCCAAGTGCTGCTCCCTGGGAAGGTGGTAATGGTCCCTCAAGAGCTGTCTTGATGGATGTTTAGTCTTTCCTCTTGGCTTGCCTCAGAGGGCTTAATGCTGTTCCACAAATGCCTAATTGTCTTATTATCACTACCCTTTCTGAGGTTTTATTGTAGCTGAAACATGTTCCTCCAGACTCACTTTCTCTTGATTTCTATTTCTTCTACATATTTTTACTTCCATGTTTCTTTTCTTTCTCCCACACAATTTATAACTCGCTTTCTTTCCTTATTTTTCCATTCTGCCATCATCAGCTCCTACTGGCACTTTGTTTCCTCTAGTGGTATTTTATTTTCTGCTTCAATTCATGATGTAAAACATCCTTTCTGTTCTTTTCAAAATCTCTATGTTTAGAAGGAAGCATTTCATTCCTGAGTTAACTCTCATGAGGAAAACAAATTCTCTCTCCAAAACAATGCAAATGTCCCCACTGTGGCTTTTTTTCCTTCTCAAATTTAAACTGCCTTCTGCTCACATGAACATTTCCATAAGCAGTTCAAAGATGTTAGATTGAAATGCCAGTGCTGTGAATTGGTGAATTTGCTTCTTAATCTTGTGTTATCCACCTGCATTTACATCTGTTCACCTTACATAAAGCTATGTGATTATTCATGATATAAATTATTTGGTTTACTTTGGAATTGATGTTTGGAAAATAGCACAAAGCTGTTAAAATTTTGCTCTGGTTTGACTGTGTTCTCCCTAAAATTCACATATTGTAACCTAATCCCCATTGTGGTGGTATTAAGAAGTGGGGCTCTGAGGAGGTGAAGAAATCATGAAGGGGGAGTCCACTCAAATAGAATAGTGCCTTATAAAAAGACCAGAGGGGTATTTTGCTCTTTGGCTCTTCTGCCATGTGGAGGTGTGGCATTAGTCTTCTTTGGCTCTTTCTGTCCCTCTGATGCGAGAAAATGTAGAGGGCCTTTATTTTATGAAAAATGGGCCTTTATCAGACATGAACGCTGTTGGCACCTTGATCTTGGACTTCCCAGTCTCTACATCTGTGAGAATTAATTTCTTGTTTTTATGAATTATCCAGTATCAGGTATTTTGTTACGGCAATGTGAAAAGGAAAATAATATTTTGATTTCAGTAACTAGAAAATATTCAGCACCTGACTTTTGACAACAAAGAGGAAATTTAAATAGCTAAACTTCTTAATCTGAGTACTTAACTTGCTCATCCTTTCATCTTACTTATTTGTGTAATGTCACTTGAATAAGTATTAGCTGATAATATATATTCTCTAGTATTAGAAAATATTCCTTCAGTGTTACAAAAATATTTAGAAAAAAATTGACGGAATTTCTGTGAATTTTAAAAATACGTGCTAGATAAAATAGGAATCATTTAAAGTTGTAAGAAACCTGAAGATTTTTCAGAAAGTCTTACTATTCGAAGATGCAAGTCCTGCCAAGTAACATATCAAAATACAGTTAGGGTTTTCTTAAGAAATAATGTAGTTGATTTGGAGTTAGAATCATATTGCTTTTTTGGTTTCTTTTGTAAGAACTACATACTTCAGGCACAAATTATTTTATACTTACATTATCAACTTTATATCAACTCTGGAAGGTAGAGATGCCCTGGATAAAGTTCTGAATCCTAGATAATGAAAGGATAGCTTCTTCAACATGTAGAAGATTTTAGCTGAATCCTACCTACCAAGACCACAATGTTCTCAGATCTTAGGACATGAATATGATTGTCTGGTAGAAGTTTATTGCTATTTAGAGGAAATTTTGTGCAGTTGATCTAGTTCACCTAAAATCAGTAAGTAGCAAAGTAACATGGTCAGCTACCCTGATGGTCAGAATCATCTGAGCACTGTAGACCTTAGCAGCAACAATGAAGGTCAAGTTATCTTGTGAGAATGGAAAGAACAGGGAAGTGTGTGTGTGTGTGTGTGTGTGTGTGTGTGTGTGTGTGTGTGTGTTTAACTCAAGAGAAGCTAACAGGTTAAATAAATGATTTTGGTCAAAAGGCAGGTCCACATAATAAGGAGGACTGATCAGGCATCCAGGTACACATAGATGAAGCGTGAAAGTCAGCAGTCCAAGTAATCTAGAAATCAAATGCTCATGGAAGACATTAGTAAAACAACATTGCATGCCTACTCAAGGGCTAATGCTAGAGCCTGAAAATCCAGCAGTTCATGGCTAGGCACAGAGTGTATTATTATTACATAATAAAAATTGCTTATGTGTCTGTGCACATACACACACTTTATACATGATCAGTTGTGCTCTAAAACATTGCATGCATTCATTATTTCATGTAATACTTAAAACCACCTGTTATGGTTTAGATATGAGGTGTCCCCCAAAATGTCAAGTGTGAGACAAGGCTAGAATTTTCAGAACATTCTTTTATGAGGTGTAAACTGTATAATGAATCATTTGATGAGTCCACTAATATGGATTAACTGAGCAGTAACTGTAAGCAGGTAGGGTATGGCTGGAGGAACTGGGTTATTGGGGGCACTCCTTCGGGATTTATATTGTGTCCCTGATGAGTGGAGCTCTCTCTGTTTCTTTTTTTTTTTTTTAAATATTTTTTAGTTGTAGATGGGCACAATATCTTTATTTTGTTATTTATTTTTATGTGGTGCTGAGGATCGAACCCAGTCCCTCACGCATGTGAGGCAAGCGCTCTGCCACTGAGCCACAGTCCCAGCCCCTCTCTCTGCTTCTTGGTTGCCATGTCCTGAGCTGCTCTGCTGTGCCCTTCCATCATTATGTTCTGTCTCTTCTTGGGCCCAGAGCTGTGGAGTTGGCTGACCATGGACTGAACCTCTGAAATTTTGAGCCAAAATACATTTTTCTTTCTTTAAGTTGTTCTTGTCAATTCTTTTGATCACTGTGACACAACTCTAACTAAAACACCACCCAAAGAAAATGTTATTCTTTTATTGAAGAAAAGAACAGTAAGTGGGATAAGAATGGAGCTTATGCTCCGTCATGTGTTTGGAGGCAAAATCATCATACTTGTTTTAGGTTCATTAATTGAATTAAACCTACACCTAAACTAATACATGAAGCTTAGGGACATTTGTGGTACAGACAACTACACTATTTCAACCCTGTAATTTGTTCCAGTCACAATAGAGTGTTCTCAATATACTTGAATGCTCTAGGTCTGATGGGGCAGAAAATTACATGGAGGTCATGGAATGGCCATATTGTTATAAGAACTTTTGTGCAAAAACTAGACAAACTGGACTCATTATGGCTGGATTATAAAAGGGGAAATGATGCTTTTGATCAGTAATTGCTAAGTACTGGTGTGGCTTTTCTGGTATTAGTAATACTTATATCTATATCTATTTAACATTTGGTGTGAAATGAGAAAAATAAAGAAATATGCTGAGTTTCTATTCAGCTAAAATTGTTAAATATAAATAATTGATTTTATTTTGAGATAATGCATTTTCAACATTTTTAAGAAAAGCAAATTGCTCTTTTATAAAACAGTAGTAAGGTGCTGGTGTTGCATCCAACCCGCACCTCTCCCCAAGAAGTGCAGCCCAGACAACTCTGCAGAAGCAGCAAAGTTTATTGAGGAAATAGGCACACAGGCCAATCAATTGGGGTCAGCTCTCGTTTCCTTCAGAGAGTGACCCCAAAGTGAGGGTTTCAAAGGTTATTATAGGGTGGGCTAGCTACATGACTCAGAGAAACAGGATTTGGCAAATATTCAGTCTATAGTCTTTTACAGTTCAACCCTGACAGTGCCTCCTATGTCCCCTTTCAGTTCCTGGAACTTTAGGTAACTGGCCAGGGCATCTGGCAGCCTGTGGTTATGCAACCCCATCCGTGAGAAGCAAGCATAGCAAAGCATTAATCACAGAAGCACAAAGAGCAGGTTAGCAGATACATGCAGGCCTGAGCCAGAGTGACTCCATTTTGAGTTTGGATTTTACACTGGGATTGTGGCTCAGTGGTAGAGCGCTTGCCTTGCATGCGTGAGGCACTGGGTTCAATCCTCAGCACCGCATAAAAATCAATAAAATGAAGATATTGTGTTCATCTACAACTAAAAAAAATTTAAAAATAAAACAATAGTAAAACATAATAACATAGGTAATGAAATTAAGCTATTGTTAAATAGTAGGGGCTGTGTGACAGCCACTGTTCTTAGCTATTTATGAGAACTACTCCTGAGTAGTTCCATAAAAATGACACAAATTGTTTACTGGTTTTCCAACAAAGATGTGGAGTTCATTTATTTTCCCTCCAACACCTGCAATTTCCTATGACCAATAGAATATAACAGAATATTTTGTAACTTACCAGCCTCAGCCTCAATAGGTTAGTGCAGATTCCAACCTCTCTCCCTTGGAATGCTGCTTTTGTCAGAATAAAACACTTCCAGAAATGCTCTTTAAGGGCTCATAGAAGAGATCCAAACTGCCCCAGTTAATCAAATAACTGAGCAAGGACAACCTGAATCATCTAACTCTAGTGAAATTTCCGGATGACTTGAATGACCTAGGAAAGAGAAAGCAGGGCAAGAGATGTCTGCTGAATGCCAGCCCATTGTAGAATCCTGAGTAAATTGAATGATTAATATTTTAGCTGCTTAGATTGGGGTTGGTTTGTTATGCAACAAAAGATTTCTTATACTTTCACTATCAATGATTTATATTACAACTTTTTATTGTGCCATTATCTATATTTTACACATGAGGAAACTGAGGTTCTAGGTTATAACTTGCCAAAGTTGATACACTTAAAAGGTGGTTATTTATTTATTTGTTTGTTTGCTCATTTATTTATTTATATTGGTGATTGAACCCAGGGGCACTTAACCACTGAGCCTCATCCCCTGCCATTTTTATTTTGATTTTGATACAAGGTCTCACACAGTTACCCAGAGCCTCCTTAAGTTGCTGAGACTGGCGTTGAACTTTTGATCCTCCTGCCTCAGTCTTGTGAGTAGCTGGGGATTACAGGAATGTACCACTGTGGCTAGGTAATTGCTGTTATTTAGATTCAAATATAGACAAAATTTTAGATCTTAAGATAATAAGGTGATTGTTCTTTTTTAGAATATTCATACTTGTTAAAAAAACTTGATAATGCTATATTAGTCCTTTGTTTTTTTAAAAAGTTGTCAGTTGATGAAATAAAAAAAGCTTTGAAACTAGTCTCCTATTTATCATAAAAGAACAAAACAATTATATCTAATTAAGTTCTGAGGATAATTTTATCATTATTTAGCTCAGTGGTAGAGCAATTGCCAAATATGAATGAGGCCCTGGGTTCATTTCATAGTACCACCAAAAACAACAAACAAACAAACAAGTAAGCAAAAAAACCCGACTGATTGTATTTAATGAAGACTCTTGATATGTCCATTATTCTATGTCTTATAAATAAGAAACCTCTTGTCTGAGATTTCTGAAAGCCAAAACAGAGTGAAAGCTTAGCATGCAGGGAGGGGTTTATTTGGGAAGTGGTCCCAGGGACGAGAGTTAAGGAATATAACAGGGAAATGAGAAAACCATCCAAGGATGTGGTATCAAATGCAATGTCAAATAGGCATTTGCACTGGCCACCTGAGCCTTACGCAGGTGGATCTCCTGAGGAATGTAATGATATTAGTTCAGAAATCCCCATAGCTGCATGAAAAGGAGGGATTTTTCTCATTAGTTGAGACTAGTTGCATAGTTGTTAACTCCCTACACTTCTGGGCAGAACAGTCCATGCATTCTAGAGCACAAGAGAAGAAATACAAGGCATCATCATGAGCCAACATCCTGTCAAGTGCATCTATGCAGAGCTGGTCAAAGCTGGTGAGGAAATGATGAGCAGAGCATGGGTTTAGCAAGAGGTGGGGTTAGGAGGATTTAAAGTGCCCACAGGGTCATCTTATTTATGGCATATTAAATAAATACTCAAATACTTAACACTTTCTCTGAAAGACACACAAAGAATATTGCTTTGTATATATTCTCAGTGAAGTTAAATAACCTCAGGTCGAATGTTTTAAACTGAAATTAGAAACATTCGCATGGAGAGGAAGGCATGACACTCTCCTCAACTGACTTCTAGAGATTTGCTTCCTGCTGAATGTCAAGAGCAGGCAAAGTGGCATGAAAACTGTATGTGATATGTGACCTGGCCTGACCTTTCGTTTATACCCCCTCCCGTACTTTCTTTTTTCTTTTCCTGTTGCTGATGTTGTTTCTGAATGCCAAGCATTAGCAGTATATCCTGCAGGAGAAATGCTACAGCTCTTTTAATGAGCTACCCTTGCATTCAGTTATATGAGGTCAAAGAAAAGTGCACTTTACATCTGAGCCAAGCCAACTACTCACAGCAATGTCAGGGCAAGAGAACCAATGTGAACTTAACATTAATTAGCTTTTTAGTGGGCTATAAAACTTGCTCAAGGTATGGAGTACTTCCTAATTATCAGATATTATGGTCATATTCTGAAGAACTGAGACAGAAAGTGCCTAAATAAGGCAAACTGCATTTAAATCTGAATCACAAGAAAGTTTGATATGTTTCATCTCTTTGGTATTATTTGGAAATGATTTTAATATTTTAAGTTTTATAGACTTTCAGGAGATGACAAATAGTTGTGTTAGGCATTCCATGGGAAAGTGAATAGATATTTATTTCCAATTTATGATAAACTACATAAAATAAAATCTCTTTATCACCTGTCACTGGCCAAGTTTTTTAAAGAAATCAATCTACTCACTATAGCTGAAGTGTGGTATTTAACAGTATTATTTAGCAGGGAGGTGCTTTTACATTTTAACCACATGTAATAATTTATGTTCCCATCTTTGAAAGGGGCAGTTACTTCAATCTTCCCCCAAAACTTAACTTTGCTGTAGCTAAGTGAAACCTTTAAATATCCACATATTACACACACTAAGTATTGCTTCCAAACCAAAGCCAATTTCCTTCCTCTTTAAAACATTTAAAATTGTTATCTAGTGCCCACAAGGCTAATTGTAAGCGGGGAGGCTGATGTGGAATTGATGATATTTAAAGATTAAGGTACAGGAGATTAGATACAGCCACTGGATGATAAAAACTAACTTCTATTATATACTCTAACCATTATTGAAATTGTAAAGAATTTTCATGAAATGAAAGAAATGAAATAACAGATTTTTTAACTCTAGTGAAGTATGCAAAAGAGATATTCAAGTGCCATTCACAAGTCTGTTTTACTAATATTCATTTAATTTACATTCTTCAACTAACATGAGGAAGAGTGAAGTCAAATATTGACCCTCCTTTGCTTTCAAAGATATTGTACATGGTGTGATGTGAGTCCCTGCAGTTTGCACAGAATGGTTTTCCTAATCACTAAATGACATTGATGTGGAGTGATATAATAAATGTCCTTCTTTGCAAAGAAATGCTGGTAGCTTTGGTGATTGAACTAGTTTATATGAGGTATTATTAACTAAAGATTCAATTCAGTAGAATTTCAAATGCAAAAAAAAAAGACAATTCTTTCAGGATTAATGATTGACATCAGCTTTGATCCTGTTTTCAGAGAAAAATATGGTGAAGTGGGGATGAAATATGTGCTATGTACTGAAAATCTAAATGTTATAGTTATGTCCTTGAATTTGCAATAACACTGCTTAATTGGTTCTTCAATTTGATCTATGAATTCCTTGTCAAAACTTTTCAAGTAAAAAGCCATGATACCTTTCTTGACTCTTTTGTTATTACTGGTAGTCTGTCTATAGGTATTACCCAGTGTCACATTTTATATCTACTTATCATTATTTCATTACTATTTTCTCCATATAAACACTGTTACTGATCCCAATGTTATGTTTGAAATTTTTTGCTATGATATTTGCTTATGTGTGGGTTCAAAATTCTTCTTTACACTTTCATAAAAATGTCTTATAAAATATATATCTCTGAATTTACAAATAAACACAACATAAGAGAAACATTTAAAAATATAAATTACTAAAAATTTAGTTCTACTTAGTTTCATAAACTGGAATGAGCAATAATAGATGCAGAGAAAAAATGTTAGTATTTTAAATATGGTAGACTCTCCAAATTAGAATACAAAGTTCATAGATTCACAAGTTTTATACACTATTCTCAACAGATTTTCAAATGGCATCTATAAATTCACTAATGATGGTTTATTGCCATCCCATGTACTTTAGGATGAATTAAATTTTAGAAATGTTTTACCTAAAAATATAAAGTGAATACCACCCAAAAACCTAGCATGTGAAACAGTTGTAGAATTCTTGGAAATCAGCAAATTCTCCATATCACCTTCTGTTATGGTTTGGATGTGAGGTGTCCCCCAAAAGCTCACTTGTGAGACAATGCAAGAAGGTTCCTAGGAGAAATAATTGGATTATAAGTCTTAACTCGCTCTGTGATTTAATCCTCTGATAAGGATTAACTGAGTGGTAACTGAAGTGGTAGGGTATGACTGGAGGACGTGGGAATTGGGGCGTGGCTTTGGGTATATATTTGTATCTGTGGAGTGTAGTTTCTCTCTCTGCTTTCTGATCACCATGAGGAGAGCTGCTTCCCTCTTCCACACTCTCCAGTCATGATGTCCTGCCCCACCTCTAGCCTGAGTCCTGGAGGAAAGGAGCCCTCTATTGACCTCTGAAATCATGAGCTCTCAAACTTTCCCTCCTCTACAACTGTGCTGGTTGGGGCTTTAAGTTACAACAGTGAGAAAGCTGACTAAAACACCTTCTCTCTCATCTTCATTCCAGAGAACAAGTTCGTAAACATTGTCAACATAGTATTTTGTTTTAGATTTGTTATTTTCATGTGTTTTTAAATAAGTCATTACTTTTTGTTGCTGATAATATTATACTGAATTAATATACTATGTTAACCCAGTGGTTTTAACTAGGGGTGATTTTGCCCTGTCAGTGTACATTTGGCAATGTCTGGATATACTTTTGATAGTCATAACTTTGGAATTGCTTGTGCAATCTAGTGAATAGAGGCCAAAGGTCCTGATAAATAATATACAATGCACAAAGTAGTTTCAACAAAAATAGTTATTTCATCCAAATTGTCAATATTGCTACTCTTAAGAAACTGCATGCTCTTCTCCTTCGGAAAGAATTTGGCTTATTCCCTGTTTACAGCAATTATAAACAAAGAAGTTTTAACAATTTTAATATCTTTTTTGGGAATGCACATTCAAGGTATGTATATGTTCAGTTTTAATGGCTATTGGCAACAACAGGTGTCCCAAAGTGGTAGTTCCATTTTACTTTCCTACCAATATTATATAAGAGCTATTCTATATTCTCATTAAAACTTGAGATTTTGGATTTTTTTTTTCTTTTGGAGGTAAAATTTACATGCAGTAATAAAATCATTTCAAGTGTATAATTTGATCAAATTTGACAAATGTTACATTATAGAAAATTTCCATCAACTCAGAAAGTTCCTTTTTGTCTCTCTTGGAGACTTCATGATCTATTTGTGTCTTTCAAGAAATTTGTCCAAGTCATCCAAGATGCAAATGTCATTGTCATAAAATTGTTCTGAATATTAACTGTTATTTAATGGCTATAAGAAACTGGTCATGGATCACTCTTAATTTTAATCCTGATATCTATTTCTATTATTAATGTTTTTCTGTTTTCACTTGTATGGTTAGTGACATAAATTTTATTGGTCTTTTAAAAGAACTACCTTGTATTTATTGGTTTTCTCCATTTTTATTTTCTATTTCTTGAGTTTTAATTATTTTTATTCTTATTTTAACATTTTTCACTTTTCTTTTTTTAATTGCTTAAGATGGAAGCATAGATGTGCAAGTTAGACATTTACTTTTTTTAGTAAAAGCATCTGAAACTATGATTTTACTACCAGAAATCCACTAAAAAATTCCAGAACAACAGGGACACTGTGAGTAGTGAAAATCCTGTCTCATTTTCCAATAGAACTAAGTTACAGTATAACTTCACCCTTTTTCCTGTATGTAAGGATATATATGTGAGGGGGAGTAGGGAGGCAATGATTCCTAGTAGATTCAGTTTTGCAAAATACAGGAAGAAGCTTTAAGTGACGTGGTCTATAGTAGAAGCAAGTGGGCAAAAAACCAACCAGACAAGGAAGGATACTGTATATCATAGCCATGAAACCCTCTGCTAAAAATAACTTATGACTGTAGTTGATCCCTAGTTTCTTTACTTCTTAGTTCCCAGTCAATTTTCATATATAAAGTCTTCCACCTTTCTCACTTGGACCTAAAAGATCTTTAACATAAACTCACGTACTTGGCCAGAATCCATTTTTCTTCCCCAGACATTACACATATATAGTAAAGCAAATATATGAATCTTACCAGATATGTGAACAGACGAGAAGGAAGCCACCTGAGGAATCAGATTCTAATTTTCCAAGTGAGCTTTATTTGATAAAATATTTAAATTGTTTCCAGGTATGCTTCTAGATGTGCATACAATATAACTAAATAAGACTTTACTTCAAAATTCTGAGCAAAAATATTTCCACTTATTCAGTAGAGGAGTCAATATACTACCAATAAAGATACTTTTTAAGATATGTTGAGGGCTGGGGTTGTGGCTCAGTGGTGGAGTGCTTGCCTAGCATGTGTGAGGCACTGGGTTCGATTCTCAGCACCACATATAAATAAATAAAAGTTCATTGACAACTAAAAAAATATTAAAAAATAATATGTTGAAAAACATATTTTGGTGCAAAATCCAGGCCCGAGGAAAAAGTATCTTGAATGTTATTGTAATAGCTGACGATTAAGGAGAAAAGTTAGATATCACATCATAGTAGGAAGCTTTGGTATCATTCTGAATCATTCAGGAGGATTTTAAATTGGCTAGTGTCCTCATTATTCATTAAGATATACTTTTTTATTATTATCATCATCATTATTATTAGTATCATCATCACTATTACTGTCTGATTTTATCAGGCAGGTGTTGGTGAGGGAAACAAACATTTATTAATAATCATTATACATTTCTATGTAAATCTTAACTTTTGTCTTTTCCTTTTATCCATGATTAGGCAATTAATAGTTTTCCAATGGACATAAATATTAGTTTGTATTTAGTAACCATTAATGATTTCGGATCTATATAACATTCTCCCAATGACTATCTCTAGAATATAAGAAATAAAGATATAAGACATTATGTCCTTCCTATCATATTTTGCTTGCTTCACAGCAAGAAGAATCTGTGTTTGTCCTAGGAAGAATGCTACATCCTGAACAAAATCAATGCTACCTAATTTTTTTTTATAAGCAAATTTCAAAACATTTTGTATTTGGAAGTACATACAATCAAAATGAGCAGACAGGTTGCATTTACAGGGAAAGCTGTGTGAGGAAGTAGTAGTTAAACTGGCTGGACGAGGAATGATTTAATGAAGTAGCATGTTGCCCCACACAAGGGTCATGCTGAGAAAACTGCAGGCTCCCAACTTAGCAGTGACTTTCCTATGAATCAAGACTTACTCCCCTAACTGTGTAACTAATAAAACCATCATGTTACTAAATGCCAACATTATACTAAAAAACAACAAAATCTAAACTTTTCATTTCCTTAAAAAAAGGAAACAAAATTACATAGAAAAATTAGGTGTAACATAAAATTGACTTTTTATCTCATTCCCTCTTTGTAAATTTAAGAGGCATGTTAACCATTAAAATGGGAAAATTTAAAACTCTGTTTTGCTTTCTAAAAGGTGTATATTTTATCATATATATATACATATATGTATATATTTTGTCATATATATACATATATATTGCTGTCATTCTTATTTAGAACATTGCAACATTTTGGCATATCTTCAACTCTAAGTCTGAGTTCTGGGTCTAAGGGGGAATAAAAGAAGGAAATTAACCCTTTATGAAGGCTGACAACAGGTTGATTAATAGATTATGTATTTTCATACCTGGTCTTCTTTAATTCCTCAATCTTCAAAGTCACCTTAAATTTAATGATATAAAACAACAACCATTATATTATGCTCATGAATTATCTGGGTCAAGAATTCATATGCACATGTGAAGGCTTGTCTCTACTCCATGATGTCTGGGGCCTCTGGGGCTTTCCACTTGAATAGCAGGCGTGATTTGAATTGCTGAGAGCTGAAAACATTAAGAGACTTCATATAAATGTCTGGAGCCTGGACTAAGAGTTAAAGGGTAGATTATTTGGGGCTGTCAGTGGGAGACCATAATTGTGATCTCTCCTCTCCATGAGATTCAGGCTTCACACAGAATGGCAGCTGACTTTACAGAAATTTTCATGGGTTTAGAATCTTAAGTTTACAGGGAATTTTTTAATTAGTATTTTAAAAATGCCATTTCATTACCTTCTGACTTGCAATGATTCCAAAAATAATATGCTGCTGTCCCTTATATTTGGTTTTCTGTACACAATTTATTTTTTTTCTGTCTTGATGTACTACATTTCCTCAAAATTATCAATTTCAGTAATTTGATTATGATGTACCATGGTGTATATTAATATTTCTTGCACTGGAGGCTTACTCTTTTTTTATCTCTACAATTACACTTTTTTCAATTTAGAAAAATATTTATATATCCTCTATCCCCCAATCCCACACTTTTTTCTTTGGGAATTGAATTAAAATTTTTAGGTTATTTAAATTTGTTCACAGCTCATTGATGTTATGTTGCTTTTTTTTAAGTATTGTTTCTGATTTGTGATTCATTTTGGACTAAAATGTCCTTAAATTCACTAATCTCTTCTTCTGCAATGTCTATTCTAAATATTAATCTGATCTAGTTTTTTAGTAATAGATACTGAAATTTTCATCATTATGTTTGTTGAGTGTTTTTTTATACTTTCCATATTGCTGTAAACTTTTAAATATATGGAATACAGTTATTTTAACTGTGTTCATGTTTTTGTCTGTTAATTCTAATAGCTGTATTATTTCTGACTCGATTCTTTTTAATTTCTTGGTTTCTTTTGGCAGTGTGATGTATGAATCTAAGTATATAGTACATATAGTCATGAAGTAACTTTAATATACTGAAGGAAATCATACTGTGGATGTTCAAGAGGAAACAAAGTTACCTTGGTGTCACGAGCGGCATGTGTAATTAATAATTACTCGGAGGTGGATTGTCTTTAAATGCAAGTGTATGTTCAATCACAACAATCATCCAATATAATTAATTAATGCAAAAAGTGTTGTATGTTCTGGAGCACCTCAACTAGCATTTGATGCACACTAATCAAGCACTATAGGTAAATTACACTATTCTAGCGTGGTTAAGTCCTGCTTACAATTAACACAATCCTAAGGCAACTAAACATTACAATTAATTCATGTAATCCTAGGGCGACCCCAAGCCCCAAAGTATCTCTGATGCCAGGTAATTTCTCTTAGTCAAAGAGCAGACATTGTCCTTGTCTGGTGGTTCTCTTCAGTCGACGGCTGGACGTCAGGGAATGGTGGAGCTGACCCAGGGACAGACAGCAAGGTGGCCGGTCTCACTGATGTTCTTGGAGCAAGCCCAAAAACTGTAGCAGGGCCAGCAGTTTAAAAACAGTTCCAAGTTGGTGGTGTGGGCTAAGTTGGTCGTGTGGGCTGGTGATTGGTTACACCCAGTAAAAGTCAATGTCCGTTGGTTATGTCCAGTGAGATAGTATAATTGCTACTGGGTCTTCCTTCTGCGCATGTGCATGGGTTGTGCCCCCCCTATCAATCGTAGCCAGTAGGCCTGCTGTTAGGTGCCCCCCATTACTCCTCTGTTGATTACATGGGCTGGGCCCCTTTGCAGCCCTTGATTGCATGGGCTGGACTTCTTTTCAGCCCCCATGATTGCAAGCAGGCATGACTAAACAAGTCAGTGGCTGCTGTTCCTTATGGCCAGCAACCCAGTGAGTCCCCTGCATGTCCAGGCATGCCCATGGCATATGCTCCTTACAGTCAATTTTTAAGATAGACATTCAGAGAGGAACGATCCTATTGTATCTTAGCAATTTATATTAAATCCAGCTATGTATCTATATTCTTCAAATACTTGTGTAGTAATCTGTGTATTCATGCATATTGGTATTCTGGCACTGACTTAGTGCCTGCCATATAGTAGGTTTTCATTTAATAATTTGTTGAATAAATGAATGTATATATAAATGAGTGAGTGAATGAATGAAAAACTGGAGAGGGTTTGACATACCTACTTATTGAAGAGAAATTTAGTGAAAAAATATTTTCTTATTGTAGCTGAGGATATTGACTAGAATAACCTAATTATAGAATGCATAGGATTTTAAAATATGTGTACTAGATCTGTAGAAAGAACTGATTAAAAATATTGTATTTAATAAAAGAACACTACTATAGGAATTCATGTAAACGCTGGTGATTTGGGGACCGTTTGTGTTTGTAGTTCATGCAAAATTATTTATATTTTATGGAACTTGAACTTCATCTTGAATAAATGGACCTTGAAAATGTGTTCCATTCAGTACATTTTGAAAATCAATCACACATGAAATTGGTGTTCAGACAATATCTATAAACATGTAATCATAAGTAATTCATGATCATCAAAATCTTATTATTGTATGTACTTTGAAACTGGAAATGTCTATATCATCATTCAAAGTTTAATGTTAAAATATATTTATTTAATGAAAGAAAATATACTATTTTGAAAAGTTCTGTTTTTGAAGGATAACTCAATGCTGCCTGGGATCCCGTAATGTCTAATTGTGTGGGTCTCCCATTTCCTTCTGTAAATCTTCATAAAATGTGTGATTTTTCTCAATGTCATTTAGAATTTGAATCAAGATAATTTTGTTCAGAATTATAAACTAAATAATTTATGAAAAATTTATTCTAAAATGTATAGGGTCTCAAAATAGTAATTATGATGAAATATATATAATGTAATATGTTGTGATATATGATTATAAAAATAAAAAGCATTTAAAATATCTTTCTATCACATATTTAATTTTCATTCATTCCCAAATAAAATAAGAAATCATTATATGTGTCAGTTTTTAAAATTTTATTAGGCTATATGGATTATCAATCTAGTTTACCTGGAAGGGAGAAAGCAAGCTAAGAAAAATCAAATATATAATAATTAAGTTACATGAACTCACTATTAATTAAGATGGCTTATTCTCAACACTTCTCCTTTATAAGTATCATTATAATCAGGTTCATGTCGATATTGTAGTGCCTGTGGCCAAAATATAGGTAAAGATTAGTGTATCATATTTAAAAATATTTAAAAGTTGCAAAATATAGCAAAATTTTACAATATAAAATCTGCTCCATTCTCCTACTTGACAAATATCTCCATAAAATCTTAAATGTTTGAGTTCTAATTTTACATTTTTTGACTCCTTGTATTTCCATGTCAAAAGTTGGTTATAGAAAGAATTGCCCCAAATTCTTCTGACCCTCTATGATGGCTCCTGCATCCCTTGCTCTTCTCCTTCTTCCTGGCCCCCAAGGATAATAGCTGCAGTGAGCTTCTTTCAGGCTTCAAGGTGTGTAATTCTTTTCAGTAGTCACACTTCCTTGGCAGCACTAATTTGGGACAGGAAATTCTGGGTTTCTGAATGCTGCAAAGTCAATTAAAAAGGAAGCCAGGGACTCCAAAGGTAGTCTCCTTGATCTTTAAGACTCTGTACATTATTGGGAATCACATGATGGAATCACAGCCAAAGAGCAGCCAGAACTGGGCTCTTTAAAGGTGGGCCCCAGAGAACCCAGGTGCCTCTCTTCTCTCAGTCTAAGGAAGGGATACACTAATGAAACTGAAAATCTAAGATCTGACAATATTTCTAGGACACTCCCAATGATGATTTTATTTGACCCTCTTCCAAATTATGAGCAGTTAGGAGGAAAAACAATTAATAATTAAAACTATTAGCTAAACATGTATTACAGACAATATACTAATTTCAAAGTTTTGACCAGTGTAATAAGCAATTCAAGGAAAAATACAAAATAACATGAGTTATAGCAAAACAGTTTAGTTTGTCAGTATGCTGTTTTTAACTTTCTTTTTTTAAAAAATATTTTTTAGTTATAGATTTGTTTATTTATTTTTATATGGTGCTGAAGATCGAACCCAGTGCCTTACATATGTAAGGCAAGCACTCTGCCACTGAGTCACAACCCCAGCCCCTGTGTTTAACTTTCAATGACCAGTTTTAGTTGAAATACACTCTTTGACAAATCTAAATTTACAAAGTAACAATTTGGAAATTAATAGTATAGCATATGTTAAAATAATTGCTCTTGTTTAGAGACAATTATTATATCAATAATCATCAACCATGTAATTTTATTTCTCTGAGAATAAACTATATTTTATATAATTTCATAATTTAAATAAAATTTTTATTTAGTTTTATTTCAAAAGAATTGAAGTGTCACTGTGAAGTATTGATTTTTGGTTTGATTCTCAGAACCACATATAAATCAATAAATAAATGTCCATTGACAACTAAAAAATAACAATAAGAAGAATTGATTTCTTTTCCAACATGTGAAAAAACACTGGAGAATTTCCCTCAAAAATATTGTTTTTCTTGTGTACATTATTTCTTCATTTTGATTAGCTTAAGTATTGGTTTAAGACTTTCTAGCTTTGCTATTTACAAAATTAGGAAAAATAAATTTTGCTCACAAATTATGTGTGTGTGTGTGTGTGTGTGTATTCCACAAAACTTGACATAGGCCTTTTATCTGCTTCTAAACATGTACCTCTTTATTTTAGTTGGTTCTTTTTAGTTATATTTAACAGTAGAATCCATTTTGACATAATTATACACCCATGGGATATATATTATTCTAATTCACACCCCAGTACTTCTCCTTCTCCTTCTCTTTCCTTTATCCTCCCCCTGCTCCCTTCCCTAAGTTGATCTTTCTGCAATTTACCCATTGTAATTATTATTATTATTTTTAAATCAGTTTCTTGTGTGTGTCATGATGATGAGATGCACTGTGGTGTATTCATATATGTACATAGGAAAGTTATGTTAGATGCATTCTACTGTCTTTTCTTTTCCTATCCCCCACTTTTTCTTTGTTTCCCCTTAGTCCAGTCCACTGACCTTCTATTTTCCTCCTACACTCTTACTGTGAGTTAGCTTCCACACATTAGAGAAAACATTTGACCTTTAGTTTTGGAGAGATTGGTTTATTTCACTTAGCACAATAGTTTTTAGTTCCATCCATGTACTGGCAAATGTCATAAAATCCTTCTTTATGCATGAGTGCATTATATTGTGTATATATACCACAATTTCTGTATTCATTCATCTGTTGAAGGGCACCTAGATTTGCTCTATTACTTAGAGATTGTGAATTGAGCTGCTATAAACATTGATGTGAATGTGTCACGTAGTATGCTGATTTTAAATTCTTTGTATATATATGGAGGAGAGGAATTACTGGGTTAAATGATGGTTCTATTCCCAGTTTTTTGAGGAATTTCTATACTGCTTTCCAGACTGGTTGCATCAACTGGCAGCCCCACCAGCAATGTGTGAGTGTACCCTTTCCCCACATCCACACCAACATTTATTCTTTTTTAAAAAATTTATTTATTTTTATATTTTAAAACAAAAGAATGCATTTCAAGTCATGGTACACATAGGGAGCACAGTTTTCCATTTCTCTGGTTGTAAACAATATAGGATCACACCATTTGTGTCTTCATAAATATACCTAGGATAGTGATGTTCATCTCATTCCACCATCTTTGCTACCCTCATGGCCCCTCCCTTCCCATACTTCCTCTTTGCCTTATCCAAAGTTCCTCTATTTCTCCCATGCTCCCCACAGCCACCCCCATTATGTATCAGCATGTCCTAATCAGTGAAAACATTTTGGCCTTTGGTTCTTTGGGACTGGCTTACTTCACTTAGCATGATGTTCTCCAACTCCATCCATTTACCTGCAAATGCCATAATTTTATTCTCTCATATTGCTGAGTAATATTCCATTGTGTATATATGCCACAGTTTCTTTATCCATTCATCTATTGAAGGGCATCTAGGTTAGTTCCACAGTTTAGCTATTGTGAATTGTAATGCTATAAATATTGAAGTGGCTGTATTACTATAGTATGCTATTTTTAAGTCTTTAGGATATAGATCAAGGAATGGGATAGCTGAGTCAAATGGTAGTTCCATTCCAAGTGTTCTAAGGAATCTCCATACTGCTTTCCAGATTGGTTGCACCAGTTTGCAGTCCCACCAGCAATGTTTGAGTGTGCCTTTTTCCCTACATCCTCACCAGCACTTATTGTGGCTTGTATTCTTAATAACTGTCATTTTGACTGGAGTGAGATGAAATCTTACAGTGTTTTGATTTGCATTTCTCTAATTGCTAGAGCTGTTGAACATTTCTTCATATATTTGTTTGTTAATTGTGTATCTTCTATTTAGAAGTTTCTTTTCAGCTCCTTAGCCCATTTATTGATTGAGCTTTTGGGGTTTTTTTGGTGTTAAGTTTTTTGAGTTCTTTATATATCCTGGAGATTAGTGCTCTATCTGATATGTGTGTGGCAAATATTTGCTCCTAGAATGTATGATCTTTGGTCACCTCATTGATCATTTCTTTTGCTGAGAAGGAACTTTTTAGTTTGAATCCATTCCATTTATTGATTCTTGATTTTATTTCTTGCACTTTAGGAGACTTGTTGAGGATGTTAGGGCCTAATTCGACATGATGAAGGGTTGGGGCTACTTTTTCTTCTATTAGGCACAATGTCTTTGGTCTAATTCCTAGGTCCTTGATCCACTTTGAGTTAAGTTTTGTGCATAATGAGAGAAAAGGATTTAGTTTTGTTTTGCTGCATATGGATTTCCAGTTTTCCCAGCACAATTTGTTGAAGAGGCTATCTTTTCACCAATGCATATTTTTGGTGCCTTTGTCTAGTATGAGATAACTGTATTTATGTGGGTTTGTCTATGTTTTTTCTATTCTGTACCATTGGTCTACATGTCTTTTCTGGTGCCAGTACCATGCTGTTTTTGTCACTATAGCTTTGTAGAATAGTTTAAGTTCTGATATTGTGATGCCCCATGCTCCACACTTCTTGTTAAAGATTGCTTTGGCTATTCTGGGTCTCTTATTTTTCCAAATGAATTTCTGATTGTTTTTTCTATTTCTATAAGGAATGATTTTGGGATTTTAATTGGAATCCCATTAAACCTGTATAGTATGGGAGATCTTTCCATCTTGTAAGTTCTTCTTTAGTTTCTTTCTTTATCACCCTATAGTTTTCATTGTAGAGGTCTTCCATCTCTTTTGTTAAATTGATTTCCAAGAATTTTATTTTTTTAAACTATTGTGAATGGAGTAGTTTTTCTGATTTCTCTTTCAGAGAATTCATCACTGATGTATAGAAATACATTTGATTTATGGGTGTTGATTGTATATCCTGCTACTTTGCTGAATTCTAGATGTTTTCTGGTGGAATGTTTTGGACCCTCTAAGTATAGGATCATGTCATCAGCAAATAATGGTAGTTTGAGTTCTTCTTTTCTTATTCGTATCCCTTTAATTTCTTTTGTCTAATTGCTCTGGCTAATGTTTCAAGGACTATGTTGAATTTAGAAATGGTGAAAGAGGGCATTCCTGTCTTATTCCAGTTTTTAGAGGGAATGCTTCCACTTTGTCTCCATTTAGGATGATCTAAATGGTCTTGGGTTTAGCATAGATTGCTTTTACAATGTTGAGGTATATTCCTAGTATCCTCAGTTTTTCTAGTGTTTTAAAAATGAAACGTTGCTGTATTTTGTCAAATGATTTCTCTGCATCAATTGATAAAATCATAGAATTCTTATCTTTAAATCTATTGATGTGATTGATTATGTTTATTGATTTCCATATGTTGAACCAACCTTGCTTCCCTGGAATGAACCCCACTTGACTATGGTGCACTATTTTTTAAATATATTTTTGTGTGTGATTTGCCAAAATTTTATTGAGAATTTTTGCATCTATATTCATCAGGGATATTGGTCTGAAATTTTCCTTCTTTATTGTGTCTTTGTCTGGTTTTGGTATCAGGGTAATACTAACCACATAGAATGAGTTTGGAAGGGTTTCTTCCTTTCCTATTTCATGGAATAATTTGAGGAGTATTGGAGTTAGTTCTTTGTAGGTCTTATATAGCTTGGCTGAGAATCCATCTGGTCCTGGGCTTTTCTTGGTTGATAAGCTTTTGATGGCATCTTCTATTTCCTTGCTTGTAATTGATTTAAGTCATGAATGTTCTCCTGGTTCAGTTTGTGTAGGTCATATCCCTCAAGAAATTAGTCAGTGTCTTTGGCACCTTTTATTTTACTGGAGTATAAATTTTCAACGTAGGTTCTAATTATTCTCTGTATTTCAGTAGAGTTTGTCATGACATTTCTTTTTTCACCAGGAATTTTAGTAATTTGTGTTTTCTCCATCCTTCTTTTTGTTACAGTGGGTAAGAGTTTGTGAATTTTATTTATTTTTTCAAAAAACCAGCTTTTTGCTTTATCAATTTTTTGAATTGTTTCTTTTGTCATAATTTCATTGATTTCAGCCCTGATTTTAATTATTTCCTGTATTGTACTTTTTTTAGTGTTGATTTGTTCCTCCTTTTCTAGGGCTTTGAGATTTAGTGTCAAGTAATTTATTTGTTGACTTTTTCTTCTTTTAATAAATGAGCTTAATGCAATGAATTTTCCTCTTAGCACTACCTTATAGTGTCCCAGAGATTTTGATATGTTGTATCAGAGTTCTCATTTACATCTAAGGATTTTTTTTTATCTCCTCCCTGATGTCTTCGGTTATACATGTATCATTCAATAGTCTATTATTGAGTCTCCAGGTTTTGGACTAGCTTCTATTTTTTAATCTGCCATTAATTTCTAATTTCATCCCATTATGGTCAGATGAAATGCAGAGTAGTATCTCTACTTTTTTTTGTATTTGATAAGACCAGTTTTGTGGCACAGCATATGATCTGTTTTGGAGAAGGGTCCATGCGCTGCTGAGAAAAAAGTGCATTCTCTAGTTAATTGATGGAATATTTTATATATATATATATATATATATATATATATATATATATATATATACATATATATATATATATGGTCTAGATTATTGATTGTTTTTTGAGTTCTATGGTTTCTTTGTTTAGTTTTTGGAAGATTAATCCAGTTGTGAGAGGGATGTGTTAAAGTCACCCAGTATTGTTGTGTTGTGGTTTATTTGATTCTTGAACTTGAGAAAGGTTTGTTTGTTTGACATACATAGATGCCCCATTGTTTGGGGCATAGACATTTAAGATTGTTATGTCTTATTGATGTATTATTCCTTTAAGCAGTATAAAATGACCTTCTTTATCCCTTTTCACTAACTTTGGTTTTATGTCCACTTTATCTGATATGAGGATGGAAACTCTTGCTTGTTTATGCAGTCCATGTGAGTGATACATATTTTCCCATCCTTTCACCTTCAGTTGCAGATGTCTTTTCCTATGAGATGAGTCTCCTGGAGGGAGTATATTGTTAGGCCTTTTTTAAAAATCCAATCTGCCAGTCTATGCCTTTTAATTGATGAGTTTAGGCAATTCACATTCAGAGTTGTTATTGAGACATGGTCTGTATTCCCAGACATTTTGGTTCATTCTTAGTTTTTTACTTGACTAGGTTTCTCCTTTGATTGGCCTTTCCTTTGTTGTAGTTCCTCTATTTGCAGGTTTTCATTGTTATTTTTTCATTTCAGCCTCATGGATATAAGATTCTTGGTTGGCATCCATTGTCTTTCAGAACTTGGTATATGTTGTTCCAAGTTATTCTAGCTTTAAGGGTCTAGGTTGAGAAGTCTGCAGAGATTCTAATTGGTTTCCCCCTATATGTAATATGATTCCTTTCTCTTATGTCTTTTAAGATTCTCTCCTTATTTTGTATACTAGGCATTTTTCATTATAACGTGTCTCAATATAGATCTGTTGTGATTTTGTACATTTGGTGTCCTATAAGCCTCTTGTATTTGATTATCCAATTTATTCTTCATGCTTAAAAAATTTTCTGATATTATATCATTGAACAGATTGTTCATTCCTTTGGTTTGAAATTCTATCTATGCCTTCCTCTACCCCAATAATTCTTAAATTGGTCTTTTCATGTTATCCCATAATTCTTGGATGTTCTGCTCATGGTTCTTACCATCTTCACTGTGTGGTCACCTCTGTTTTCAATATCAAATATTTTGTCTTCATTGTCTGAAGTTCTGTCTTCCAAGTGATCTCTTCTCTTGGTGATGTTTTATATGGAGTTTTTAATTTGGTTTATTGTTCCTTTCATTTTGAGGATTTCTGTTTGATTCTGTTTCTGAATCTCTAGCTCCTTGTTGAAGTAATCTTTTGCTTCCTGTATTTGCCTATGTAGCTCTTTATCAAAATGATCTTTTGCTGCCTGTATTTGCTCTCTTATATCATTCTTTAATTCACAGAACATTTTAATCATGTACAGTTTGAATTCCTTCTCTTACATGTCTTCTGCTGTGCTGCCCATGAACTCTAACAATGCAGTATCTTGGTTTGTTTGGGGCACTTCCCTTATTTTTTCATATTGTTCATGTGTCTTCCCTTCTAACACTGTAGATCTGAGTCTTTATCCTATAGACTTACAGATTCCCTGTAGGGTTCCAATACCTCTCCTTTAAGGGGGAGACCAATTTTAACAGATCCCAATACAAACAACATATGGCTTTAAACTAAGTAGCTCCTAATAGCACATTTATGGCTTTGTCACAATATATAAAAATTATGAGTTCAATTAGTATCTACCATATATACAATCGATTTGCAAAAGGGTCTACAGTTTCTGTTGGTGGACTAGAGAGAACTGAGGGTGGGATATAGGATGAGATGTTAGGGAGGTAGGAAGTGAGGATATAGAGTAAGTAGATCTTAGAAAGCATGAAAGAAGAATCCAAAATAAGTTGGCTAGTAGTAGAAAAGATAGAAAGAGATTTGGGAAAGACAAGTAAGTAGGAAGAATATAGGATACAGCCAATAAGGACACACAAAAATTAAGAAAAATAAAAAATATAAAAATAGATGATACGAGACTATATAATACAACTGTAATATACTAATCTGATATCCTAGTCCTCAGAAACCTAATGTATGAAAAATACTTGCTTTCACAAATGTTGGTGATGTGATGGTGGGCAAAGAGCAAGCGAGAAAAAAGAGGAAAAATAAAAGAAGAAAAAAGAAAAAAGAGGATAATAGAAAAAAAACTCAAGATAAATAAAAAGAATTGCTTCCCTAGTCATCCAATAGGTGGGGTTGTCTGTTGTTTATGCATATCTCCCTCCCTCAAGATAGTGCATGTTATTAGTGTCTGCATATTGGTTTTAGCAGTAAAGCTTCTGAAGGTGGGGTTTAGCGCTTGCCAATCCCTGTGGGAAGACTCCATCCCATGGATCTCTTTTATTTGGCCGCCTGGACTTATCTCCTTATATTGCCTGTAGACCTCCCAGTTCCTGGTCTCTCATTTAGTCTCTCAACTGTGTCTCTCTCACTCCCTCCCTTTCTACTTCCCATTGGGATCTTCTCCAGAGGTTGCAGAGAGCTATTTTGTGCCATGCAGGTCAGGATCAGGCTTTGTGATCTATGGACCGACCACGTAGCTGCAAGTGCTGTGACAGTTAGTGGCTGCAGGGGAGAGAGGGGAACTGGGGAACTATGAGTACCTTGATATTGCTTCTGGGTTCCAGCCAGTGTCCCAAGCTGGGGGATTTCCAACTAAAGATGCTGATTGCCATATTGAGGATTGTCGTGAGTGGCATGTGCAATTAATAATTACTTGGAGGCAGATTGTCTTTAAATGCAAGTATATGTTCAATCACAACAATCATCAAATATAATTAATTAATGCAAAAAGTGTTGGGTATGCTGGAGCACCCCAACTAGGATTCAATGTGCACTAATTAAACACTATAGGTAAGTTGCACTATCCTAGGGCACTAAACGTTACAAGTAATTCACACAGTACTAGGGAAACCACAAGCCCCCAAATATCTCTGATGCAGGTGACTTCTCTTAGCCAAAGAGCAGACGTTGTCCTTGTTTGGTGGTTCTCTTCAGCCGACAGCTAGACGTCAGAGAATGGTGGAGTTGATCCAGGGACAGACAGCAAAGCAGACAGTCTCACTGATGTCCTTGGAGCAAAGCCAACAATGTGGCAGGACAAGCAGTTTAAATGTAGTTCCAAGTTGGTGGTGTGAGCTAGTGATTGGTTACAACCAGTAAAAGTCAATGTCCATTGGTTATGTCCAATGACATAGTATAATTACAACTGGGCCTTTCTTTGTGCATGTGCATGGAGCTGAGCTCTCTATCAATTGTAACCAGTCATTGCTAGGCAGGCCTATGTTTAGATGCCCCTTACAGCCCCTTATCAATTGCAAGCAGGAATGACTAAGTAAGTCAATGACTTCTGTTCCTTATGGCCAAAAACTTAGTGAGTCCCTGGCATGTCCAGGGATGTCTATGGCATATACTCCTCACAGGGATACTCCAAGATGGTGACAAAGTTGTCCCACAATGTAGGCATCTTCTTTCAGTGATAGAGTGTCCAGCCAGGCCCAGTGGTGGAGTTGAGCCACATGTTTGGTGATGCAAGTAGGAGGCTGTCTCCAGATCCTGTCAAGTGTCCTCAGATAGGTGAACAGGGGAGCTCCATGCTGGTAGATGGAGGTCCACACGGAGCAGCAGCCAAAGGTCCTGCATGGGAGCTGGGGTTCCACATGAGTGAGCTGCTGGTGTCCTGCACAAATGCTGGGACCTGGAGACTTGTGCAGGCATGCAGCTGGGAGCAGATGTTGGGGGTCCTCTAATAATGTGCAGAGAAACAGTATTCTCACTGCTTTAATACCCGGTTGTGTAGAAACTAGGAACACAGCATTCATCTAGGCCACCATCTTGGATGCCCCCACCAACAATTATTCTTGTGTGTATTCTTGATAATTGCCATTCTGACTGGAGTGAGATGGAATCTAAATGTAGTTTTAATTTGCATTTCTCTAATTGCTAGAGATGTTGAATATGTTTTTATATATTTGTTCACCAGTGATATGTGGTCTTTTGAAAAGTATCAGTTTAGTTCCTTGCCTATTTATTGATTAGGTTATTTGGTTGCTGTTGGTTTGTTCTTCTTTGTTTGTTTGGTTTTTTTGGTGTTAAGTTTTTCTAGTTCTTTATATATTCTGGATATTAATGCACTATCTGAAGTGCTCCACAGTTCTTGAAACTCTAGCCAGAGCTAAAGAAAATTAAAGGGAAATAAAAAAGAAAAGAAGAGCTCAAACTATTATGGCCCAGGACATGATTCTATATTTAGAAGGACCCAAAAACTTCACCAGAAAACTTCTAGTACTCAGAAATGAGTTCACCAAAATAGCAGGATACAAAAATAACACCCAGAAATCAATCATGTTCCTATACTCCAATGATGAATCAGCTGAAAGAAAAATTAGAAAAACTATCCCATTCTCAATAGCCTCAAAAACAAACAAACAAACAAAAACAAAACTAAACCTAGGAACAAAAATGGTGAAAGATCTTTATAATAAAAATTACAGAACATAATTAAAGAAATTGAAGAAGACCTTTGAAGATGTAAAGGCTTCCCATTTTCTTGGATATGCAGAATTCATATTGTCAAAATGGCCATACTAACAATAGTGCTATACAGATCCAAAGCAATTCTCCTCAAATTCCAATGACATTCTTCATAGAAATAGAAAAAGCAGTCACGACAATCATTTGGAATAATAAGAGACCCAGAATAGCCAAAGCAATGCTTAATGGAAAAAATGAAGCTGGAGGCATCACAATACCAAATCTCAAGTTACACTACAGATTAACACAGCATAGTACTAGCATCAAACAGGTATGAAAACCAATGGAAGAGAATAGAAGACACAGAGACAAAGGTGCCAAAAACATACACTGGAGAAAAGATAGCCTCTTCAACAAATGGTGCTGGGAAAACTGAAAATCCATATGTAGTAGAATAAATCTTAACCTCTATCTCTCACCCTGCACAAAATTCAACTCAAGAGTGGATCAAGACTTGTGCATTAGACCAGAATCCTGCAACCTGCTAGAAGAAATGTAGGCCCAACACTCCACATGTTGGCTTAGGAACCAACTTCCTTAACACAAGAAGTGAAATAAAAACATCAATAAGTGGGATTGCATCAAACTAATAAGCTTCTCTTTACAGAAATTAAAACAACCAAGAGTGTGAATATGTATCTCTTAATTCATATGTGCCAATCCATTCTGCCCTTCCAAGGAAAAAAGATGATATTCTCACCTTTCATTCTTTGGAAGTGCTTTAGGTTAGATGAAGTAGAAAAGATTAGTCATCTAGAGACATAAATGAAAGACAATTCCCCAGACCCTTGCAACCATTTCACAGAGATATCTGCTTTGAGCTCCTAAATATTATGAGGCACTTCTATTATTTATTTGAAAATTGTGTGCTATTTCTTTAAAACATTTGAAAGATACCACCTGGGCTAATACCATTAATTTAGCTTTCAGAAAATGGTTGTTGTATATTTGTTAATCAATATCATCCTAAAATTATTTGCATTGTTATTTACCTGCAGTTAAATCAATCATAAATACATATTTTCTTTTTGATAAAGGAGAACTATGTACCTAAAAAAACTAAATAGAATTTTACGTAAGCCTTATATCAATAAAACAGGAAGATAAATATCTACTTTTTAAATTAATGAAGTTGATATCTTCATGGAGGTAGATGAATAAGGGAATACTAATAAAAATTTTATAAGCCTAAGGAATATCAATTGAAGTTTGTAGATAATTCTGAGAGGAAACTGAAAATGCATTAGTCATTAATCAAATCCCCTCATATAAACTAAAAGGGAGATCTCTCCTGTGCTTAGTATGCTGTGTGAGTGTTTCTATAGAATCAAAGGTATCATGTTTTATATACTGCTATTAGAAAATAATTTAGTTAAACTGAACAATCTTATTGGAGCAGTTGGGACTGGTTCATAATTGAAACTCATAAAAAAAGTCATATTTGCATTCAAGAATAACAAATGGAAAGGGCAAAGCCTTTTCATGAAATGGTTTAAATGGTCTAATGTAATCTATAAACTTATTTTACTACTATTTTCTATATATCTAGAGGCAAAGGTAATGAAATACATTAGATTAATAATTGTGATTAAATCATATTCTCATGTTAATGATAAATAATTTCATAATGGAATTTTGTAAGTAATGGTAGAATTTTGATTTAGTGTAATCCATCATTTTAATACTCTTAATATTGTTTTATATTTCATACATTATCTTTCCTGAAAACTCAACTCACAGGACCTGTGCTATGAGGACTGTAAGGAAGATTGACACTATGCTGAAGGATAGCAGACTGTCAAGGTGAAGGGAACTGTGAAGGAACTCAGTCTTGACATTAGTTGTATTAATGATCAGGAAAATTATGCAACTTGAAATTAATTACATCTTCAAGTAGTAAGCAATTTATTTAATGTTATTAAAATGGAAAATGTATATAATACTTAAGCAGAAAGGAAGAAAGAACACATGAGAGTATAATGTCAATTTTTATTCATATTGAGAACACTGGAATGCCCTTCCACATTGTTTAAAATAAAATATTTGTAAAGTTACTACAGTCTGAATATGATTTGTCCCCTTGAATTCATGCAGGAGTTTAATTCTTCAAATTATTGGTTAATGGTATTAAAAGGGTGAAAACTTATTCCAGCTATGACATTTAAGGGTGAGGCCTTTGGAAGCTGATTAGATTAAGGTATTAGGGAGTGAACCCTCTTGTCTATATGAGGAGAGGAAGAAAGAACAGAGAGATGGACAGACCTATACCTGCATTCCCTCCATGACATGATGTAGCCAAGGAGAGTGTTTGCCAGGTTCTGTGTCTTACTATTTAACTTTAAGCCTCTGAAACTGCAACATAATTTTTAAATTTTATTTAGATCACCAAAGTATTAGATATATACTCAGTTTCCTGAATGATACGTATGAGGTAATAATATTCACTATAAGAATAGCTCCTTCTTAGGAATGTGACTTATATTTAAACAATGATATTAACTGTTTCAAATAGAGAATGGTGGTTATCAACTTTGAAGATAGAGAATGAGGAAGTATTTACATAAATTTTGATTCTGTTATAATTGTTTTCTAAAAAAATACACAAGACACATTAAAATGTGCAAATATGAAGTCTTGAAATTCTTAATACTAGTTTCTTCTATGAATATCACTTCACATAATTAATGAAAAAGTAGATAATTTATTTTCCAGTGGAAGAAATTGGATTTTACTGCTTTACACATGTAAATCAGCCTATTACTAGAATACAATGGTTCGATGATACTAATTTTTAAAAAGCATCAAGTTTTGTCTACTTAAAATATATCTTGTTCTCCTTTTTTCATATTGATGAGTACATTTACTCACTAAATGATGCCAGACTGAAATGAATTGCCATTTATAACATGTAAGATTATAGTATAGTAATTTAAAAATACATCTTACCATAAACACATGATTTTATGAGATTTTCAGGGCAACAAACAGGTATAGGAATGCTCAAAGATAAGGGTGACCTTTAAATTCTTCCTAACCAGCACTTCAGCTCCCATATAGCAGCATATCACACTAAAATGTGTAAACCTTATTTTACTATGCAGATGGTTTTGATTAAAGTGTCATCCCGAATCACTGTGAAAATAAAAACAATTTAGAGAATGATATTTTGGCAATTGACTTTCATATAAACACAAAATTATATCTTTATTTCATACTTTGAATCAAATAGACTTGAAAAAAAGAACATTGAAACTTTTATGTTAGAAACTTTTTATGCACTTCTGCTAAAAATCAGTTTAAAAAAGAGCACTAGATAAATGTTAAAGGCTTCTCTCTCTTTCTTCCCCTGATTCTGCTTTATATTTAGCTCTCTTTCTAAAGACTGTCATCCTTTGCTTCTTTTATGGGAAACACATATATGATAGGTCCCAAGACTTACCACTTAAAATTTTAGATTCTACTCACTTTGTTTCACATTAAAATTCTCAGGGAAGTTTTCAGAAGATTACTTCAGCTGGGGGTCAGAAATCCCTCAAACATCTTCTATTACTTCTCACCTAGTAAGGCTCCAATCAGTAGACATTGGTTTTAGCTGGGATATTCTAAGAGGATAGCTTTCTTGGATACAATATATTCCCCTTATACATTGTCTTACATTCTCTTTAACTGAGAAATAGGACTAAGTCCTTTATCTCAGTGAATTGAAGCACAGTTTCAAGGTAAGTCAATGCTAAAAAAGACTATGGGTTGAATTGTTTGGGTTTTATTCTTGATTTCAGCACTTATTTGTTGGAGAATATGGAAACAATTATTTGCTCTTTTTCTATACCTGCGAGATATATATTCTAAAAATAAACTTTTATCAAGTATGTAGCAATAGCTAAGGGCTTCTTTTGCATTCAACAAATGTAGTTGGGTGCCAAAATGTCCCAGAATTTATTTCCATGCTGTGTAAACACTCATTGAAATAAGTTATCTGTCAGATATTTATTTGGAAAAATACAAGAATGAAATAAGTAAAAATATGTATATTCCAAGATGATGATAAACACTATGGTATAATAAAATAGGAAAGAAAGGCGTGTTAGATGTAGTGGTGTTAAAATGATTTGGTCAAGCATATTTTCATGAATTTGTTGGTCATTTGTATCTCTTATTTTGAGAAATATCTATTCAAGTCTGTTGCCTATTTTTAGATAAGAATATTTTTGGGTTTTAAATAGTTTTTAGTTTTTTTCTGCTATTGAGTTCCTAGTATATGTTGGATATTAGCCCCTTGTCAGATGCATAGTTTGCAAATATGTCCCCTGATTCCATCAGTTGTCCCTTACTTTGCCATGTAGAAACTTTTTAGGTTCATGTAATCCCATTTGTTGTTTATTTTTGTTCTTTTTGCCTGTGCTTTTGAGATTTTCTAAAAATATATCCTTGTCCATTCCATTATTCTGAAGAAAGAGTTTTCTCTTTGTTTTCTTCTAGTAGTTTCATATCTTACATTTATGTCCTTAATGCATTTTGGGTTGATTTGGGTATTTGGTGAGACAAGTAGGGCCTAGTAATATTCTTCTACAAGTTAACACACAGTTTTTTTTGTATCATTATTGAAAGGATTGTCTTTTCCTCCATATTCTTGATGCCTTTGTCAAAAATCATTTGGCTGTAAGGGTTTGAGATTATTTCTGAGTCTTTACTCTGTTCCATTGTTCTATTTGTCTGTTTTATGTCAGTACCATGCTGTTCTTGTTGCTTAAAATTTGTGGTAAATTTTAAAAATAAGTAGCATGATTCTACCTAATTTGTTATTTTGTGTATTTGCTTTAGAAGTTTATTGTCTTTGTTAGTTCCATATGAATTTTAGAATCTTTAAATTTTTCAATGAAGAACAACATTGATATTTTAATAAGGATCACATGGAGTTGGCAGTTTGCTTAGAGTAATATGGACATTTTAACAATATTACTTCTTAATGACTAATCATAAGGGAAATGAAAATCAAAGTCACAAGAAGATATCACCTCACAACTATTACAATGGCTATGATACGAAATATAAAAAATAACAAGTGTTGATATAGGTGAGGATAAGGGGGAACACTTACAAACTGTTAGTAGGAATGTAAATTAGTACTGCCATGATGGACAACAGTATGGAGATTCCTCAGAAAGTTAAAAATTGAACATATGATCCAGCAATTACAATGCTAGTTATATATCCAAAGTAAATGACATTAGTATGGAGATCAAGATTAGCCTGTGTAATAATGTAGGGAGACTCTGTTTCAAACAATGAACAAATAAATAAATGAAACAGAAAAGAAACTGAAGAAAAGAGACTTAAAAAAAAAAGGAGCAGAATATCAGTGAATTTTGGGACAAACTGAAATAAATATTTCCAGGTTGTGTGCTTTGTGAGATGGCACCTTAAAAAGAGAGCTAATGTGGGTTTTATTTAGTCAAAAAACAAAACCAAACAAAATGTTCATCAGTTATATGAGCCATGCTACATTTGCTGATTGTGTAGTAGAGTAAAGGACGACAATCACACTTCATCCTGGGGATGTTTTTCTGTTGTTTTCTGTGGTTTCTCTACCAGAACTGCTCTGCTTTTAGTTGGCTGACAACTTTCAATTTCTCATGCCCTCTGAATTTAGGATTCCACATATACTGTTTCCGTTAGGCTCAGAATTCTTCACAGTGCAGTGAAACCATTAGAAAGATATTTGACACATGCTTAAATATCTGATGGAATGTCATTTTATTTCTTTAGTTCAACTATCCTGAAAATAATCTAGTTGTTAGGTAGATTGTATTCTGATACCACAGTTTACAACAAAAGACTTGAATTGGTGTTTCATCATATCAAATTCCAGGGTAAATATTTGTTTCACAGACTTTTGCTTAAGATAAACCAGGCATACCCACGACCAATAAAACAGTTTCAAATTTCAACCAGTCTGCAGGGTGTGGTAATCATGCCTGTAATTCCAGAGTCATAGGAGGCTGAGACAGAAGGATTCCAAGTTTAAGTCCAGCCTCAGAAACTTAAGAAGGCCCTAAGTAACTTACTGAGACCCTGTTTCAAAATACAAGTTAATTAATTAATAGAAAAGTCTGAGGATGTACCTCATGGTCAAGTGCTTCTGGTTCAATCTCCAGAAACTTGACCCCCAAAAAAATATTCAAGGAGAGTGCCACAAATAGGACATTATAGATGAGGCTGTCTATAGCCTACTGTTTTTATTACAAAGGATAAGCAGAAATAGTCATTTAAAGTAGAATTTTTGTTTGTTTGTTTCTACAGGTGGATACCTCAATTTATATTTGGGGCAAGATGTTTCTCATTTTAGGCAAAATGCTTTGATGGACTTGAGATCTGGTCAGCTGCAGGGAAACATTTAGCCAGAATTTAGTATGTATATGTGAAGATAATTGGTAGAGGAAGACGTCATGGAGTTACGGATCTGAGAAAGCTTGGTGTATTCATTTGTGGGGTGAGGAAGCAGAAGTTCACTTTGTGTGTGCTTCAATGCTTTTGTGATAAGGTCTTCCATGGCTTTTGTTATTATTGATATTTTACTTTGATAGCTACTTGCAGGAGAAGGGAGAAGCAGGAAAAAAAATTGCTTTCATGAGAAACTTTTGGTTTGAGACACAGCTAAAGAATTTTAGCTCTGAGTAGAGAGCCATTCTCTTTGCTTATACTCAGAACCCTGGAACTGCTCTGAATAGGAATTTTTGGAGTTAAAGAGAAAATGTCCCTGGTAGGGACATTACTTAATTGAAGAAACTCTAATGACAGGTGGCAATGGGTCATCCACTTAGGGTGATGGAGGGGACACTGGAGAGCACGGAAGGAAGAACACCTGTTGGAACTACAGAGGGCATACCACACCAGAAGAACATGTGGCCCTCTCTTGAGGATTCTCACAAGCAGCTAGAAAGCATTCTGTTTTGCTGAGAAGTTTTGAGAGGCAGCAATCATGAGGCAGGGATACATATGTTTGAAATATAGTCACAAAATGTTATTTCCAGATCAGTAAGGTCTGAACTTTGGAGCTGCTCATGATTTGCATTTCACAGTAGGAAAATGGGTAGGATCAACTACCACATTCATGTTCTTAACGTGTATGATCAATACACAACCTTCATTAAATAGAGATTATCCTTGAGAATAAAAACATGAACCATTAGAGCTCAATTATCTGCCAATTGCCTTTTGTTAAAGCATTTATGTCTTGAAGAGAACCAACATCAATATAAATAGAACAGAAGGATATACATCAAAATAATATTGAAAATCTTTCTGAGAGTGAACACCATTCTAAATACAGCCTATTGATATGTTGCATATAGGAATGTCCTAAAGGAGAA
This sequence comes from Xerus rutilus, assembly GCA_028644305.1. Classification (NCBI taxonomy): domain Eukaryota; kingdom Metazoa; phylum Chordata; class Mammalia; order Rodentia; family Sciuridae; genus Xerus; species Xerus rutilus. Next base: position 47,232,689 of record CM053401.1, on the reverse strand, counting down.
GAAAATGGAAGAACTCATTGGGATTTAGACCATAAAATTACATTGCTTTTATAGACATAAATGATAAGATTTTTCTTTATTCAGAATTAAAACATTATAGATTTTTGAAGAAAGAGCACTTTCTGCAAATAAAAAATGACTTTGAAAAATGAGTACTATCCTAACTATAAATGAAGTAATTAACCAGGTAATATGTGAAGACATGTGTTTCAAGTTATAGATTTTTTTTAAACTGAGAAACAATCTATTAAGAAAAATCTTGCGAATTAGTGGACTTTTAACTAATTTCCAACAATAATAAGAAAAAGGAGTTTTCTAACAATTCAATATTTTTTACTGATATAACTGTTGCAATGAGCATTTCAAGCATTTTGAAAATATTTCAAGCTGTCAAGGCAGAGAATCCAGGTTGCAATGCCAGTTTATTTTCATACCTGAGTTTTGTTGAAGTTGCAGTTTACTACCGAGCCTCTGTCAGAAGCTCTCATACTTCTTGACATGTCACTTAACTTGTACCCCAATCTAACAAGCCCTTTCTTATTTTTTTTTAAATTAAAAGAACACATGATAGCAAATGCATTTTCCTTGACAGAATTTGACCTCTTCTTATTTGGGGTTAATCCCTGTTGTTTTTTCAAGTGGCTCATTTAATTAGTCATTTTTTACTTTGCCCTACCTTTTAGAAAATGTGCAAGGGCCTGCAGCACATTTAAGAAGCTGGATTATTTATGATGATATTTTAATTCACCGTAAGAAAAATACAGCAGTAACAAAGAACTGCACTAGTCCAGATAATCTAAAAATGTATATATTTGAACATGAAATTCTATTCTAACCAGAATTTCCTGAAAAGAGATTGCTTAAAAATTATTTTTTATGTTTCCATTTAAATTAGGAATATCACAGTATAAACTGACTGCAGTTGTTAGTGGGTATAAAGAGGTAGCATATATTTAGATTTTTAAAATAAAATTTGTTGGAATTGATAAGGTACACATCTTAGGAAGTGTTTAATGTGTGTGTCTTTGAAATAAATGTGTGGAAATAAGTATGTCACCTCAATATATTCATAAAATGAACTAAAATATTTAGAAAATAATAATCCTAAATGCATGAATTCAGTTCATCAACATTTACCTATGCATCTCTGTACAAAACTAATTTCATGACTAATATGAATAAATTCTCATTTGTTTTCTTATAAAAATGATTATAAAAGGAAATTATCAAAAATGATTTCTGAAATATCTTTTCTTAAAATTCCATGTTTATGTTAGGAATTTGAACTGTAAGCAAAAAATTGTTAGAGTATTAGGGTAAATGATGTTGTTGATGATGATTATACTAAATAAATATAAGAAAAATCTGTAGGCTGTTTTTCAACTGTTTAATTAGTGATTCAAAAGAATGAGAGATAACTGGGGAATATTTTACTTGCTTGGGTATAAGTGCGTTCTCAAGGCTATTTTTATCTTTTTCCCCCAGATGGATGTTATTTGGTTTCAATTTTCTTTTTATTTACATAGAAAAATATCTTCAGAGATCCTCAGAGTATCATTTTATCAATCTTAGTATGTCTTCAGAATCCCTAGGGATACAGTCCCCAGGTGGTAAACAGACATTCTAAGAACTTGAATGGAATTTAAATCTTATTTATTAGACTGAAAAAGCTTTGAAGGAGGTGCAAAAATACAATATCTTTCTTTTTACATTACTTTTGTTCAAGTAAGTTCATATATGTATACATGCACATATAGAATTAGGAATATGATGACATTACCTACATGTATCTTTAAGTTATTTGGCATAACTTTTGAATAATTAACAAAAAGGTGTAGGACTACAAAATTTTTAAAAATATATTTTACTCTATTAATTGATGAATAAGACTGGATGTGATTTACCAAATGTGATATTATTGCTTCTGATATTTTTTCTTGGTAATAATCATAAGTATGGTAAATTTAAATTCAGGGACTAAAATGTGTGAATTATTTTCAAATATATACAAATGATCTCAAATCACTGATTTCAAATTTAAGGTATGATGTAGAAAATGGAACCCATTAGCAATTCTGCATACGTCCTCTATAAACACATAACAATCCTACTATCTACGGTGCTATTTTTTGTAATAATTTAGTCTACCTACAAGTCATAAACACTAGAAGAAATTACATATACCTTGAAGGGTTCCTAATGTTGTAGCTAACTTTTTATCTGTATAGCACAGGCTTGGAACAAACGATGAATATGAAAACTTGCTGAAAACATTTTTCTTTTAAAAATTTTAGTTTTAAATCATTTCATGTTATTGAGAAAAGCATGTAAATACAAAAAATGCAATGTAATTTTGATAATGTCTATGTAATGAGTCAAAAATATTAGGATAATGGAGTAATTTGTGAATATTTAACATATCCCTGGATATTTATTTTTTCTTTCTTTTTTCTTTTTTTTCTTTTTTTGGAACCAGAGATTGAACTCAGGGTACTTGACCACTGAGCCACATCCCCAGCCCTATTTTGTGTTTTATATAGAGACAGGGTTTCACTGAATTGCTTAGTGCCTTGCCATTGCTGAGGCTGCTTTGAACTGGTGATTCTCCTGTCTCAGCCTCCCAAAGTGTTGGGATTACAGGTGTGTGCCACCGTGCCAGGCTACCCCTAAATATTTCAAGGAAGATATTTATTAGGGCATTATGAAGATAAGCCTAATAATGTGTGATATCCTCACATCTGAAATTGGAGGCAGAGTATAACTTTCTTAGCAAAGGAGTATGTAAGTAGTGCTTTCTTTCTTTGTTTTAAACAAAAGAGCTTAATCAGTGCTCCAATATGGTCATTCTAGAGGATCCTGAGAATGTTAAAAGAAAACCCAGAAGAAAAGTGGGAAGGTATCAGTAAAGATTTCCAGAGAGAAGAAGCATCGAAGCTGAGACCTGAGTTAAGTCAGAGGTAAACTTCCATATAGAGCAAAGCTCATGGGAGAAGACCCAGATGTGAAAGAACATGAAGCATTTTAGAAATTAAAACTTGTCAGTTTTATGTGTTTTTCCCCCAGAATTTAATGTTACGAACTTCTTGCAAGCATAATATTTATTTCTTATTTCTATCTCCCATGTCAAATATTTATTCTAACTTTTGGAACATTGTTGTGATTTTATCTCCTATATTCTATCCTGTTATATACATTACAATATTTTTAATTTCCAAGTATTCCTTTTTATTCTCTAAAAGTTTATTTTTCATTGCATATGACACAAATTATTGTATTTTTTGCATCATTTTTTCAAAGTAATATATGAATACCATTTTCTGAATTAACAGAAATACCACATTTAACATAAAATAATGGAATCCCCAGTGATCTCTTTTCACTATTCTCCAGTGCCCACTTCATATGCAACATTAGCAAGCTATTTTTAAATTATTTTATATGTCCTTATATCATGCACATACTGTTAACATTTAATCATCAATTTTAGAATAAAATATTGATTTCCTAGTATGATAGATGAGTATTTAGCTATTTGGCCCTGCTATTCTATTTTTGTTTTCCCATTGTCCTATTGTGGCTATATAAAATTTTAGCTAAATCAATAATGAAGATTTATGATATTATGCCCATTCAAATATTATTTATAGCCATATAGTTTAGTGTGTTATAATTATCTTTCTTTTTTTCTGGTTTAGCTAATAATTGCCTCATTTTATAATTTATTCAGTTTTCTTTTTACCTACTGTTAGCTTTTCATTTAACCTCCAATAGCTTCTTAGTATAGTTTCTCTTCACAGTCAGTTCTCATCATGTAATTGGTAGATGTATTCATTTCCTAGAGTGACTGTGACAAAGTGCCTGAAAATAGGTGTCTAATACAGCAGAAATGATTGCCCCAGAAGTCGGGGGTCAAGGTTTCAAAGGGCTGTGTTCCCTTTGAAATCTGTTAGGGAGATTCCTTCCTAGCTTCTGGTGATTTGTAGGCAATCCTGGGCATTCCTGAGCTTGTGTAGGGTGCACTTCAATCTTAGTCTCTCCTGCACAACTCCGTCTCTCCTGTCACTCCTGTGTTTCTTTGTATTCTTGTTATAATGACACCAAGAATATCATATTAAGGGCCCACATGACCTCATTTTAACTAAATTTGCAACAGCCTTCTTTCCCAACAGTACCATTCTTTAGGACTTTACAGAGTTTTGGGTGGTGAGATAGGGAGAGGAACACAATTTAACCCATAACTATGAATATATATATATATATATATGTATATTTTTGTTTTTCTTTTTACTCTTGGAAACATTTCCTTTGGGAATCTCAGTTCTTCTATGTGAGTTAATATCTTCTGGGTCAACTGTACAGCTATACTCCTGGGAATTTATTTCTGCTCTTACCTTGGGGAATTCTCTCTTGTGTTTCTCCTGTGTTGCGTTATAGAAATCTCATAACTTCTTCCAGTGCCTTCATCTTGTCTGTCTCATGGTTCATTGTTTCTGTCTTTGGTTTCTCTAATTAACTAGCAGCAGTAGCAGCAGCAGCATCCACCACATACATAGCTCCATAACGACTGGTAGAGGTAGAGACAAAATTAATCAGCAGCAGGAAAAAATTCTTACGTTCTCGTAATGAGCAAAGAAAATAGCGTGGAAGAAAAGTTAAGAGCCTGTGAGACAGTTCCAGAAGTTACATTTTGCCTACACTTAAAAGCAAGAAATTTTTCCAAAAGTACCTCTAAATCAACATGTTCAAAAATGTTCCTATGATCTCTACTAATTTCGGTTTCTTCCATTATTCCCCATTTCAGGAAATGTTTTCATTACCCTCCAGGTTACTTAAGTCTAAAACACAAGTGTCTGTTTTAGCATCTTCCAGCACCACAATGCTGCGATGTTGGGTGAGCTTTACCTCACAAATATATTTTGAACTGATGCCTTCTCTACATATTTATCCATAATTCTGTTATTTTCTGGATGTCCTCCTCAAATTACTCTTGAAAGAGCCAATCTGCATGTTATCAATTTTATCTCTACTGTAATGCCAGAATGATTCTTTCAAAATTTAAGTATGTTTATCACACCTCCCTGCATTAGAATGTTCAATGATACCTGTAACTTGTATGATAAAATTTTAAGTCCTTAACATGTTTATGAGTATGGTAACTGTACATACTGCATTGCCCAAGACCATTATGCCATAAGGATAACAGATACAAACTGTTACTAGTATCTAACACTCACAGAGTACATAATTGAGACAATAAACTTATCCTCACCCTAACTGTAAGGCTTTTTATGATTTACTTTGTTCTTATATCTTAAGACTTATCTACAAAAATATCTGAGCAAAACAACTTAGAGGAAGGAGGATTTATTTTGGCTCATGGTTTTAGTCCATGGTCAGCAGGTTCTATTCTCTTTGGGCCTGTGGAGATGATAGTAGTGTGTGGCGGTGGAACAACAGAATATCTTGGTAGGGAGCAAGTAGTAAAGCAATACTGATCACCTCATGGCTTCCAGGAAGCAGAGGGAAAGGTGCCAGGGATAAGATGTACCTTATGAGGACATGCCCCTAGTGACCTACTTTCTCTGATTAGACCATAGCTCCTAAAGTTTCCTCCCAACAGTGCCACCAGCTGGGGACCAAGCCTTCAACACATGGGCCTTTGGGGAATGTTCCAGATACAAACTGTAACAAATGTATTGATAAGTGTTTCTTTCCTTTGCCTGGGGCTACTTCTCTTTATTTTTCACATGATATGTCCCTGATGCCAAATTCTCTAATTAAGGGTTTTCTGTTCATCTAAAATGTTCAAGTCTCCGTAAACTATGATGCAACTTTCCTTTGTGTGGTATCTATCACCATAGTAATTTTAATTTTTTGGTTAGTTTGTTAACATCTGCTTTCTCTATTAGAAACTTATTAGAGTATAGCCCCATGAAAATGCTTTATACATACAATTATACAATTTTTAAACCTGAATCCTTGGTAAATGGTGAGCAAAAATAGAACTTTACCTATTACACATAAATTAGATTCTATAATCAAGAGCACTGAAATTCTTTGCCTTTTTTTTTCTTTTTCCACGTATGTGGCAACAATCTCAACCCTGGTGAAAACCAAACACCAATCCAATTACCAATAGGTTTTAGTGGCGTGAGGCAATATCATTGATTCTCCTATCTTTAAAAAAATAAACAACAACAAAAAGAACTATTTCCATAGTTTTAAAACTTTTTAAGATTTGAAAATAATCACTCTGGCCCCTCTTTTTAAGACTTTAACATATCATCCTCATTGGTGCCCTCAGATGAGATTTTTCTTCCTGTTTCATTGGGAAGGAAATTTACATTAGCTCCTCCAATATATTAACACATATAAAGCATGTATCTACTTTAATGCTCTTGTACTCAGGTTTTCCTCCAATTGATAGGGATGCCTCCATGTTCTTATACTATGACACTCTTTGTATTAGTTCACTAGACCCTGTCCCATCTCACCTACTGAAAGAGAATTAGCTCCACTCTCTGCATCACTAAATTTCCTTCTCTACAGCAGCATTTTTTATTAGTAATTAAACATGGTTCAATATTTTAAGAAAAATATCTTTAAAAATCCACATTTCTCTCTAGCTACTGACTTGTTATTATCTACCACTTTAAAGGAAAAGAATGCTCCAAATTGTCACCTGTATGTTCTCCCTCACAAACTATTGAAATTAGGCCTTTTATTCTGACACTGTATGGAAAATGCACTTTTAAAAATCACTAGTATTTTTTCATATTGGTTGTTACGGATTGGATATGCAATGACCCCCAAAAGCTCCTGTGTTAATCAGGAATATTCGTAGGTAAAATGATTAGATTCTGTGCACTGTAACGTAATGAGTCCATCCTAGTTTGAGTATGCTGGCTGGTGGTAACTGTAGATAGGTGGGGCATTCCTGGAGGAAGTGGGTCACTGGGGCTGTGCCCTGGAAGGCTTCATCTTCCCTGAGGCTCCTCCCCCCTCCCTCTTTCTGCTTACTGGCTACCATGTCCTCAGCAGTTTGTTCTCTGCCACACCCTTCTGCTGTGATGTTCTGTCTCACCTTGGGCCCAGAGCAATAGAGTTGGCCCACCATGGACTAAACCTTTGAAACCATGAGCCAAAATAACTTTTCATCTTCCAAGTTGTTTTTGTAAGGTATTTTGGTCACAGCGATAAAAACCTGACTAATACATTGGTAAAGACAATAATGATTCTTATCTTTATTTTAATCAGCCTATCAGGATGATTTAAAAGAGATGATCACTATGTCTTCTTTGCAACATTATTCTTCACTTGTATCCTGAGACTCCACATTTTCTAGGTCTTACTTTTTTATCATTGGTAATCCCTTTTCAGTCTCCTTTGCTGGTTCCTCCCAACCTCTTAATATTTGAGTACCCAGAGCCCAGTCCATAGATGTTTTATCTTCTCTGTCTATACTGAGTCCCTCAGCAAATTTCTTTACTCATATGGCTTCTAACATCATCTGCACTCTAATGGCACTCTACAAATGATATCTACATATAGGTGCTCTCTCTGAACTTCAGATTCTCATATCCAAAAGAACACATAGCATCTCTGGTGGAGATTTAATAGCCTTGTCACATTTAACGTTTCTAAAATAAAACTCTTTGCTTTTCCCCCAAAGCATATCCTTTATCTTTTTTCAATAATCATTAAATCCATCCTTCCAATTTGCTCATGCCAAAAACATCTTTCACTCCTCTTTGCTTTTTACCTAATATCCATTCTAGTTGTGGGTCTTATTAATCCAACTTTAAAAACATATCCAGAGGGCTGGGATTGTAGCTCACTTGTAGAGTGCTTGCCTTGCAAGCGTGAGGCACTGGGTTTGATCCTCAGCAGCACATAAAATAAATAAATAAAGATATTGTGTCAATTTACAACTAAAAAATATTTTTAAAAAATATCCAGAGTCTAAACACCCTATTTCCACCTTTACTGTAAAGCCAGATGACCAAAAGGAGGCAAATTAAAACCGCAGGGCAAGGCTTTATTGGAAATACACGCTCTTGGGCGAAACTCTTCTGTCCAGCAGAGTGTGAACGGAAGAATCGCACATGTGTTCCGGGGTACAGAAAAATTTAAAAGGTCCGGTCAGGAAGGCGAGGGCTTAGGGCAGGAAGAGAAAGCATGGATAAATCAGGAAAAGCCTGCTGATTGATAGGAGGCCACTCTATTGCTGACGTCAGCGTCGGACTGTTCCATGACTGCCCCTAAGTGGACACCCTGAACCCTGAACCCACCTAACAATTACCAACTAGTATGAACCATTGTCTGCTATCAATAGATGTTTCTTTACTCTACTGTTGTTTGCATCTTTATCTTTCTACATAGTCTCTTCTATACAGATTCTAGAATGATTCTTGGGAAAAAAGAAAAAAGAAAAATAGCTGTATTGTCACTCTTCTGTTTAAAATCCCCACAATTCCTCACCCTACTTAAAAGAAAAGTGAAAATTCCCCTGATATTCCACAAGATTTATATTATCTTTCCTCCCTTGCTTCTTTTCTAGTGATGACTTTTATTAGCATCCTCCTTGATTAATCTGCTCTAGACTGGTCTCTGGGGTACTTGTGAGCACTGTTAAATGTTTATAAGCCTGCGTCTTGTGGCCTAGGATGTTTTCTCCCCATTTAGTTACATCAATTCTCTTCTTCATTCCTCACATCTCTACTTACCAATGAGAAATGATTAACCAGACATTTAAGAATAGGAACTCCTCACCCCCATTCCTTATTGTTTTATCAAAATAATAATTATAATTTGAATATTTTATTCTTAAATTATGTATATATTTGCTCTCTTTCTGTTTTCGTTATGAGATTAGGAATTTTTTGTTTGATTTTTTTCTATTTCTTTTCACTCTTATGTTCCTCAGATTTAGAAAAGTTCTTGCCACACTAGTAGAACTAAACATACTTACTGAATGAGTGAATGAATAAATAACTAAGTAAGCTAATATAGAAGCTTAGATCCACTGATTGATATAGCTGGTTTAATTGATCCCAGACCATTTATTGTGACTGCTATAGATTTTTCCAAATGCCAGACATGAATTTTAAAGTAGACAATTGGAGAGGAAGGTTATTTGGTTGCTGAATATTGCTTAAAAAGGGAGTGGGGGGCTGAGGTTATGGCTCAGTGGCAGAGTGCTCACCTAGCACGTGTGAGGCATGAGAGTTCGATCCTCAGTACCACATAAAAAATAAATAAATAAAAAAATAAAGTCATTGTGTCCATCTACAACTAAAAAAAATTTTTAAAAAAAGGGGTGGTGGGGGTGCCACATAGGCCTTCCCGATGAGTTGGGGGTCCAGAGAGATGAGAAAAAGAAGAGGTCTCTGGGGAAGATGATATGGAGTCTCTCTGGATGGTGGTAATTCGTGGAGCCAATATCCCCAGGCCCCCGGGGTGTAGGTAAAAATCTGCTCTGTCCCAGTGAGACGCAGAAACACCTGGAACGAGAAGCAGGGACACTGGAGTGAGAAGCAGAAAACACCGTTTATTCCAGAAAGTATAGAAATTTAAATACACTCTTGGACCAATCAGATCCAAAGATCAGAAACAAAGGCATGCTCTTTAGCAAGAGCACAGTCTATTAGCATAGAATGGGGAAAGACGGAAGGGAGGAGTTGAAGGTATTGGAGAGTGCTCCTACAGCTGAAGGAAAAGTAAAAGGCTTCAGTCATTTGAACATTGCAATGTGAGAAGCTGAGTCAATCTGGAGCAAAAGGCAGAGGGATTTAGTGTTGGGTGGTCCTGCATCCTGGGTCGCAGAGGAAAAATTTTATACTCATTATATTAGTGACAAATTATTTACTTGCATTGTAGACAAAGGATAGAATGTTATTTTGTGGCATTCGTGGGGAGACTTTCCAAGATCACAATGTGTGATTTAGAACTAGTCATTTTCTGAAGATGATGTGGGAGCTCAGGATCAGTTTGACATAGTCATAGTTATGTACTAGAACCCAAAGAGTATGAAGGGCTGGCTATATTAATAATGACCATATTTAATCTACTTTAAATCCTGGCTCAAAACTCTGGACAGAATGAATGTTGGGCAGGTAATCTTTATGTTCATTAAATTCACATTTGATGTATGATAGCTTATTGCAAAAATACAGGCTTGCAAGAACAGGGCTGCAAAGGTTAATTCAAAAATATTTAATTTGGAGAATTTATAATATGTGCACAATAGTTTGCAGGTGCGTCTCAGCTTTATTAATAAAGGATTCTACCACAAATGGAATGCCAGCTATACACAGAGCTTACAATTTAGTATAGAGTATACATCACTAGATTTTAGGAAAGAGTTTAGAAAATTTGTATCACCAGTGTGTAGTCATTTTAGAGATTGCTTAAATATGAGTTGTATAAGCCATTTGCAGTCCTCAAAAATGGGACAAAAAAGGCAAATTAGAATGTCTGTTGGTCAGCATATGGCAAATATGTTAATGGCCATTGCATTTTACAAGGTGCAGTCAACACTTCTTACACTTTGGAAAAAAATTCCTTTTTCTATATAGAAAATATAGAGTACAAATATAAATGGATGCAGGAAGACCAACTAGTATCTTATTTCAATTATCCAGTTTAGAAATGAGTGAAACTTATCTGACAATTAATATATATGGATACAATTAGATAGCTTTGATAGATACTAGAAAATAAAATTGATTGGACCCAGTACTGAATTCCTTGCACATGGTGTGGAAAGAGGGAGTTGTTGTAGATGGCAAGGTTCTAATTGAAGCAATTGATTCAGTGGTGATGCCATTCAATAAGGAGAGGGGCTGGTGAGGACAAGTTTGTATGCATGTGAAATTATAAATTCAGTTTGGATTCTGAAGTTGAAATAACTCTGAGATATCCTATTTGAACTAGTGAATATAAAACTGGATGTATAGATTTGAAATTCTAAGGTTTCTTAAGATATGAATTTGAAAGTCAACTGTTTATAGATACAGATTGGAGGCATGAGAGCCAAAGAAGGCAGGGGACTCTTATTTTAAAGTGATTAAAATATGGTGACACAGGCTTATAATTCCAGTGGCTCTGGAGATTGAGGCAGGAGGATTCTAAGTTTGAAGTCAGCACCGGCACCTAATAAGATGCTAAGCAATTTAGCAAGACTCTGAATCAAAATTAAAAAATAAATAAAAAGAGCTAGGAATGTTACTACTGACTGCTGGGAATGTACTACTGACTAAGAATTAAGGATTAACAATTTAACTACAGTTAAGGATTAAAAACTTCAGTGGTTAAGCCCCTCTGGGTTCAATTTCTGGTACAAAAAAAAAAAGAGAGAGAGAGAAAGAAAAGAAAGAGAATAACCCATATATAATGAAAATGATCTAATATCTAATACCTAGAACTGGAGTCAATAAATTATTTTCTGTAAAGATCCAGGTAGTAAATATTTTAGATTATGTAGACCTGTGAAAATTGACAATGAACAATACATAAATGAATTAGCATGGCTGTGTTCCAATAAAAGCTTATTTATAACAATCAGGGAGTTGTATTCCAATAAAACTTTATTTATACAAATCAGAGATCAAGATGGATTAAATTCATCAGCCATAGTCTGCTGACTCATAAACTAGAATCCTGAATCAAAATATCAGTTAAGTAAAAATGAGAAACTTGGAAAACATGGAAAGGGAGCAAACTCAGTTAAGGATTAACTCAGTTACAGATTGTTTCAGAAAATCAGATAAAAAAAAGAATTCTAAAAATAAAAGATTTATGAATGAAAAAAATTCCAATGGAGCTGACCACATGCTTAGTCAGTAGTCATGTGTTTAAAAACAATTTTAAAGATATAATAGAGAGATAACAACTGGAGTCTCAAAGAAAGAGTGGAAAGGTGAGAAATGGACACCATTAATATATGAGTCTTCAGGAGAATTAGATATGAAGAGGAGGGCAAAGGTGAAATTTGGGTTTTCTCACAGTGGATGCAAGATGGACATAAGTGGAAACTCAGACATCCTATTTACATCAAGATTGTACATACTCACATGTTTGTTCTCCATAATTCCACCTTGATACTTCATTTTTCTCTCTAGTTTACACTAGATAGAGGCTTTGGGAATGAATGGTGGTACAGCAGTTGTAGATTACACCGTCAATGTTAAACAAAGCCCTATTTTTTTCCAGCTCCACACATCCATAAAGGTATTCTGGCCATTTTAGGAAAAAACTTCTTTAAGACACTTGAGAGGAAATTCTTTCTTTCATTGACTGAATGTTCTTCCAATGCAAGTGTTGTATAAGAAAACAAGAGTGAATGGATTTTATTAAGCTTCATTTTTAATTCCTTAGTAAACAAGCTGTCGGCTGGTACCCCTTGTGATTCTGAAACCTGGTTAAACATGGTTTGTACCTTTGAAAATCTTCAGGTGCTCCTGTAATTTCCATAAAATACTCTGCACTAACATGCCTATGTAGTTCTCTGTCTCCATCCTACTCTGTACCAACCTGGAAGAAATAAACAGCTGTTTCATTGTTTTTCATATAAGATTATTTGCACCAATAACTTTATAATTGCAATAGTTTTCTGGAAATAACCACTTTCTATGACCTCATTTTAATCAGTTTTAACCTATTTTGCTTGTCTCTTGATAAGCTTCCTCATAATCTGGGGCAAAAAGCCCAATTTTCCAACTATCTTAAGACAAGTGCTTTTTGACATTTTCCTGTGAAGTTATCCTTAAGAGAGAGGGTGTGCAAATGACCAAGAATGTAACAAATTTATCTCATTTAATTTGTGTATACTATTCTTTGGAGGGGATTGTGCACAGGATGTATATGATAAGGTTCTTTCTCTTAGCCAGATTTTGACCTTTTTAGAAAAGCAGTCCAAATCCCTACTTACATTTATCTTTCAGTTAAATGTGTAAATGAAAGACTTAAGCACAAAATTTCCAGTGTGCCTGAATTTTCTTCTCTTCATTAGAATATGAAATATTTAAAGGATAATTCAACATTTTAAAGTGCCTAAAACACTTCCAATTACAGATTTAGGTAAGCACTGTCCCCCACCCTTCTTATATTGCAGCTTAATATCACCTAATGACAATGGGCACTTAACAGGCACTCAGTTATTTAGCGAGTTAGTTCAGTTATTTAGAATTTCATTTTCTATCACAAGATGATTTTGCTTGTTGCTAATCCTGTGGGATGGTGGAATGGATACAAAATTTTTGTGCCATCAAGTTAGGACTAACAATTTTAATGCCAGAATTAGAATTAAGAGAGAAAGATAACTACGTGTTAGGGTAAAAGCAATGGATTTAGAAAGATAAAATGTAGAAATTAGCTATATTCTTTTCTCAACTGCTTTAGGAAAAAAAATGATCAAAGACTCAAAGATCATTGGCAATATTTTGGAAAATGTCAGGTCTCTATGTATTGAATATAGAGGAATGGAAGACTATACCATGCTCTTTTTTTTTCCTTAATACTGACCTGACCAGCTATACTGGAAGCTTGACTGTCCTCATCAGTGTTACTGAATGTGAGAGATTTCATATGCTATGTATAGTTCCAGGATAAAAATTATAGCAGATAAAGATGAGACAGAAGAGATGCCCAAAAGTTTGAGAGAACCAAATAATAACAAATAACCTTGGGACAAGATATCTAAATGAAAAAGAATATTAGAGTACATTGGACTCACCAAGAGTAGTGTCTAACTCTACATTGTTAGACACCAAAGTCTAACACCTGGAATCTACCAATAACATTTAAACCAGTATCTCTGGGAATGGAACTCAAGTATGAATATATTTCTAAAAGTTCCAGCTAATTGTGATATGGAACTAAGATTGCAAATCACAAATTTAGGGACTTAATCAAGGAAATGTTGTGAGAAGCTATGAGAAAGAATTTGGTATTATGCCTACTATCCTCTCACTTGAACAGATTTTACATGTTTCCTCTTTCTGATAAAATCAGTCCTTAAAGATCATTGACATGATGCTTACAAATAAAACCAGTGAAATATACTGAGATAATTTTATGGTAGCAGATCATCTTAAGAATAAGAAAGGTTAATTAATAAATGAAAGTTAGAAGAAATTGTATCTGCTTGTACCTAGGTGTTTAAATTTCTTTAAGTTTTGCTCTAATTTGGCATACCAATTAGAGAACTCTGTTATACTAATTAATATTTTAGTTTGGATTTTTATATTAAAAATGGTTAAATTGAAAGGAATCTAAATAGCATCTTTATAAATTATCAACATTATATAATTCTTGTTCTTTCAAAAGGTTATAATTAAGACCTTTAGTCAGAGTTTTCTGTTCCAGGATTTTTTGAAACATGATTTATAGTTCAGATAAATCAGTAACACTAGCTGTCCATTATTGTGAATTCATGATCCCTACCTCAGATATACAGAATAATAATCTCTGAAGGAGAGGCTTAGTAGCTTACATTTTATTCATAAAGTTCCCAGAAGATTTGGGTGTGTACTAAATATTGTACAATCGTTGTCTTCTCTCTAATGTAAAAGTCAAGATTTACTTCTAACATTAGAATTAAATGTTTATATGCCATAGTAGGCCAGAAGAGGGCAGCAGAAAGCTGGGATTTATGGGAAAGAAGTGAAGATTTGAAGGACCTTGGAAGTCACCTAGGATTTGAGAGAACATACTTCCTGGGAAGTGGGTGAGAGTTTGTAACCCCAGTGAAGAACCAAAAGGTGTTGTGTTCTATTGTGTTAGGTGCTTGGAGAGCTTAAGAAGAGAAGAGTTAATTCAAAACCATATGTCAAATTGGAAAGCAAGTCAACTGGGAAACATTCCTGAGAAATGTTTCTTTCAGACCTTGCAAAATCCCAGAAGAAAGAAGAGAGGAACAAAAAATAAAACAAAGCAAATAACAACAACAACAAAGTGATTGAACCAGAAAGAGGCTGAAGACAACAAAAAACAAAAACAAAAACATGACAGGTACATTGGAGATAATTGGAAAATATAAATCTGTTTATATGTCAACTGAATTCCTAAAGGAAGGTCCTGAACTGAATTTCAAGGGGTTTTGATTAACTTCTGACTTAAAAGCTGGTAATGCTGAGAAAGTAAAAAATAAAAATCTCAACATGGATTTTTAAAATTTTCATCATATAAATGAGCTAGAAAACCTTTATTTCTGCTTAATTAAAATAGTTTCTTGGAGTTTATTCTCTAGATAGTCCTGGAGACCGTTGTTGAATCTCAGCAACATCTACCATGTCACTTTCCAGGTTACCTACACCGTTTGTCAGGGCAGTAACCTCTACTTAAAAATTGATATTCCATTTCTTTATATTTCATACTTACATTTTTACATTTACTTTTTATGTTTAGAATGCGTTTTTTTCCCTATTCTATTTACCTTTATGCATAAATAGCAACTTCTTTTTTTGTGGACTGAGTACAGATTGTCTAGACATCAGTAGTAAATGTAACATCTCCTGCTGGAATATGTTCATGAAGTTTGTCAGCGCTGAGCTATTCTCTCAGTAATAACAATTCAATTGAAGTTATTGGTAAGTTGTCTTTTTGGGGGGTTGGGAGGGTATCGAGGATTGAACTCAGGGGCACTTGACCATTGAGCCACATCCCCAGCCCTATTTTGTATTTTATTTAGAGACAGGATCTCACTGAGTTGCTTAGCACCTTGCTTTTGCTGAGGGTGGATTTGAACTCGTGATCCTCCTGCCTCAGCCTCCTGAGTCATGAGGAGGTAAGTTGTCTTTTATTGGAAGGAAAATAAATTCTTTCACTCACCCTGAAGCTTTCTACCAGTAGTTAATTGTTTCATCTGTTTCTTCTTGCCAAGGAAACTGATAGGCCAATTTTGCTTCAGCATCTTGGTCATTACAACTTATGCTGTCAGGTTTTAATTCTCATATTTGATATTTGATACATTCTATAGACACATTAGCATTCTTTGTCTATTTCAAACACTCAACTCCTTTAAACTAGTGAAAAGTAGCATAACTCAGTATATTACCAAAAACAGAAACACAAGAGTGGATAGTTGCATACTTTCAGGAATTTGAATGATTCATAAATATATAACCTTTTGATTATAATTACAACAAAAGAAAATAGTCATCAAGTCTCTGACCAGTACTTGTTCTACAGTGTTAACATGTGATCAAAAAACAAAATATACAGTATCATTTATTCAGAAATGGATTTGAAGAAAAGAATGAAAGTGCTATTTTTTTGAGAAAAGTGTTTTTATACAATAATCAACATAAATTGTAAATATTTTAATTGTGTGTTATTTTTCAGAAATGATTAATAGACAATCCTCAGGTTAAAAGAAAAAATTACTTAGGTGAAGCATTTATATATGATCTCATAAAAATGATTCACATGGGTAAAAAGTAATATGGGAATTATCATAGTAGATTATGCAACCATAAGATACTCGAGATATGAAAATCTACCTTATGTAAGTGACACAAGTGAAATATTTTTACTAAGATTCTCCCCCTACCCACAAATATATGTGTATATATATACATGGAGGCCCCAAGGGAAAACAAGACAAGTGGAATTTTATTGGATTGAATAATTCTAAATGAAGAATTTAGGAGAATGTAGGAAGGTATAAGTAAACTGTGTCAAGGAAAGAGTAAAATAGCTCCCCAAAGTATTTAGTAGTATTGGTGTGAATACTGTGACCAAAAGACACAGAGTAAGAGAATACTAAAGAATTAGCATCTGATATATTTTCATTATATTACTTTTATATCATCAATGAATTTTTTCTTCACTGAATGCTTACGAATTTAAAAAGTAGAGGGAGAGGAATAGGATTGGCCACAACATGTTCCTCCAAAAAGTGTTAAAATAATTACTGTAGAAAAAAGAATAAAAAGTAATAATTATTCTCAAATATAATATTAATAGCACTTAGAGTGATGATGTTTGTCCTGCCATAGATCTTTCTGCCATAGCACTAAACTTTTAGCAAACATATTAATTATGTATCTGTAAAAATTGTGAGGTCTATACAATTTGCATTATCTGAAAGGGGGAAGAGATGATATTGTAAAGTACTAATGGGACAAAAACAGATAGAGAAACATTAAATAGAATACATGGTGATCTTCACCATCTGTCCATCCATCTGTCCATTCATTCATCCATCCATAGGTTCCACTAGTCATGTATCCCATTTGAATATCCATTATGGATGGAGGCAACGGACAAGGACAAACGCAGTCTTGGCTCCTCTTTGGAGATTTCTATTTAAGGAAGGCAGTGGGGTGTGAATGATGGATGCAGAACAAAGTAAAGCACTTACAGGAAAATACTCATTTGGATTCCAAAGTTTCCTACTATACCATATCCAAGTTCAGTTTTTTGAAGTTGTTATTCAAATAACAACTAAAATAGCACCAAAAACATTCTTAACATTTTCAGATGAGAATTTTAACAGAGAAAAGATTTATAAGAAAATAAAAAGAATGAGTAAAATAATTTTTATGAGACATTTCTTCAATTACTAATTAGAATTTTATTACTTTGTTTAGTGATTAAATCACATGTAAAATTAAAAATTCTTAGGACACATATGAAAATTTACCCCTGTTTCTTTCATTTAAAGGTACCACACAGATTATTTTGGTTCTAATGAATAATTATTTGAACTACTGACATATTTGTGTATATAATTATAGAATATCATGTTGGTTGGGGCAGAAAAGTGATATTTTCTTTTCCTGTATTCAGAAGTTAAATATATTTAAAAGGGCTGACTGAGCGTAGATGCTAAGATGAGAAGAGGATGGACTCTTGGATTTCTATTATCTGCTGGTCACAGTTGCCATGTAATACTGGAAACATTTCATTAGTATACTCTTTCCTCTATGGATTCAGGTTAGAGTTTAACAATTAGAGGAAATAGCTCATGAGTTGGAAAGCAGAAGGGAAGCACAGGCTATTGTTGTGAGAAGAACATGGTTGTCAAACATGGAGACTGCCAAATACAATGGTTTCATCAAGATGTGGTGGCTTCACGACCTATTCTACCAGTTATGTATGATAATAATAGTAAATATGTAAAACTCTCTATAAGCTGCCATTTTATGATGTTAATTAAGTGGCTAGACACCCCTCCCCCACCCTGGAGTAGCATTTCAATTTATTCAAGTGTATGAGGCTAAAGTAGAAATGACAATTTTTATAATTCTTTGGTGGTAGCTTTCCAGACCTTTATTCCTCCAACCTCTTGCACATTTGTGAAAACTCATATACTTATAATAAACTCCTTTGTCTGCAGTAACTTTGGTTGGCTCTGTTTTACTGTTCAAAAACAACAGTGTCAAATTATTCCACATTGGAGCATCAAAGGGAAAAATTCAGTAGTACTGATTCAGGCTTTCCAATTTCAGTGCTTCTAAAACATCATGACTTTTTTTCATCAGTTTAATTTCTTTAAACATTACTTTAAAATATTAATTATTTCAAGTACTGCTCCTGAGGAGAGTACCTCAGTTGTCTTGTTGTTCAGCATATGTCATGTGAAGTTGTATCAGTATTCACTACTTCTCGCTTACTGTATGCAGTCAAGGAATGATATCAATGAAGTGGACCAAAATAGTGTAAAATATATTCCTGAAGAGTATGAATCTATGCAGCTCCAAGGGAAGATAGTGAATGTTATTAGAATGTAGATTGTTCTTTGTCAGGTGAAAGCAAACTTTTCTGATGGCTTTTCTGGTTGTGTGTGTGTGTGTGTTTGGTTAATAGTTGCATACCAACAAACATGAATCTGTTTTTGTGCTTTAGTAAAGCTTCAGCAAAGAGATTGTATCTGGAAGAGGAGTTGAAAATAGAGTTCAAACATGGTTAAGATTACCATAATCAATTCTTCTTTTCCTATAATCCATCTGTCTTCTTCACAAAATGGCAAGCTGAATGGGGGTCAATCACTAGTCCTTTCTCTTTAGGTCTGTGATAGTAGCATACAATTTTACAATCTTTCCAATGGTGTAGCATTGGTTTTGGTTTAATGTTTTTTAGGTACAAGTGATTCTAATGATGTTGTCTGGCAAATTCTATCATAGAAGTTCTTATGTTGCAAGTCTAGGAATCAGTTAAAAATTCTTTTGGTTGTTGAATATATATATTTCAGTTGTGCTTTGTGCAACTAAGAAAATAACCACAGAATGTATTTGGAGGTCTCACTGAATCTACCATGAAATGAACTTAAGGTATAATTTTATTAATAAACTGGACCATTAGCCTCTGCTTGGAGTAACAAACCAAAGTGACCTTTTTGGGGGTGGAGGCAGGGGATTGAGTCCAAGGGTACTTTGCCATTGATCTATATCCTCAGTCCTTTTTATTTTATTTTATTCTTTTATTTTGAGACAGGGTCTCACTAAGTTGTTAGGGCCTCACTGAGTTGCCCAGGCTCACCTCAAATTTACAATTCTCCTGCCTTAGCCTCCTGAGTTGCTGGTATTACAGGTGTGTACCACTGTGCCTGGCTCCAAATTGGCATTTTGAGTCCCAAAGAATTAATATCTTTTGAGGGCCAAATCCAGTAATTTTCAAAAAGTTTGGAAATTTCCCTTTTCTAATGAACAATCATCTTGCTGTAACTCCCTCTTGTGGTGATTCAAGTCCTTAACTTGGAAAAATAAAACCTACATTTCTATAATTTTTTTTCTTTTTTGTTATTTACAATTCAAGTAAAAATTTACTAGACTGTAAATCTACTTAGCCCAAAGGACTTCAACCATGATAAACACTGCTCCAACCCTGGTGCTGATTATAGTATCCATAATCATCTTTCCTTCATGTGTAAGTCAAATCTAGCAGGATATTTATGTAGGGTCTCCTCACATGAAAGATTTTCACCTCTAACCTTGTCTTCTTAGTCTCATGAGATGGGTAAACTCTCTGCTTGTCTTCCCTTATTAACTTCAATACTGTTAAACTTCTACTCTTTCATGTCTTAATGGGGAACAAACAGGCTTAGTTATGGGTTCAGCTATCATTTCTTCCCTATCGCTGAGCTAAATTGTTTTCCTCTCTTTATTACTTCCTTTTAACTCACTGTACCAGAAGCTATGCTCCTTTTCAACTTCCAATAAGTTCTTCCACAACAAAATGTAGATTGTTTCTAAATTTAAAAACTATTTTTAACTGACATAAAAACATAAAAATTGTCTAAATCTTGGGGTACCATGTAATGTTTTGATGCATGTATAATGTTTAAATCAGGTTAAATATATGTCTCCTCAAACATTTATCATTCTTCTATGGTGAAAGCTATTAAAATCCTTTCTTCTAGTTTTTTGAAATGTATGATTTCTTATTATCTACAATCAGCCTACTGTGCAATAGAACATAATAACTTCTTAATCTTTTCTAACTTTAGTTCTCATTGATTAACATTTATCCATCACTTTCTCCCCTATAGATTCTTGAATTCTTGCCTGTGAGAAAGAATCAGAGAATGTCCTGAGGGAAAAGAACCCAGAATGCCATTTCATCTCTGCACAGTTCTTCTGTCTCCTCTATTGATTCTTTGGCTCCTCAAAGTCTATAAAGACAGAAATTTACGTGTTTTCTAATTTCTAATGTTCTCACAGGGAACATTGGTATGCCATGGACATCTCCATCATACCCAGAAACAAAGACATACTTATGTTTTAAAAAGAAATAAAATACTTGTCATTAATTAAAATTTTCAAGCATTTTTGTGTTATAAACTGTCATGCTCCTAATATGGTCCCATGTGGACTTATAAAGCAATCTTATAGACAAGAAGGCTGAATGCCTGAAAATTTCATTTTTCATTTTTAATTCACAAGTTCATATATATATATATATATGTAATTTTTTTCTCATTGTTTTTCCCCATTGTTTTTCCCTCTCAATTCACCCTCTCAATATATAGATTTGGGTGTTTGGCTTTGGATATTTTAGTTTTATTTCTGCTTCCTTATTATTTTTTTTTCTGATCAGTTTTTAAAACAAAATTATGTAGCTTGAATTTCTCTTACATGTTCTCTATATTCTACTATATAGAATGTCCTATATATTCTACTTTATTGGTTATTTCATTTCTCTCTTGTTTTAATCAGTTTTTCACTGCTGTGACTAAAAGATCTGACCAGAACAGTTATAGAAGAGGAAAAGTTTATTTCGATTCTTATGGATTCAGAGTTCTCAATCCATTCCAACAGCCAACTCCATTCCTCTGGACTCCAGGTGGCTTATCATGGTGGAAGAGTGTGGCAGAGGGAGGCAGCTCACGTAATGATCAGAGAGCAGAGAGAGAGACTCCACTTGCCATATACAAATATATACCCAAAAGCCACGCCCCAATTCCCACCTCTTCCAGCCGCATCTCACCTGCTTTCTGTCACCACTAAGTTAATCCTATCAGGGATTAATTTACTGATTAGGTTAAGGATATAACACAATCATTTCTCCTCCAAGCCTTGCATTGTCTCACACATGAGCTTTTGGGGGACACCTCACATTCAAACTATAACATCTCTTCTTCCACTTTGAATTTTGGGAATAATTTTTCACCTTTTTCTTCCGCCTATGCTAGTTATTTTAATATGTTTTACTTAAAATTGTAAATGTTATGGTTTAGATATGAGGTGTTCCTCCAAAAGCTCATGTGTGAAATAACTCAAGAAAGTTTAGAGGTAAAATGATGATTATGAGAGCCTTGACCTGATTAGTGCATTAATCTGCAGATAGGGATTAACTGGGTAGTAACTGTAGGCAGGAAAGGTATAGCTAGAGGAGGTGGATCACTGAGGGCATGCCTTTGGAGTTCATATTTTGTCCTTACAAAGTGAAGCACTTTCTGCTTCCTGGTGCCATGTCCAGGGCCCTTTTCCTCCATTATGATCTTCTACCATGATGTTCTGCCCTACCTCTACCCCAGACAATGAAATTGGCTATGGACTGAGAGCTCTGAAATGGTTATCCCCAAATAAACTTTTCCTCCTCTAAAATTGTTCTTGTCAGAACAATTTGGTCACAGCAGTGAAAAAGCTGACTAAAGCAGTGAATAATAAAATATTAAGATGTTTTGTCTTTTACTTAATTATTCTTTAATGGGAAGAGATTTATCCCAGGAGTTTGCCAATAGAAAGGCAATTTGCATTGCTTATTTTCCTTTTTTAAGTCAGATAAAAACATTTGTTACAGCTAAAATGAGCATATGGGATGATATTTCAGCGATAGATCCAATGCCCTACAATTAACATTTATTCAGCTAGTGCAGCTTTACTGGATTGAAGTGAACTGTTACCTAACCTCCAGTCTTGATTCTAGGACAATCAATTTGAACAGTATACAAAACTGATGGTTATTAGCATGAATGCTACCAAGGTTCTTTCTTTTCATTTCCTATATCGAATGCTTAATATATGTGAACTAAAACCTTGACAAAAAAATATACTGGTACTAATAATTCCTCTTCTCACCAGGCATGTCTCATCAGTCATTATCCACATCCCAATTTGTGTCCAAATGTTTACTAAGAATGTCAATCTATAAATGACTGTATGAGAGGGTAATATTGATGGACCACATCAAAAACCATTCTTAGACAAAATATAGCATTCTTAATTTTACTGTCTAAATTTCCTATTGTTATATAACTGGTTCTTTAAATATGGAAACAAAAGGGAAAATCTTTTACATTTCTTTTATCTGGTAAGGTGAATTATAAGATGGAAGAGCATATTGGAAATGACATCTTAATTTTTCATTATATTCCATTGTTCTTTCTGTTGTTATGGCTTCCTCCAGCTACAAGGTGACTAGTAATATTTTTTTTGATTTCTCAAATGCCTTCACAGCTATTTTATTTAAACTTGAAGGAGTTATTATATATAATTTTAAACTAGAAAACAATTCTATAATTTTAATAGAGTTATAAAATTGTGGATACATGTTTATTCTAATATTTTACTTTTAAAAAGACTATTTTAGAATTTTGTATAGGATAATAACTATTTGAAAAATCAATGTTAATTTTGCTCAGGTCTAGTACCATCATATGGGAAAAGCAATATCTCTTCCCCATATTACACATTTTACTTGTTAAGTACATGTCACGCTCCAATAGAAAAAATAAAGCTACTTGGGTAAACTC
>CM053401.1:47114262-47209389 GCA_028644305.1 Xerus rutilus | reverse complement strand
TTTGGTACTGGGGATTGAACTCAGGGGCACTTGACCACTGAGCCACATCCCCAGCCCTATTTTGTGTTTTATGTAGAGACAGGGTCTCACTGAGTTGCTTAGTGCCTCGCCATTGCTGAGGCTGGCTTTGAACTTGCGATTCTCCTGTCTCAGCCTCCCTAAGTGCTGGGATTACAGGCTTGAGCCACCGCGCCCGGCTTACTTGGGTAAACTCTTAAGGGGCAACATGGTATTCAAAATGTTTAAAACAGTGTTGATGCTTGTTATTCCACTATTTATTGTTGTTCCAATAAAGGAACTTTATTGGAGGAATTTGTTAGTGTTTAGATCTGGAATGTCTCTCAAAACTCATGTGTTGGGCAAAGTAGCAATGTTCAGAGGTGAAATTATTGGATTATGAGCTCTGATCTCATCAGTGGATTAATCCATCTGATGGATTAATAATTTGAGTTGACTACTGGGGGTTTCCTAAAACTATATTAGTGGGTCAAGGCTTGAGGAGGCAGGTCATTCGGTGTGTGGCCTTGGTGACTATATGTGTTCCTGGACCCTTCTTGTCTTTCTTTCTCTCCGCTTTCCAGTAACCATGAACGGAGCAGCT
This sequence comes from Xerus rutilus, assembly GCA_028644305.1. Taxonomy (NCBI): domain Eukaryota; kingdom Metazoa; phylum Chordata; class Mammalia; order Rodentia; family Sciuridae; genus Xerus; species Xerus rutilus. The sequence goes on along the minus strand of CM053401.1, from coordinate 47,208,788 downwards.
TTCCTCCATTACAACTTTTCACCATGATTTTCTACCTCAACTCAGGCCCAGAGAAATAGAGTTGGCTGACCATGGACTCAAACTGCTGAAACTGTGAGCCAAAGTAAATCTTTTCTCCTTTGAGTTGTTCCTGTGAGGTATTTTGGTCACAGTGACAAAAGACTGGCAGACCCATAATTATAGTCCTAATTTCCTCTTCCAGATCCATAATATCTGAGACTACTGGAAAGGATTTCTAAGAATAAAATAATAATTTCCATAAGTAGATTAGGGCACCAAGAAGATGACTTCTTTTATTCTGATAGTCTAAATTAAATTCATTTTGTCCTGGTTGGGATTTTCAGACATTTAACTGTTAATTTCAGTCTCAAATTTACAATATGAGAGAAAACCATATTAATATGTTAAGCAAATATCTTGCAATTTAAAATTTTATACAGAAGTTTTATTGGTTGTTTAATTCAAGACAAAAATAGCCATTTTATTATATTGAAGGAAAAAAATCCATTCATCCCCATTTCACATGAGAGGATGAATATAATCTGTGTGAGAATTTTTAGATAATTTATACATTTAAAACTTGTGGGGCCATTTTAATTTTAAATATTGTTACAGATAGCTCTATAAATAGTTATAGATGGCTACCACATATGATCAGATTGTGTTTTGTGATAATTCTTTTTCTTTTAAATTCTATTTTATTTTACTGTGATAAGATCACAACATAAGATCTGCTCTCTGAACATATTTTAAAGTGTAGACCACATTGTTTTTGCTAGAGATACAATGTTGTAAAGCAGATCTTTAGAGCTTTAGTGTCTCCTCATTTTCCTGCCTCTCCAGCCCCTGGCAACCCATTCTACTCTTTATTTTGTGAACTTGACTATTTCAGGTGCCTCATAAATATGTAATCATGGATTATTTATGTCTCTGTGACTGGCTTATTTTGTTTTGCAGAGTGTCCTCAAGGTTCATTCCAGCTATGGCATATTATAGCATTTCCTTATTTTTCTAATGTCTTAATAGTATCCCATTATGTGTGTTATTCTCCTTATCCTCAGTTTTACTTTCCCCATAGTTCCAGTCACCCATCACCAACTGCAGCCTAAAAATATTAAAAATAAAATTATAAAAATAAAATTACAGAAATAAACAACTCATAAGTTTTAAGTTGGACATCATTCTGAATGGAGTATGAATGATATTTTGCCTGGCATGTCCATACCATATACACTATCCACTCATTTTTCTCTTAGTTTTTCATCACTGAGACAAAATACTGGAGAAAAAACACTTAAAGGAGGAAATTATTTTGGTCCATAGGTTTGGAGGTTTTAGCCCATTGTACATTGCCTCCGTTGTTTTCAGTCTGAGGCAAGGAGGAATATTACAGCAGAAGGGAAGGCTGAACAAATCACCTCACTGCATAGTGGTCAGGAAGCCAAGAGCAAAAATGAGAGCCAAGATGCATGAGAGAGAGGGAGGGAAAGGAGAGAGAGAGAGAGAGGAAGAAAGGGCTGAGGGCTAAAAATACCTGTCCAGGGGCCAACATTGCCCTGTTTCCTATAGTTCATGCCACCTCCCAATAATGCCATAAGCTATGAACCCATTCATCATATTAAATCACCCAACATAGCCCTTAGGATCTAATCACTTCCCAAGAGCCCCACCTTTGAACATTGCTCCAGGAGTACCAATGTGTCAATACCTGAGCCTTCAAGGTACATTGTGTATCCAAACTATAGCAGTATATTAGTAGCTATATTAGTTATCAGATAAACGGCTAAGGCAGTGTGGTGCTTGTGTTCAAGTAACTCTTATTTTACTCAAAAATGGTTCTAAAGTACTATTTTATTATTGATTCTTGCTGTTAATCATTTACAAAAATTGAACTTTACCATATGTATGTATCCATGTGTAGAAAAAACTTATACATTTAGAAATGCATGTATGTATATAGGTTTTTCTACTCTGCATGGTTTTAACTATCTACTCGGGACCTTGGAACATATGCCTTTGGGATAAGGGCAGCTACTACACATTATTTTTTTCTGTTCATTTATCTATAGACATTTAGATAATTTTCATATCTTGGCTAGTGTGACGAGTGCTTCCATGAATATAGAGGGATATTGATCCCTGGATATCCTGATTCAATTCTCTTGGGTAAATACTCAGTAGAGGGATTTCTATATCTTCTGTTAGTTCTATTTTTAACTTTTAAAAGGAACATTGATAATATTTTTCAGTTTCTGGATCAATAGCCTTCCCACTAACAATGTTCATGGATTGTAATTTCTCCATATCCTTGCCAACATTGATTTTTAAAAATAATTGCCATTTTGGCAGATGTTACGTGATATCTCATTGAAGTTTTGATTTTCATTTCCCTGATGATTAGTGATAGTTTATATTTTAAAATATACCCATTTTTATGTATTCCTGGAGAAATTTGAGTCCTTTAGTTTTTGCAGCAAGTCATTCATTTATTTCCATTATTAATTGTAAGACTATATATTTTGGAGTCTAATCCCTTATTAAAATACATAGTTTGCAAATACTGTATTGCATCCTATATGCTCCTTTTTCACTCTCTTGATTGTTTTGTTTGCTGTATGCAAGCTTCTAGTTATATTTAGTGCTATATGCTTATTTTTGTTTGTGTTGCCTTGGCTTTTGGTGTTGTATCCACAAAATCATTGCCAAGATCAATGTCATGAACATTTTCTCCTGTATTTTTGCCTAGTCGTTTAACAGTTTGGGGTCTTATGTGTCTTTAATCCATTTAAAGGTATTTTTGTATATGTTTTGAAATAAATGATTTTATTTTTTGAAAGAGGATATGCAATTTTCCCAACACTGTTGAAGAGACTCTCCTCTTTATAGTGCTTATTCTTGATCCATTGTTGGAGATCAGTTGAACACCTAAGTGTGAATTTATTTCAGGGATCTCTGTTCTGTTCCATTGGTTTATATATTGTCTTTACGCCAGTATCATATTGTTTTAATTATTGTAGTTTCAAACATATTGATGTCAGGGACTGTGACATTTCCAGTTTTGTACTTTTTATTTAAGATTCCTCTGATGTTTAGTCTTTTGACTCCTTATTACTATTTAGAACTGTTTTTTGATTTATATAAAAAGTGCCATTGGGGATATTAGAGACTGGAGGGCCCACCCATGCACCATCTCACTGGATGCCAGAGCCTGGAGATGACTCCCACATTGTGGCTCCCTATCTATCAACGTGTTGCTCCCTCCACACTACCACCATCTTGGAACACAGCAGCCACCACCATAGTCCTCCTCATGTAGTAGCCTCCACTATGGGACAATGGACAGGGTCTGAAGGCAGCTGCCCACTGCAGCACCACACACCACAGCACTGCATCACCAAACAGGCCACACAATGCCATCACAGGATCCACCCTTCCAGCCCAACTCTGAAAGCAGTTGCTGCCATCTTGAGTTATCTCTGCTGAAGCTTCTGCCGTCTTGAGTTGGGGCACCTTCCACCTTGGGACACCAACTGAGACCTGGAAGCCCAACATCAAGGTACATACAGATTTGGTGCAACTGCTGCTACCAACTAGTGACATGGCCACTTCTATCTAGGGGCAACAACCAGAGCCTGGAAGACAATTACCAAGGTTCCTATGGGCCTGGTTACATCCAGAGGAATCACTACCAGGTATGCTAATAGACACCACCTTGTTTCAGAGGCAAAAGAGAGACTTGCATGGGGTCACCTCTTTCTTTTTTTCCTCCACAACCAACCAACTATTTTGATTCCCATTTCACTCTTCCTATAATCTAATTTCTAGATTTTCATGTTACCTCATAAACATTACATTTTACACTTCCTCATTCTATCTCTGTCCACCATTAGAAACTATAAACCCCTATGCAAACTAATTGTCTATATGGTAGATGATAATTGAACACATCATTTCTGTTCACAGCAACAAAACTGTAACTGTCTAAATATGAACTATTTAATTTATGGCTCCATATTATTTGCATTGGATGTTGCAAATATTGATCCCAACCCTTAAAGGCAAGGTACTGGTAAGCAGCCAGGACACTACAAGATTATAGGGTAAAAACTATAATATGTTGATTCTGCACTGTAAGAGAAGAAGACACATGGACAACATCAAAAAAAAAAAAAAAATAGAGAGATTGAGAGAAGAAAATGCTCCAAAAAACCAAGATGCTACATTAATAGAATCCTTTGGCAGCATAATAGATGAAATGTCAGAGAAAGAGTTCAGAATCAATTTAAATTGATCTGTGAATCAAAGAATAACACATGAGAGCAAATACAGGCAACAATTCATCACTCCAACAAAGAGATAAGAGAGCAAATACAGGTAGCAACAGATTACTTCAAGAAAAAGATAGAGATTCAACAAACAAACAAACAAACAAACAGAAATCCTTGAAATGAAACAATAAACCAAATAAAAAAAATCTCAATAGAAAGCATCACTAAAAGAATATATCACTTGGAAAAAAGAACCTCAGGCAATGAAGACAAAATATACAATGTTAAAAATAAAGTTGACCACACACAGTGAACATGGTAAGAAAACATGAACAGAATATCCAAGAATTATGGGATAACATCAAAACGCCAAATCTAAGATTTATCAGGATAAAAAAAGGCACAAAGATTCAAACCAAAGAAATGTACAATCTCTCCAATCAAATAATATCAGAAAATTACTCAAACAGGAAGAATGAATTGGAAAATCAAGTACAAGAGGCTTGCAGGATACAAAGTATACAAAATTGCAACAGATCTACACAAAGGCACATTATAATGAAAATGCCTAACATACAGAATAATGATAGAATGTTAAAGGTAGCAAGAGAAAGGAAACAGATTGCATATAGGGGGAGACCAATTCAGATCTCAGCAGATTTTTCAACTCAGATTCTCAAAGCTAGGAGATCCTGGAACAACATACACCAACCTCTGGGGGCATGGGATGAGTGAAGGAGTTTTGGATTAGGCAAAAGAGAGGGAGGTGAGGGGAGGTGGCCCGGGGGTAGGAAAAATTATGGAATATGACAAACATCATTACCCTAGGTACATGTATTATTGCACAAATGATGTGACTCTACTTTGTGTGTGAGAGAATTTAAAAAATTGTGCTCCATTTGTGTACAATGAATCAAAGAGCATTCTGTTGTCATGTAAAACTGATCAGAACAAATTGAAAAAAGCACCATTGGTATTTTGATATGAATTGCATTAAATATGCAAGTTACATTGTTTAGCATAAACTTTTTAACAACATTAGCTCTTGCAATTCATGGACAAATCTTTCCACTTGTGTCTTACTTAAGTTCTTTCATCAATTGCTTTGTACTTTTTTAATACATATATTTTACTTCCTTAGTTTACTCCCAGATATTTTATCTTTTTCAAAAAAATAATTTTAAGAATATTTTTGTATTATTTTTAATTGACAAATGATTAGTGTAAACATTTATGTAGTACAATGTGAAGTTTTGATATACGTATACAATACATAATGATTAAGCTATGTAACACATGCATAACCTCCCTTAAATATCATTTGTTATGGCAAGAAATTTGAAATTTACTCTTTTGGTTATTTTATTTATTATAGTCACCCTCATGTGCAGTAGATCTCAAACTTACTTTTCCTTTCTATCTAAAACTATATACCTCAACTCACAACTTTGAGCTGCACCCTCTCTTCTTTCACATTCTACCCTCAAACCACTAGGAAACATCATTCTACTATTTCCAAGAGCTCAAATTTTCTTGATTATACATACAAGTGACACATGTACATACAGTGTCATATGTTTTTCTGTATCTGACTTATTTCATTCACCATAACGTTTTCCAGGTTCACCTGCATTGCCACAAATGACATTATTTCCTCTGTCTTTTATTCTTTTGGGCTCTATTGTAAATGGGATCACTTTCATACTTTTATTTTCAGATAGGTGATTAATAATCATAAAAATGTAACTGATCTTTACATTTTGATTTTGCATCTTGTCACTTTACTGAATTCATATTTAGTTCTAAGATTTTTAAAGACTATTTTTTAAGAATAGATTTAGGATTATAGAAAAAATGGAAGACAAAATAGAGATAATCTATGTATTCAATATGATACCCCCACATATGCATAGCCTTTTCTGTACCAACATTCCCCACTGCAGGGTGTTTTGTTATAATCGATGAACCTATATTGATACATCATTACTACCTTTAGGTTGTTTACATTAGGTTTCAGCCTTAGTGTTATACATTGTATGATTTTGGCAAATTTATAATGACTTGTACCCACCATTATAGTATTATACAAAGTAATTTCATGACTCTAAAAATACTCTTGCTCTACTTGTTTATCCTATCTCCACTTGAACCCTTCAGAATCATGATATTTTTACTATCTCCATTCTTTTTCCTTCTTCTATAGTTTCATATGATTGTAATTATATAGTAGGTAGTCTACTGAGATTGGCTTCATTCACTTAGTAATATCTGTTTATGCTTACTTCATGTCTTCTTATACCTTTAAACTTCATTTACTTTTAATGCTGTGTAATGTATTTCATTGTCTGGATGTAACACTTAGGACATCATGAGTGAGTACTGGATTCTTGGTTCTCAGTTTTTCTCTTAGTATTTTTGAATATATTATCCTATTTTGTTCCAGCCTGTGAGGTTTCTGCTAAAAAAAATCTGCTGACAGATATATAGAAGTTCCTTTGTTTGTGAACATTTACTTTTCTCTTGCTGCTTTCAAGAGATATTTGAAGTTTTTCCATTTAGAAATTTTATTATAATGTATGTCACAGTGATTTTCTTTGAGTTTATATTGGTTGATATCCTTTGAATGTTTTATAACTGTGTATCAATTCTCTTACCCAGACTTTGGAATTTTTCAGCTGTTATTTCTTTGACTAATTTTTCTGTCTTCTCTATGTTTCTTACTTTCCATAATAAATGTTTTTCTTCATGGTGGTATCCTTTATTTCCCTTAAATTTTCTTTATTCTTTGTGATTTTTTTCTTTTTGCTTCTGTGGCTAATTTGTTTGTAATAATTTCTTTTTTTGTACTGGGGATTGAACTCAGAGGCATTTAACCACCGACACACACACACACACACACAATACACACATCACTCTTTTTATTTTGTTATTTTGAGACAGAGTCTTGCTTTGAACTTGCCATTCTTCTGCCTCAGCCTCCAGAGCTGCTATGAGTATAGGCTTATGCCAATATGCCCTGCTAATCAACTGTTTTTTTTTTTTAAATTTGCTGGTCCTTCCTTCTTCTTGATCTAATCTAATGTTGATCTTACAAAATTTTCAGTTAAGTTATTGTGCCATTCAGTTCTGATTTCTATTGGATGCTTTTAAATAATTTCTTTATCTTTGTTGAAATTCTCACTTAGTTGATGTATTGTTCTCTTGACTTTGATGAGCTTCTTCATAAGAATTATTTTAAATTATTTTAAAAATTATTTCTCAGGTAATCATATTACTATTTCACTAGGGTCAATTTCTGGAAATTTATCTTGTTTCTTTGGAACAGCTTTACCTCATTCCTTATTTTTCTTAATTTTGTTTTTTGTGTGTCTGTGTGTTGGTCTCTGTACATTAGACAAATAAGAACTTTTCCCATTCTCTATGGTCTGGCTTCATACAAAAGAATATCTCTAGCAATCTAGGTAGCCACAGATTCTGGGGGCCCCTACCAAATATTTTCTACCACAGGGAGAAGCAGACAGCTATGGTTTCTCTGTTTACTCTGTATTGAGCAAAAGAGGTAAAAGGCAAAGGAGTTATGGGGTCTCCTAGCCCAAATTGCCATTAGCTCTCTTCTCTAAGTGGTTAAACTCATAAGATTTTAGCTCTTTTGTTAATGCCAGATTGGGATATTGGATACACAAATAAAACTTTAATTCCCCTCAAAGGAAAACTGAGAGCTATGATTTTTCACACACTTGCTCTGTGCTAAGCTAGGAGGAGAACCAATGGAATCTACAAGTCCAAGCCACTATCTTCTTCAGGTAGCTAGACTGTACCAGATCCATCAGAGCTCCAGACAGGTTAGATATATGCAGTGCTTTGGAGAGATCCTCTGAAAAGTTAGGGAACTTCCATGAGCCAATCCCTTCTCTCCCATGGATGAAACTAGGAGGGAGAATATCTGATCATATAGCATTGCACTGGGGGCAGGATCTCTGATTAGAATGTGTCCCACTGATTCATAGTAATTTTAGTGAGTCTAGTTTATAAATTGTCTGGGTTTCAGAAGCCTAAATAAAGTTCCAATTTCTCATAAAGGAAATTTGTCAGTGAATTTTTGCTGAATCACTATATTTGTGAGAGAAACAAGAGTCCAGATCTTCATCCTCCACCACTGGGCTCTTGTAATGATTCTTATATTGTTTATTTATGAAAACAGGGATAAGAAAATGATATGATGAATGTATCATTGTACACACTCATGCATATGTATGTATGTATTCATATACATGTATATGACTGTATGGAAGTTATCTAAGAAAGGCACAAGAGATGATAAAAGAGATCATAAGGAAGGTCTCATTTCTGGATATTATAGCCATGTTAGAAATATTTCTAATTTATCATTTATCTGATCATATCTCTAATATTTAGAAAAATTTTTTTTGATTTTATGATAATGTTGCTTTGTCAATACTGTAGTTGATTGTTACAGATGAACATGACAAAGTTTCATTTCTCTCATTTTATTGCAAATGAACAGTTTTTGGCATAAATCAGTCAATACATGGCTATGGATCATTGCTCATTGACATTTCTATGTGACATTAACCTTAAAATAATCACCTGGAAGGAAAAGCCAAGCTGTGCAACACCAGATGGGAACTAGATTTTTAAATAAATTATTCTAAGATTTAATATATTCTTTCCAGATTTGGCTTGTATTTATTTCATAAAGCACTACAGAAAAATGTTCACGCATTTAAATTTTGACAAGTCACTCAGTGACAGAGAGAGTGGACAACTTTAAGTAATTCAATTATCATGTTGTAATAAATATTTCTTATACAGAACTTCCCCCTCCAAACTTTTGTTGTTTCCTTTACAAAATAGTACATTTTTATAATTTTGAGTGTTTTTAAGTCCTTATAGACTTTTATTACCAAAATTCAAAACATATTACATTATAGCAATCTTTTATCTCAGAGATTTGGTTATTTTGGAAATTGAATGTCTTTTCAATTTTGATGCCATATACTTCCATTAGTCATTTTATCACATAAATTCTGAGCTAAAACCTACTCTATTTGCATATTTTAAATCATAGGAATATTACCAGAATATAAAATCTGATATTAGAACCATTAGTGTGACTCTTACTAAGGCAAAGACTATTGACCTCATTCACCCATGTCCTTGCTGATTGATTTAATACAATTGAATTTATGTCACACAAAGATGATCATATTTTGACTATGATCAAAATATTATGACTATGATCATTCCTGATTTGTAAAAGGAAATAATTCTTGTTTCCCTTCTCTTTCTTAACCTGGTAAAATGTGTAAACAGTTAAAGAAAATCATATTTTAAATGTATGAATATTTATAATAACAGTTGAAAAAAATAAGCCATTTTAATAGTCCCTGCTTACCTAATGCAATCTAGCCATGAAATATAATCTTCTTATAAACTCAGTCATCAGGGATCTGAGAAGTAGATGATTAAAACGATTTTAAAGTACGTTTTAGCCATGTGGGAGTGTGTGAATTGGTGGAGCCACTACTGACATGATGATGAAATAAACTGTCATACATAGTTTGATTATGAGAAAGAAGACACAGAAGAATGGGAAAATATGCAAGCTGACCAATGGCTGGGCTGGAAACTGGGTGGGGAATTTATGTGTAAGAAACAGTTTTAGAGTCAGTCTGCTCTTAATATTAAGAATGGCATGGACAATTAAGTCTATTTTTGGAGCAAATATAATTTTAAAAAAAGTGGCATTGAGTTCATACCATAGAGTCACTAAATTTATTCCCCTGCAACACTAGCTAGACTAAAAGGAATTCACTTAAAAAAAAAAAAAGAACTTATGAAGAGAATGACTCTCTGATCCAGCACCTATACTGACCCCTAATAGTTATTAGAGAGAGAGAGAGAAAGACAGAGAGAGAGACAGAGAGAGAGAGAGAGAGAGAGAGAGAGAGAGAGAAGGAAAGAAGGGGCCAAGTATACCTCTGATTGAAATAATAAGGCCTTTAGTACATAGTGTATAATCCAAACCAAGAGACCAATATTGTGAAGTGGTAAGACAGAATTCACAACTAGGTTGTTTTTTTTAAGCATTCTTTTTTTTAAACATTTTTTTAGTTGTAGATAGACACAATATCTTTATTTTATTTATTTTTATGTGGTGCTGAGGATCAAACCCTGTGCCTCATGCATACGAGGCAAGTGCTCTACCACTGAGCCACAATCCCAGCCCAACAACTAGGTTTTTAACTAATAGCTTATGATAAAATTCAATCAGAAAAATATTTAAAAGCAGTCAGTAATGTACAAGACAGTGTAATTCAAATCATATTTTCCCAGCATTATTAACAGTGTGACCCAATTTAAACTACCTATGCTCTGAAACTCAGCTTCCTTATATGAAATGAACCCTTTGTGGACCTCATAGATTTTCAATGGTTACATGAGACAAAGCCCGCTCAAGTACTTGGCTCAGCAACTGTACATGGCAGACTCTAGTTTTTGTCATTTTTATAATCAACATAATTATGATGTCTACAGTTAGGTGACAACTTCTAAGTCTAGAAACATAAAGGAAACATGGTTGCAAACTTAAACAAAAGAATTACATTAACAACCCAATCTATCAATCAGCCTATGTTAGAAAATGTGCTAAGACCAGAGCATAAACAATAGTGTAGACTAAAATTTGAGACCATGTGAAGCATGGTGAAAACATGATCCTCAGAAAGAGGACGTCAGGTATTCTCAAGCTCATGAAGAGGTCAGAGGGAGATAGAGAAAAAAAAACTGGTCAAAGGTGTTTTGAATGTAGTGTAACTCAGAAGCATAAACAAAAGGAATAGAGATTGTGGTGAAGATGAAGTGACAGGGTAGGAAGGTTCTGGTGTGGTTGCCCAACTGGAAGACTCTTGAAGTGCCTCTTGATTATGGACAGGATTGATTAAAACCTTGCTGTGGGCCATAGGAAATCATTAACATTAACTCTTTTTTCTGGTACTGGAGATTGAACTCAGGGCACTCGTCCACTGAGCCATATCCCCAGCCATATTTTGTGTTTTATGTAGAGATAGGATCTCACTGAGTTGCTTAGTGCTTCGCCATTGCTGAGGCTGGCTTTGAACTCGCGATTCTCCTGTCTCAGCATCCCTAAGTGCTGGGATTACAGGCTTGCGCCACTGCGGCCGGCTAACTCTTGATAGTTATTGAAATTGTAAGAATTTTAGGATGGGGAGCCATGCATATTACTGTGGGTTCAAATTTTGAAAGCATTTTATAATAGGCTTATTTGTCTCCTGAGAATCTGCAATACTGGCTTTAGCCAACTTTGACAAGTGGTGTTGTCTTTTGACATGCCTTCTTCTTGGAACTCTTTGTTCTTTCTTTCCCTCCTTCCCTCCCTCCTTCCTTCCTTACTTATTCTCTTCCTCTCTTCCTATCACTTTTTTTAAATTTTTAGTTTCTGTTAGAATTAGAATGATCTAGTTTGCTTCATATTTCTATCTTTTTTCCTAAGAACTTTTGAAAAAATATCAAGGAGAAAATAATATTGTCCTAAAATTTGACATGATTTTAGGCATTAAAAACTAAATACAAAGCAGATGGATATGCCACTTTTCTGAACACATTTAATGGTGTGTCCATTAATTTGGAAGACAGACTGTCAAATAATGAATGGAGATGAAGAGATTAGAAATGCTCCCTATGTAAGTATATGCAAAAGTGACGTCACAGAAATCTAAAAATAGAGAAGTACAATTATATTTTCAAGAACATTTTGAGTATATTTCATTAAATTTTCCTCTTTATTTTTTTCTACTCTTTACTTCTATTTTATAATAACTCATAAAATTCCTAAAATTCAGAAAACTCAGACATTTGTCTTTAGTTATACCAAAGAATAAGTGAGGTAGAAAAAATGTACTCTGTTTTGTATTTGTCTTTAAAAAACATCTACAAGAGATGGAGTAGAAAGTGGTAGCTATATAGTGGGAAAGCAGGCTAAATTTGTATATGCATTTCAGAAAAGAGATAATCTCAAGAAAATTTCTAGGATTCAATTCTTTTAATCTTTCATTTTTCCAAATAACTGATAATTAGACAATTTATGATAGTATGTAATAAGAAAGTAACTGCTTAGTAAGATGGTATTCTTGACTGACATGAAATGGCAACAATATCTAACATTATATAATAAATCATAATGGATCATATATTTTTAGATTAGAAAAAAGGCAACATACAATGTCCAATTCATCAGTCTGCATAAGGAAATGTGTTAGAATGGAAAAAAATTACATTAATAAAAAAGAAGAGAATTTGATATGTGTTTTATATACAAACAAATACAATGTTAGCCATGGAGGTGTGGGGACACTACTATGTAAGAACTCATGGTGGCGAACTAGAATTTAAATGCCAAATGCTAAGTGTAAGAGATGGTCTGAGCCTATTCAAAGTGTGGCTTGCATAAAGAAATTTCCATAAGTTGAGAAATTTCAGAGTACTCATCTTATTAAAAGAAGTTGAAAATATTTGCTCACTGGTTCATTTTTATTATAAGGAATATTGTTTTATTCCTTCAACTTCTTCAACTTTAGATTGAAGAAAAATATCAGTTGTAAAAATCACAAAACTTAGATCTCTGTTATGTGTAGGTGCAGCACATATATCTAAATTATTCCTGTGGTATGGAAATCTTCAACAGAAATAAAACAGCAATGGGTTAAAAACCTTGCAGTTAGCTGGAACTCCTGAGACAATCTACTGCAAAATTCTTTAGGAAAGTCTTTCCTAAGCTCAGGGCACATACGTCTCCTTTAAAAATATAGACCATGCTGATGTTAGCTCAAAAAAAAAAAGAATTTTAATTCTATTGAAAGAGATGAATCACTAAAATGAAAAGTCATCTGCCAAAGCAAATAAATAATCAGGAACACAGATAACAGATCCATCTGTAAGACACTATAAAAAGTCCATTAAAAGTAAAAACGTACTCTCATGGAATCCAGTTTCCATTTTACAAATTTAAATTAGCTCTGTGCTTTCAACTCATTTCAACTAGAAAGAGGGGTTAAACATAACGAGATCCAATGTGCTCCCAAGAATTTTAAAATGGTACTTTTTTTTAGACTTCATGGATGCAAAGGATTAGATTAGTTAACATTTGGTTCTCCAAAAGAAGTTGCAAAGTGGATGGTGATTTGTAAAGATCTGTAAACTAATTTCTGCAAGTATGAAAACCTACAAATGCTAATAAGTAAAATCCTCAGTGTTCCATTGTCAGACACCTTCATTGGGAGCATATTTAATATGATGTCATCACATTGCAGTGACACCAAGAATGTCAAGATGGGCTTGAAAAAAAGTAGAGCTGTAAGGCAAAATGTGTTTTATATTATATATTCTGCAGTTTTTCAAAAGATTGTCTGCATAAGAGAAAAGAAGGACGCCCTAAAGTTTGCAGGCATTAAGAGAAGTATTAATGGATTGGGAATCTGAAAAAATTAAAATATTTTACTGTCATAGGATAGAAAAAATAGGTCATTGATATTTTTATAATAGAAATATTTGTTTATAAATACTTTACAAGCAGTTCATAAACAATTTGAAACCTTAAAAAGTTTATATATTAAGAGAACGATAGGTAGATTAAAATGACAATTAGAATTTCCAGAAAATAAAGACCTTAAAATGAACATGCAGAATACTAGACATTGTTTTAGAGAAAATCAATTATTTAAAATATCTAAAACAGAGAAATGAGATGAATACACTCAAGAAAGATTTAAAGATATAGAATACACAGTAAGAAGGGCAGATGTATATCTGATTGGAAGAACTTTATCCAGGAATTCCAAAAAATGAGCTATCTCTAACTGTAGATACAATAGAAATTAGATGATAGAACTAGAGATAAAGTGAGACAAAAAAGAGGATTATACAAAGAAAGGGAGGGGATATAAACAGCATTATGATTTAAGTTAAAAAATGGATGAAGTAAATACTTTTTCTCTGAGGATTTGTAAATTACCATAAAATTTCCAGGGGGAGAACAAGGGAACTTTACAGATTTATAGTAATGAAATAAATCCAGTCACAATGATAAATAAACTCCCTCAAATGCTTGCAGTTATAATTTACCAAAATTATCAGAGAATAAAAAATGTCTCTCATATAGATATTCTCCCAGAGATTAGAAGGAAATGAAAAGGCACTAGGATGAGCCATCCAATTCAAGTTTAAGGGCAATTGTACTTCTAGAGTGCCATATCTAAAATATCCTGGGCTAAATATGTTTAGAATTGGTCATTTGCTTTATTTAGAGTGGCCATGTGTATTTATAGAGCACAAAATATTCTCAATCATGTGCAGCACTCTTAGAGTATTAAACAGCCTGTTTACAAAAACAAATATTAATATTTTGATGGCAGAATGTATGACTATTCAAACTAAATTTTATAGAGACTTTTACATGTGTTAATATTATTCATATGTTGTATTTTGCTAAATTGGCAAATGAAATATTGGTATAAATATAAACTTTAAATACTAGAACTTATTTTTAATGCCCATGCTCAGTAAAATTTCTAACATATGATAATTCAGACTACATTATAATCTGTATATATATGCACACATATAATATATATGTATATATTCTTATATGTAACATTTTTTACAACTGTTTGAAGCTGTTGAAGATGAAGTGCTACTATTGCCATTGTATTCAGTCTGGAGTTGGATACCCCTTGATGATGATGGGAGGGGATTCTTAGGGGTAGAATTGTACTAAAATAGTTGTTTTAAAAGCCTTTAAAAAGACTATTACATTGTTATCTGGCGCATTAACACAGTTTTCTGTCTAAGCCATCCCTCTTTAATTGAGTAACTGGCCGTGAGTCTCTTGCTCACTGATAAATGCAGGCTGTTCAGGGTAGCACTTAACAGAACACATATTTTCACTGTGTCTTCAACGGTGATTTTATCACCTTCATTTACAATATCATTTTCATGAGTAGCTTATACCTATATTCATTTAACTTCAGTAGAATAATTTTCCCATCATTCAGAGAAAACATAACCGAGATATCACTATTGATGTTTATCATCTTTTTCTTATCAACTTTTGATTTACATTTTCATCCAATAAACTCTTAGAGTGACATGATTTGAAATTCACTTCTCATTAATGAAGTTTCATTTTCAGTTTCAATTTCAAATATTATTACTGGATAAATTTTGCACTAAGCATTTGTTCATGTTGGTTTACTAACATTAGCATTTACTTATTGTAAATTTATTATACATGAGTATTATTAACGCTGAATTATTTCAGGAAATAATGATTCTTCATCTTTATTCACTGCAGGAAGTGTATGCAGGGCAAAATGGAATATGATTTATAATACAATTTCATGGAGATTAAATCTTTTTATCAAAAACTCCATGTGGTATGTCATTTGGGAGCTGAAAAGTAAATACTGAAATCTTAGATTTTCACCAAAAAAAGAAAAAAAATTAGAAGAGGGATGAGTAAATCAATTATTTTCCTTTATTGTTTTTCAGATGGAGGTATAATTTATGTATGATAAAACTCTCTTCTTAAAGTGTGCAATTCTGCAAGTTTTGACAAATGCTTGCAGTCATGCAAACACAACTAAAATCATCCCTCCACACCTCACAGCACCCCTACTTAGTCCTCTCCACGGCCTATGATAGGCAACTTCTGTACGCACTTCTACAACTGTAATTTTACCTTTCATAACATATCATATATATGCAATCATATAGTATGTAATTTTGAAATTCTGGCTTCTTTTACCGGGCATGATACAGATTCATCTTTGTTTTCTGATAGTATATTAATTTTTTTCTAGGCCCACAGTGATTATTGTCCTCTGTTGCCTGATGTTCAATGTCTTGAAAACTATTCTTAGATATATTTTGTTTAATTGTTTATTATTTTTGTTTTATGCTAGTGCCTGAAATTTCTATCTTTTCAATAAGAGAATATATTATTAAATAAAATATAGTTAATAGGATCTTAGATAAAAAACAAATTATTGAGATTTTAAGTTGATTCTAAATAATGAAATACTCAGAATTGAACAATTGTAGCAAGTCTGTGTTACATATATATACATATACAATGAAATCTGCAATGTGAGAAAGTTTGTGAATTTATAGTATAAATGATCACTTTTAAAATTGAAAATTGTCATCCTTAGACATTGTGTATTAAAATTCCCCATCCACTTCACCATAATCAAAATTACTCATTTTTACTTTCAGATTATGTTATTATTTCTTACCTGTATTGTTGTAACTCCATTTTTCAAGGTAAATCAAACATTCCAAAAATGTCATTTAGGCAGAAATGATATTGCCTGAGAATTATTCCTTTCTATCATGAATACTAGTTCAAATGTGTTATGAGAGAGAGGAAGAGAGACAAGGAAGGAGGGAGGGAGGGAACTCCTTGATTTTTGAAAGTTTTGCTCTTCATGTTATTTTTATTTTTAGATAATTTATATTTTATTATCAACATTTAGTGTGGCTAAGAATATAATTTTTATAGCATCTAATATATAAAATATTTAAGACTTAATGTAGATAATATATGTACAATAAAAAATAATTGAGGGCCATTACATAAGACCAAAACAATAGAACATGTTTACAAACTGGAATTTTTAGTTATCAAAAATTCTAATACTCCATAATTTATTTGTATATTTACTAGAGTAGTATTAAAAACATCAACAGATTTTTGTGGAATTGACATACTGATTCTAAAACTCATACGGAATTGTAAATGAGAAAGAATGCCAGCTCAGACATGAAGAAGAGCAGAATATATTATCAGATACAGATATTAAAAATAATAACAACAGTGCTGAAGATGTCATAATAGTCAAAGAAAAATAGACACATAGAGAATATGATGAAGAACTCAGAAATAGATCGATACATCTCTAGGCAATTGATATGGGTGAGGTACTTTAAAGCAGTGGGGATAGCATTTTACCAAAAAAGCTAGTGTAATAGGATATCCATGTGAGAAAAAAAATTCACACTTAATTCACACATAAAATATAAATTCTAATCAGATTGCAGACTTAAATCTTTTTATTTATTTATTTTAGTATTTTTAAAATTTTTTTGGTACCAGAGATTGAACTCAGGGGCACTTGACCACTGAGCCACATCCCCAGCCCTATGTTTCTTTTTGTTGTTGTTGTTTTTTATACATAAAGACAGGGTCTCACTGGGTTGCTTAGTGCCTCACCATTGCTGAGGCTGGCTTTGAAGTCGGGGTTCTCCTGTCTTAGCCTCCCAAAGTGCTGGGATTTTAGGCATGTGCCACCGCACCCGGTGCACAGACTTAAATCTTAAATTTAAGATGGTTCAAGTTAGAATAATATGATAATATAGAAAATTACTTGCAATACCTTATGATAAACAACTTTTGAAAAAAGTAAAAATCTCTAAGCATATAAAATAAATGTCATGATAAATGGGCTATTAATTTTGAAACATCAAAAGAGAACTTACAGGGGCTGGGGTTATGGCGCAGTGGTAGCGTGCTCGCCTAGCACGCAGGAGGCACTGGGTTCGATCCTCAGCACCACATAAAAATAAAATAAAGATATTCTGTCCACCTACAACTAAAAAATAAATATTTAAAAAAAAAAAGAGAGAACTTACATAAATGAGAGAATAAACTTATACCTAGAAAATATACACAATATATTTGCAACCAATTGCAAAGAGAGCGGTAACGAGGACTAGAATAAGAACTTTACATGCGAAGAAATGCAAAAACACAGTACACATGAACACAGTAAAACTTGTCAATACTCTTGATAATCAGAAAAATTCAAAATAAAAAGACATGCTACTATCACTACCACTCATCTACCAGAATGGAAAACATTGAAAAATGCAATGGTAAGTATGGACAAAGTTGTAGGCACTAAGTGTGCCTTCATATTCTGATCATCTGAATATAAATTTCTTCAATTACCTAAAAAAAAGTTTCATGTTATTTAACAAATCTTAAGACATAGAAATTCTCTGATCTAGGGGCTGAAGCTGTGGCTTGGTGGTAAAGTGCGGGGGTCCAGCCTCCTCAGGGTGTCAGGTCCTGAGGTGGGATGAGTGGTGTCAGTGAAGGTAGCAGCAATGAGACACAAAGACCAGGTTTGGTGCAGCTGTGTCTGTCTAAGTTCAGACCAGCACTTTATGTATAGTGATTTATGGCCATTGATTAAGAGAAAAGAAAGGGGGTTACAATTCATCATGAGTTATTCATAAACACAGAGTGGTCATCTGTAATTGTCCTGGATAACTACGTCAGCTTCAAAGTATTTGTAAATCTTAACTAGAAACTAAAACTATAAGGGTCCACATGTCCTGTTTTTTAAGATTAATATCAAACTAGAGATTACTAAACTTCCTATTGTATCCCCAAAAAACAGAATGAAGCTAACAAAGATATATTTAACTATGAGGGTAGCATAAGACTAATAGACTATTGTGGTAACTATACCTAAAAACATGAGGTGACGTATTGGCATAGCTATTGGTGCACATGTGGTTAATGGTTTCTGCTCATGTCTTATTATTTTAAGCTAGAATTGCCCAAGGCTGTAGGTTAACTATTACATATGTCATTAAAATACCATTCCCTGAACTTGCCCCCAGCCCTATTTTGTAGCAACCATTGTCTACATAATTTGAGTTCAGTTTCTCTGGGCAGGCATCGAGGCCTTTGTTTCTTAAGACTATCCCATGTAAACAAGGAACTACAATTAACATTTTTTCTATTAATCCAAACCATTCTTTCTCCATTAATGTAGGCTCCTGTGTATGGTGGGAGAGGGTCCAGTCCTAAGTAAGATTTTGTTTATACCTGGACACCTGCCGTCTTCTGCCTTTACCCATGTCAAATATCACTGGATTTTATTATAGGGGGAATCCATTTTGGTCAGGGCCTGCGAGAAGGCTTGACCAGCATTTGAGCTTTAGGCATGGGACTAGTTGGAGTCACAATTTCCCATAGCTCACTTTATTGAAATTGCCAAAGCAGCCTTCTACAGCCAGGCCTGAGAGTACTTCCAAATGTAATTGGGGAAACCATGGGCCTAAATGTTCTGGATAACATATCTAAAGTGAAACTATCATCAGGGGAATTTTAGAATTACTTCTAAGAAACATCATATCAGTAGTACTATCCTGATGGGGATTTTCTTGTTTATTCTCCTGGGTGGTCAAATGCCTCTCCTTAATTACAAGAGACTTTAGGGGACCAGAATTGACTGATCCTGTCTTTCCAAGAATTGTAATAGCGACACAAGCAAGCACAATTAATTCTGTCAAACTAAGAAGGGGCATCCCAATAAGAAATATATTGAGGAGTGCATCTCTTCACCCTGATCCATTGCAGGCACCAGAAGTTTGTCAAACAGTGTCTTGAAGATTTTGGGCTATGGCAGTAAAGTGCTTGCCTAGCACATATGAGGCACTGGGTTTGAAGCTCAGCACCACATTAAAAATAAATAAATAAAATAAAGATATTATGTTAATCTACAACTAAAAATATTTTTAAAAATTCTCTGATCTAGCAATTTTACTCCTAAATACATATGCAAATCATTTGCATGTGAAAAACATATGTAAATCATATGAACAAGTATTTTCTTTGTATTTTTGTTCAAAATAAAATATTCAGATTTGGTAAAAACATGGATATATTCCATTAACACAATGGGTAAATACAAATGCTCTTGTCATGAATCAGATGTTAAATGTCCGCCCAAGTTCATGTGTTTAAGGCTTGATCCAAACCTCATGGTGCAGTTGGAAGGTGGTGAAATTCTCAGAAAAGAGTATTGAAGAAGTTATGTCATTGGGGGCACACTCTTTAAGGAATATCAGAACCCTGAGCCCTTCCTTTCTCTTTCTTTTTGCTTTCTAGTTGCCATGAGGTGAGGAGATTTGTTCTACAAAGCACGCCCTGCCATGATATTCTGCCTTGCTACAGGCCCCAAACCAAAGGAGCCAGTCAACAATGAATTGAAATCTCAGAACATGAGATAAAATGAACATTTCCTCCCTTTAAGTTATCTCAGATTTTTTTTTTTACAGCTACCTTGAGTGTGTGTGCGTGTGTGTGTGTGTGGTGCTAGGCTTAGAACTCAGGGCCTCACCTATGCTGGGCAAGCTCTCTACCACTAAGCTACAGCCTTAGTTCCTACTTTCAAATACCAGGATACCAGGTCTCTACTTTTCTTCTGTGTGTGGTTCTAGGGATTAAACCCTGTGCAAGCAGTGTACAGTAAGCTACACTCCAACTGTTCTTTTAAGAATTCAACTTTATTCTCTTTTACCTATTTATTAATATACAAAAAAGACCAAAAGTGTGTGTGTGTGAATTTGCTTATTCTCTCTCTCTCTTTTTTTTTTTGGTTCCTATATATTGTTGAGCAATTTTTATTAATTTGTATAAATTCAAAGTATATTCTCTCCTTTAATTATCCTGAAACTAAAATTTTACTTCCCTAATATGTTTTCCTTTCACATATACATACACACACATATACATATATATATATATATATATATATATATATGATATTAGATAATTTCTTTGTCTTTTTTTCCTTCTTTCCTCCTTTCCATCCCCTCACCAAATTATCTTCTTGGATAGTATAAAGCATTTTATCTTATGGTTATGTAAACTTGAAATTGTTTCAGTTAACCTAAATATCAGCAGTAATGCATCACTAGATCTTTAAAATTTTAAAAATTGATTATGAAAAGCATGCTTAACATGTCTCTAATATACACAATAGTCATTTGTAAATTCACTCCCTTCACTATATGCCTTCTTGTTTCTTTCTTTATGGGAATACATATGAATATTACATGATTTTGACAATAGGTTGGAAACAATATGGTAAGTCTGTAACTTTCAGGAAATTATTCTTCTAATAATGATTTAATATGGGATATGATTGCAAAAGTTTGACTCTGTGCCTATATATTGTTGCTTTTTTTACTCAGAACTTGATCTATGTATGTTCTATTTCTATTTGTTTCAATTTTTTTAGCCCTTTTAAAAATTAAAAACAGTTTACTTTTGAAAACAACTTAAGAATCTAATAGTAGCTTTTGTGATCACGCTGGTGATGTCATGTGTGCTTCTGTGTTTTTGTGTACTGCTATGCCAAGGAGTTGTCATACCTTTGGTCTTAAGCATTTCTTATGGTGAAATGGAACATTCCTAGATTCTATTCAAATGTGAATTGACTGAGATAGATAATAGAAGGTAAGAAGGTACTAAAATAATCGCTGAAAACTAATACAGCATTGTGTGTGTGTGTGTGTGTGTGTGTGTGCGTGAATTTGCTTATTCTCTCTCTCTTTTTTTTTTTTTTTGGTACCGGAGATTGAACTCAGGGGCACTCGACCATTGAGCCACATCCCCAGCCCTATTTTGTGTTTTACGTAGAGACAGGGTCTCACTGAGTTGCTTAGCACCTTGCCCTTGCTGAGGCTGGCTTTGAACTTGTGATTCTCCTCCTCAGCCTCCCTAAATGCTGGAATTACAGGCTTGCGCTGTGCGCCCGGCTTGCTTATTCTCTTATATGATCTCATTTCTTAGTATGGTTGATTTCTGTACTAGGCTTAGCTAAATAAAATTGTATTCAAAGAAACAAGGGTATTTTGACTGCAATGTAAGGGGCCCCCCGCCCCAGAGCAGAGTATGAAAAATCATCTCAAATAAACGGGAGCTGCTAACATTCCTGTTTCTATCCCTCAGGCTATTGGCAATTTTGAAATATCTTCTCATTTATTGGATTAAAATTTCTCTGAATAGGAAAACAAGTTACATGCATATTTCAAACGTATTTTTCTGTCCATAAGATTTTCCAGAATTCCAAAAAGAAAAAGTGCTATACATTTCCATGACAGCAATATTAAAATAATCTAAACTAATTCCAATACAATGGTCCAAGTCCCAGATTGTAGTTTTTCTTAATTCCATTAGAGGTTTGAATACTAATGAGTTCTCAAACTGAGGAACTGGGCATTTCCATCTGCCCTGAGCTTGAAGAACTCTGACTAAAATTCTCTGTGCCTGACAAATATGACAAAAAGGATGCTCTGAGCTGCTCATGTCCATATTTAATATGTTTTTTTTTTTAAATGTTAGCCATCAAATGGCTGTTTTTTTACAAGGACCATTAGTGTAAGCACTGAAAAGAATAAAACTAGCCGAGTGCGGTGGCGAAAGCCTGTAATCCCAGCACTTAGGGAGGCTGAGAAAGGAGAATCACGAGTTCAAAGCCAGCCTCAACAATGGCGAGGCTCTAAGAAACTCAGTGAGACCCTGTCTCTGCATAAAACACAAAATAGGGCTGGGGATGTGGCTCAGTGATCGAGGGTCCCTGAGTTCAATCTACAGTACCAAAAAAAAAAAAAAGAATAAAACTGTCTCTAGTGCAATGTGATCATGACGATGTTGTGTAAAATCTTAATGTTATGTACATGAAATGAATAAATGAGAACCATGGGAAATAAATTTTAAAATGTTATTTAAAATGTCAGTAATATCTTGTTTAGAATTAGAATGGTTACAATACTGGTTAGATTTTATAGGGTTTCTTTACATAAAACGGTGACTGCTATTTGTGGAATGCCATGAGAGCTTTAGTTAGTCTACTACTTCCACACTTTGCCTAGGATTAGGTGTACATAAGGATGTAAAAAAATAAAAAAAAAAAATCTACTCTAAAATGTCTTTTCTTAGCTGTGCTGATAGCATCATCTTTAATTTATTAAAAGGATAGCTTCTTTAGTAGCACTAGCAGTTAGCATTTTACATATCTCATCACATTTGGACGTTTCAATTTGCATAGATTTGAGTGATTGTTTAATTTTGAGAAATTAAGCTATCGCTTTTAACTTTCGATTCACATAAATCACTTTTACGGCTAAATGGTGAAAAGGACAAATGTAATAAATGCTTGGAGAAAAGGCAGAAGAATCTTATTTCTGTTCTTGTAAGTTGCTATTTGACAAAATGTCAGTAATGGAGGCAGGTATCTTAAGACCAAAAAACTCAATGTTTCAATTATTTCTAATATATATATATATATAAAATTTTATATAAAATTTTAAATCTCATTTTTAAAAATCTGTCTATATTCAGATATGGAGCTGAAATTAGCTGAATTAATATTTCAGAAGGATGATAAAATGAATAACAATGTTAGCTATAATTTATTAAACATACTAGATGCGAAGAGCTGTTCTAGGTGCTTGACATGAATTATTCCTAATACTAATGGGAATCATGCAAAGTGAATGGATTTAGCTTGATTTCACAATTACAGAAATGTAAACTTAGAAAATTAAGTGATTTATCTAGAGAGTATAGCAAATGATTTTAAACTCAAGTTAACTTTGTCAAAAGTCCATGTTTTTACTATTACATAATAAAAGAAGATGACTCTTATATACTAAATTAAACAAAATAACCATCCTTATACCTCAATTTTCCCACATTCTCCCTACTGGTGTTATTTAGGAAAATGAGTGCTAAGACTGAGATGAATTAGATCTTTTCTAAGAAGAGTACTTTGGGGTTTAGTCAGAGGCCTGGGCAGTGTGCTCAGGGCAATATTTCAAACTACTGAATGCCCAAAGGGTACACAGAGCTTCCTAGGCTGTACAAGTTTCTCAATCCTGTTCTTGTTGAAACCTCTACCTAGGGAAATTAAAGGTGCCAATCAATGGAGTGAGGAAAAAAAGGGCATGGTGGTGATGAATTTCCCAGAAAGGTCTACTTGGATTTACATAATATGATGTTATATAGCAGCCATTCCACCAAAACAAGATGAGAAAAGTCTGTCTTTAGCTTATTAGCTTGTATTTGTTAGTCTTAGGAAGAAAATCCTTATTGCAAGGACTGCAAGCTACTAAGATAGATAGGAAAAGGAAGTTATGTGTCTGCTTCAATTGCTTTTAATTTTGCAGAATAATAGTCACCGGCTGCCTTTTCCTTAAATTTTGAGTGCAATGCTATTCCAAAAAACAGGCATATAATAAACAACTCCTTTAGCCTTACGATTCTGAATCTAAAAATATCCAATCATATTTTTCCTTTTATCTGTTAATGAATAAAACATGATAAACATAATGTGAAATAGTGAGTAAAATTTTGTGCACAGTGAAGGAAATTTGCAAAATCAGAAGTCCCTTCTTTAATTTCTTATTCTTATTTAGTGTCTGTTGAAATACAAGAGATGTAAAATGTGATGAATATGTCTTTTATATATTGAGTCTAATACATTAGAATATATTCTGATTATGTCTGTACAATTATGGTCTCATTTTTTAATCAGCAGAAGGATATGATTAGAAGATATGAACCAGAGTGGAAATGTTCACTAAAAAATTAGACACTCCCTTCCCAAACCAATCGTAAACAGTCCAGCCATCAAAAAATTCTTTTTGTTCTATTGCCATGCATAAGATGTTAGAAAATCAGCCTAAGTTTATACTTGTCACAAACATGACTCCCGTGATTCAAACATGTCTATATACTTTGTTTTCCGCTGACACTGTGACTGCTGACTACCCTCCTGTCATTTCTCCCTCACAACCCAGACATCTGACAAGATGATTCGTGGATCCCTGAGAAGTCTCTGATTATTTCTCAACAAAACTTTAACACTAAAATCTTATAGATCCCCATGAGGAGAAATAAGGGAGCTCAAAGCTGCAACCAGGCACAAATGCAGGAAGAATCATTTCATAAAATAATCCTATGACTTGCATGAATATCAGCTCTTCACTCCTCCAGGATGTGGGTTAGCCCCAGTCACCTGGTTGCTTTCATTATTTATTGAAAAGCACCATAGGGAGCAATATGTTGCTCCCCACAGTGTTATCCAATAGAGAATGAATTAATGAACACAGGTACAAAGAGATTTGTGCATTAGTGGGGGAGAAAAAGATATTTCTGGGCAGCCAAGAGGCCAGGAGCAAAAAAATAGGAAAAAAAAAAAAAGAAACCTAATGAATTTAAAAAGGAATTATTTTGTTCTCATACCTTGCTTTCTTACCTTACATAACAAAAATAGTAAGAAGAGAAAATAATGGTTAACAATCCTACTATCAAAGAGACCATATAGATAAGGGTGAATTGTCACCTTTTGTATCTTTATATTCATCTAGTAAAGTTATGTAAAAAGAAAAACAATATACAAAATAGTTTAAGTTCAATACATGTGAAAATAAATAGCTCAGGAATTTCTAGTCGTTTATGTAAATGCCAATAGAGTTAATTGCTGAAATTATGGCATTTGCAGGTAAATGAATGGAATTAGAGAACATCATGTTAAGTGAAATAAGCCAATTCCCAAAATCCAAAGGCTGAATGTTTTCTCTGATAAGCAGATGCTATCCATATTCTTGGGGTGTGTGTGTGTGTGTGCAGGAAGAATGAAGGATTTTTGGATTGTGCAGAGGGAGTGAGGGGAGGGTTGGGGCTGTGGGGATGGGAAGAATGGTAGAATGAGACAGACATTATTACCCTATATATGTTCATGATTACACTACTCTTGTGACTCTGAAGCACGTACAGCCAGAGGAATGAGAAGGTATGCTCCATTTGTGTACAATATGTCAAAATACATTCTATTGTTGTATATAACTAATTAGAACAAATTTTAAAAAATAGAAGGGAGACTAGTATAATAGAAGAAGTAGATCAAGGAAAAGGAGGAGAGGGAAAGAGGAGATACTGGGGGATGAAATTGATCAAATTATACTGTTTTATTGTGTGCATATATGAATATATTATAAAAAATTCCACTGTTATGTATAATTATAATGAGCCAATAAAAAGGGGCTCAAACACCATTTCACATTTCTAACATATAGTCACTATTATAATTAATTTAAGAAGTACTTGTTTGAAAATTAGGCATCAGTGAAAATTTAATAATGGTATACCTTCACAAATATCTTATTATGAGACTGAACATAAGAATGGTACTTTCTGGGCTGGCGTTGTGGCTTAGTGGTACAGCACTTGCCTAGCAGGCATGAGGCACTGGGTTCGATTCTCAGCACCACATAAAATAAATAAATAAAATAAAGGCATTGTGTCCATCTACAACTCAAAATATTTTTAAACAGATACTTTCTGAGACTATCTTTCCTTCCTCAGAACAGGAAGACTTGCTTCTTAATATCAAGAATTTTGAAATGATTTTAGTAATAAATGAGCAAATGGATACCACGTGTGGTATACACATTTACATGACAAGTTTGTGTGCACTTGCATAAACCTTAACACAATGTGTACACACACACACACACACACACACACACGGAAGGGCATATAAAATTTGGTTTTGGAGTCAGGTAAGAGAGGGAAAGAAGCGTAAAGATAATTTTCAGTGAAAATCCCAGCAGCTTGGGAGGCCAAGGGAGGAGGATTGTAAGTTCAAATCAGCCTTAGCAACTAAGTGAGTCCCTAAGCAATTTAGGGAGACCCTATCTCAAAATTAAAACAAAACAAAACAAAACAAAAAGGGCTGTGGATATGGCTCAGTGGTTCAGTGTCCCTTGGTTTAATCCCTGGTACCAAAACCAAAACAAAACAAAAAATGGGAACAAAAGCAAAATTATTAAAAATTTTCAAAGTCTGCCATTGAAATGATGAGGTGTGCTAAGACAGGATGATGAATCCAGAAGGCAAATCAAGACCATCATGAGCATGTCAGGCACAACACAGTTCTTATAATGAAATTTGTCAAGTGGCACAAATTAAAGAAAGTTAACTTACATGGAAGTTTTAACAATAAATTTAAGCAACTATAAATATAGAATCACAAATTCCACCACAGTAAACGTGTTGTGTGGCTAACATTAACTGAATTATTTCCATTATAACCAAGCCATCTTCACCTTGCCTTTGTTATGCTGTAGTGAAAATAATCCATGTTACAATGGAGGAGAGAACAGACTCTGGATATTGGCTAGGCAATATATTCACTTTGTGACTTTTGGTCATAGTCTCTGTGTCTAAATTTAAAAATTGTGGGGAAAAAATTTCCAATATATTTAGGATTTTGCTTCCCAGAGCTACATAAATATGTAAAATTCTTTTAACACCTGCTTAATATAAAAGTTAGTGATATTGTTTATTTTATGACCCTTCAAAAATTCATCCTTTTGGCTCTGATTTTAATTATTTTCTGTCTTCTACTTATTTTGGTGTTGATTTGTTCTTCTTTTTCTAGGGCCTTGAGATGTAATGCAAGATCATTTAGTTAGCATATTTCTATTATTTTAATGTATGAGCTTAATGCAATGAACTTTCCTCTTATAACCACCTTCATACTGTCCCAGCGATTTTGATATGTTGTATCAATATTGTCATTTCTAAGAATTTTTTAAATTTCTGCTCTGATTTCTTCTGCTATTTATTCATCATTCAAAAGAGTATTATTTAATTCCCAGGTATTAGTATGGTTTCTCCTTCTTAGGTTATTTTTGATTTCTAGTTTTATTCCATTATGATCTGATAGAATGCAGTACTATCTCTATTTTTACTTTTTATTTTTTGCTAAGATTTTCTTTGCAAAGATTCTCTTTAGAAAATGTTCCATGTGCTACTGGAGAAAAAAGTGAATTCAGTCATTGATGGCTCACATATTCTGTATGTGTCTGTTAGGGGTATACTATTAATTGTATTTTTTAGTTCTATAGAATCTTGGTTTATGGTTGTATGATCCCTTAATTGATGAGAGAAGCATGTTAAATTCACCAGTATTATTATATTGTGGTCTATATAATTCTTAATATTGAGAAGTATTTGTTTGATGTACATAGATGTTCCATTGTTTGGGACATAAATATTTACTATCCTTATCTCTTGTTGACATATGATTTCCTTAAGCTCTGTAAAGTGACCTTATTTGTCTCTTCTGATTAATTTTTGCTTGAAGTCTACTTTATCTGATATGAGAATAGCTAACTCTACTTGTTTATGAGTCCCATATGAATGGCATGTTTTTTTCTCATCCTTTCACCTTCAGTCTGTGGATGTCTTGCCTGTGAAGGGAGTCTCTTGCAAACAGCATATTGTTGTCTTGTTTTTTAAAGCCATATGACAATCTCTGTCTTTTTAAATGAGGAGTTTAGACCATTTACACTCAAAATTATTATTTAGATTTTTGTTTGTTTGTTTTGTTTTCTTTTCATACTGCGGATTGAACCCAGGTATGTTTGACAACTGAAACATATTCCCAGCATTTTAATTTTTTTTATTTGAGGCAGTGTTTTACTAAGTGGCTTGGGGCTAAGGCTAGCTTTGAATGTGTGATCCTCCTGCCTCAGTCACCTGAGTTGCTGGGATTACAGACATATACCATTGTGCCTACCTTAAATTTTATTACTGAGAGATGATTTTTATTTCCTACTATTTGATTTAATTCAATGATTAAATTTGACTTGATTCTCCTTTAATAGACTACTCTTCTAATCTAATTCCTCTTCATACTAATTTTCATTTTTATTTTTCATATGTTCTTCATGAGTCATTTCATTGAGTACATTTTTGTAGCATGAGCCTCCTAGTTTATATATAGCTTCTGTTCATCATGGAAACTCAAATTATCAAAAGCTGAGATGAGAAAGAAATATCACACAGACACTACTGAAATTCACAGGACCATCATAAACTATTTTGAAAATTTATATTCAATAAGTTTGAAAATCTTGTGAGTATGGATAAATTCCTAGAGACATATGAAAACTATAGAGCACTAAAGAAAGACATTGAAGTAGACCTTAGAAGAGGCAAAGACCTCTCATGTTTTTGGGTAGACAGAAGTAATATTGTCAAAATGGTCATTTTATCAAAAGCACTATACAGATTCAATGAAATTCCTATCAAAATTCCAATGATATTTTTCACAGAACAAGAAAAATCAATTATAAAATTCCTTTGGAAAAATAAAAGATCCCAAATTAGACAAAGCACTCCTTAGTGAGAAAAGTGAAGCAGAATGCATCACAATACTGGACAATAAATTATACTATAAAGCTATAGTAACAAAAACAGGATGGTACTACCACCAAACAGGCATGAAGACTAACGGAACAGAATAGAAGACACAAAGAAAAACAAACATAAATACAGTTATCCCATACTGGACAAAGGTGCCATAAATATATTTTTAAGAAAAGATAAATTTTTAAACAAATGGTGCTGGTAAATCTGGAAAGTCATACATAAAAGAATGAAACTTAACCCCTATCTCTCACTCTGCACAAAACACAAAGAGAATCAAAGACCTAGGAATTAGACCAGAGACCCTGCAACTGCTAGAAGAAAATCTAGGCCGAACCCTGCAACATGTTGGCACAGGAACATGTGCCAACACTGACTTCCTTAACACAACTCCTAAAGCATTAGAAATAAAATTTTAAAAAAATCAATAAGTGGGATAGCATCTAATTGAAAAGCTTCTTCACAACAAAGGAAACAATTAAGAACAAAAATAACCAGACTACAGAATGGAAGAAATGTTTTTCACCTGCTCCTCAGTACACTAATATCCAGGATGAACAAAGAACTAAAAAAACTTAACACATAAAACAAACAAAAATCAATCCAATAAATAATCCAGTTAATAAATGGGCAAAGGAACTGAACACTTCCTGAAAGAAGAAATACAAATTGTCAACAAATATAAAAATAATGTTCAACATCTCTAGCAATTAGAGAAATATAAACTAAAAATACATTGAGATTCCATCTCATTCCAATCAGAATGGCAATTTCCAAGAATACAAGTAACAATAAATGTTGGTGAGGATGTGGGGAACAGGGTACACTCATAACTTGTTGGTGGGACTGCAAATTAGTGCAATCACCCTAGAAAGCAGTATGGAGATTACTCAAAAAACTAGGAATGGAACCACCATATAACCCAGATTGCACTTCTTGGTATAAATCCAAAAGATTTAAAATCAGCACACTATAGTTATGCAGCAAAATCATTGTTTATAGCAGCACAATTTACAACAGCTAAGGTATGGAGCCAACCTAGGTGCCCTTCAACAGATGAATGGATAAAGAAAATGTGGTATCTGTACACAATGATGTATTACTCAGCCATAAAAAAGAATTAGGTTTTGGCATTTGCTGGTAAATGGATGGATATGGAGACTAAGTAAAATAAGCCACTCCTCAAAAGTCAGTAGTGGAATGTTTTCTCTGATATATGGAAGTTAATTCAAAATAAGGGGAGAGGATAAAAAAGAAGAAAGATTTAAAAAGAAGAAAGATCAGTGGAGTAGACAAAGGAGAATGAACAGAAGAGAGGAGAGATGTGATAGGGAAAAACAATGTAATGAATCTGACCTAATTTTCCTATGTGCGTATATGAATTACCATAGTGAATCTCACTATCATGTACATCTACAAAACACTAATTAAAAACAAAAAACTATAGGTAAATTGCAGAAAGATCAGTATCAATTTTAGATTATCAATATTCTTTCCTCACAATCATTTAAGCAGTATAAAGTGCTATATTTTGTTTTAGTTCTTTGTTCTTTTAAAATATTTTTCTAAAAATATGCTTTTAAAAATTATATTTATTTAAGTGATACAAGTGATCATAAAAATTATATCCATAAATTTGATGTTTTAATAAATGTGTGTATTATGTAATGTTTAAATTGAACTAAACATATCTATTTTCTCAAACATTTATCATATGATATAGTGAAGACTTTCAAAATATTTTCTTTTAGATTTTTGAGATATACATTTCATTTTCATTTTAATATATAGTCACTCTACTATGCAATAGCACACCAAATCTTCTTGCTACTAGGTAACTGTGAGTACCCAGTGATTAAACTTTCCCTTTCTTCTCTCTACTCTCCTTAGCCTCTGGTTACCACAATTCTACTCTCAACTTCTAGTGGGATCAACTTTTAAAATATTTTTAACATTCATTTTTTTAAATTTAATTTTTCATGATATATGTGTCCATTTTCTTTATTTTATTCCATTTTCCTATAACATTAATATTTTATTTCCCTTCTTTTTTATATATCTTCATTAACATTTTGTTTAAAATTTGTCGATCCTCAGCACCACATTAAAAAAAAAATGCTATTGTTTAAAATTTGTGTTTTTTAGTACTGTTGTAATGTTTTCTTTACTTTTAGTTTTTAATACTTGTACATTGATTTTGGTTTTATATGCATTTTATTGTATTTATTTTCAATATTAATACTTAAGAATATATAAATAAAACTTGATGTTCATATTAATATTTAAGATAAATTGATTTAAGAGGAGTATGTTTAGAGGTGGTTAACTTTCTCTATTTTTTATATGATTCTACTTTGTACAGAGACTTATACAACCTTAGTTATTTTGCTTTGGGACAGTGACTAGGGATTGAACTCAATGCCTATGAATCCTTTTCAAGTGCTCAACCACCAAGCTACATCACCCCTAACCCTGAGTTGGTTAACTTTAAAGTCTTATTTTTCACATCTGACAGCAATAAATCTATGTTCAGGACCAGAAGAAGCTTTCTTGTACAGGCAAAGTAATATCTTCTTGAGTTACATAGAAAATTAACTAATTATTTCGAGTTCTTTTCAGAAAATGCACAGTATACTTAGCATAGTCAACCTGAATACCCAGAGTGATGTGTCTAGTCACCATGCACCATCCAAAATCTTTTTTGGTAGCTCTGTGCTTTGAAATCCATTATGTAAAGGTAATGGATTTTAAGCAAGCAATACTCAACTTCCCCCCTTATTACAAGGCATATTTAAAATCCAGATAACACAACTGGGTTTTTTCCAGATGATTCTTATAATCATCAGACTCATTAGAATTGCATAACTAATGGAGAAGGGGTTTCTACTTTTTCATGCCTCCAGATCCAAAACTGTGAGAAAAACCTCAATGTCATTGGTAATAGCAGAACTCAGGGCACATATCTTGCACCTCAAGAAAATAGGAGGATACTATCCTATTATTTCAAAAACATTCAAGTGATTTTTTCTCCCAGCCTTTAATTGTGAACATTTTTCACAGCTGTGCTCTGACTGAGTCTGGCTTTTCATATATTTCCTTTTCAATTCCTCTCACCACTTTCTGTGATCTCTGGGAACCTGCAAGAGAACATTGATAGATTGTCTTGCTTATACACAACTGTAGTTCAATTCCCTTTTATGCTAAATAAGAAATTCTGCCTTAGTGTTTATGTGGTGTCTTTTGTGATATGACACAACTTTCAGTTTGTATAATTCATCTTACTTAAAGTAAAATTTTCTCCCCAAATCTCCAATGGTTTGCTCATTTTCTTTTGGTAAGTATTTGCAGTTTGGAAGCATCTGGCAAAAGTTAATTCAGTTATTTTTCTTTACTTTAAAATAAAACAATCAGAATGAAAATAGAAAAAAATAAGAAATTTAAGAGTTTAAGAATCTTTGCATGAGACTAGAAAATAGCAAACACAGATAAGAAAAAAACAAAATACATACACAAAATACAATAGAGTTGATAAAAACTGATGTATATATTTTAGATTGTTTTATGTAAATAAACATTAAATACATTATTGACCTATTTTAAAAATTTCATATGCAGTATAATTCTCACTGATATTGTTTTAATATAAATTAGTATAAATGCTTAAATTTTAACTACAGGGTATTTAAATTCTTTTAAAGAAATGTTTAATATTTCTTATGTTAGGAAAAATGTACTCCATCGATTCTGCCATGCTGTTTTATTCAGGTTTTTGCTGCTGTGACCAAAAGTCCTGACAAGAACATTTATGAGGAAAAGCTTATTTGGAGGCTCAGGGTTTCAGAGATCTCAGTCCAGATACAAAATATATACTCCAAAGGCATACCTCCAGGGACCGACCTCCTCCATCCACACCCCACCAAACTTCAGTAATCACCCAGTTAATACCATCAGGGGATTAATTCACTGATTGGGTTAAGGCTCTCATACTCAATCGGTTCACTTCTAAACTTTCTTTCAAGGTCTCACACATGAGTGTTTGCGGGACACAAATCTAAACCATAACATTTGTATACAATAACTATTTTAGTTTACATTCATGTTGCACAAATTCTTAAAATGAGGGAGACAGAGGTTACTCTATGCATTGTGATATACTTCATACTTAAATATGACATAGAATTAACCTTGGCTCATGTTTCTATGGATATTTGTGTATTTTTAGAAGGAAATCTGTCATTATAGAGGTTGTAGATGTCAGACTTGGTCCCAGTTTGGTTTGTTTGTTTGTTTAAAGAAATTGAATCTACTTATAACACTCACAATTCTGGAGATTTAACATGAAAACCTTAATTTTTAGTTTCTTTCCCAATGTTTATGGTTCTCACAATACTTGCAACATTTGATCATGAGCTGTGATTGTTATATTACAGAGGGCATGAGCACTTTAGTTAACCACAATCTCAGCTACTACTCCCTATTGAAAACCCAAACTAATCTGCTTGTCTTTTATGCTAGCCACTTTGCCCTTACATGTAGTTAAAGTAATGATCTTTGCCTATTTCTTTTATTTTTCCATCAATATCTATTGATTTATTTTCTATTATCATAACAAAATACCTGATGCTGAGTAACTCAGAAAAGAGATTTACTTAGCTCACAGTTTTGCAGATTTAAGGGCATAGTGCTGGCATAGGGTTGGCTCTGTGGAAGATCTCATGGCAGATGACATCACAATGATGGGAGC
Source organism: Xerus rutilus (assembly GCA_028644305.1). Lineage (NCBI taxonomy): Eukaryota > Metazoa > Chordata > Mammalia > Rodentia > Sciuridae > Xerus > Xerus rutilus. The sequence goes on along the minus strand of CM053401.1, from coordinate 47,174,656 downwards.
ATGTGCAGGAGGGAAAGATCACATTGCAATACAGGAAGGCAGAGAGCTCACAGAGTGGACCTTAATGACCTCCACAAGGGCTGACTCCTTTTGAGTCCCGAGGTCTCTTAACATTGTCACACTGAGGACCAAGCTACCAACACATGAATCCTAGGAGATACACTCAAACCATATCCAAACCATAGTCTTCTATCCCCACGCTTCATGTCCTTCTTACAGTGCAACACACAAGCATTCTATCCCTGATGTTCTCAAAGTCTTCACCTGTTCCAGCATCACCTAAAAGTCCATGCCAAAGTCTCATATGAGGCATAATGTAACTTCCTATTAGTTGTGAGCCCAGAAAATTAAAGACAAGATATCTACTGCTAACATAAAATAGTGGGACAGGAATAGAATAAATATTCTCATTTCAAAGGGGAGAAATAAGGAAGTAAAAATGAATATTTGGTCCAAATAGAGACTGAAACTCAGCAGATCAGATAGTTTGTCCTAAAGCTCCAAGTCTTGCATCCTATGCACAGTGGTGGGGTGAATCTCTAAGGCCTTGGATAACCCTGTTCCTATAACTTCACTGGTCACAGGCCACATGGTTACTGTCTCAGGCTGACACTTTGACACTGTGTTCCCTGGTATCACATATTGCTGGATTCTCTGCCTTTCTGGGGTCTCCACTGCAGCTCCATTCCCATGGATATTTTACTCATTGCATCATTAGGGGTTCCTTAAAGGCCTCTAATCTTATGGCAAATTTCTACTTGGCTTTCCAGACTTTCCTTGGAAATCCCAGTGGAAGCCACCACTACTCCCTAACTTTCTCATACTGCATATCTGCAGAACCAGGACCACGTGGATGCAAAAGTCTGCCCCCAGTGGAAGTGGTGCCTGGGCCCACTTAAGACATAGTTGTAGTAGTACTGATATATTTAGCTGGTAGAAAACAAGAATCTTGAAGTGGCCCTGAGCAGCAAGCCTATGAGGAGCACCTTGGGGCACCTCCCTGGAATAATTTAGTTCTGGAAATTCTCTGCACCTATCCTGGGTTAAAAGAAAGAAGGAGGAGAACAAGAAGGAGGAGGAGGAGGAGGAGGAGAAAGAAAAGGGAAAGAAAGAAAGAAAGAAAGAAAGAAAGAAAGAAAGGAAGGAAGGAAGGAAGGAAGGAAGGAAGAAAGAGAGAGAGAGAGAAAAGCAAAGAAACAAAGAAAAAAGAAAGCAAGAAAACCTTGCATATTTCTAAGATGCTCTCAAGGCCTCTTTCTCAGTATCCCAATATAAAGCAAAGGCTCCCTTTAATCCTACTCTAATCTGTAGCCACACCCTTACATGCTGCTTTTTAACTTCTTCCCAGGTCAGGTTATTAATTTTCCAAGTCTTGCTGGGCGCAACTCTCAGCTCTGTTTCATTTTGCTCCCAATTTCAGCTGAAAGCAGTCAAAAGCATACACGTAGATCCATCCATATTTTTTTTAGAGATTTCATCTGCTAGTTTCTCATCTTTATTAAATTTTACCCTCCATAAAGCTCTAGGACATGAACATGTTTCAGCCAAGTTCTTGGCAATGGTGTAATGATAATGGCTTTTACTCCAATTTCCAAAAGAGTCATCATTTCCACCTAGTATCAAGTTTCCTACTAATCTTTACCTCTGAAGTATCACCAGAATAACAATAATGCTCCACTGACAGCATTCTAGGCTCTTTCTAAGCATGCTCCTACAAACTCTTTCAAGCTGTTAACCATTTTAAAACTACTTCCACATTTTCATGTGTAGTTAAAATGAAAACCCCACTCCTGGGTGGCAAATTTCTCTATTAGTTTAATTTTAGTTATCATAAAAAAGATCAGAGGCTGGATAACTTATACAAAGGATAAATTTATTTAGATAGTAGTTCTGGAGGTTCATGGACATGGGGCCAGCATTGGTTCAGCTCTGGTGAGGGACATCATGTTGGGTGGCAACACAATGTCAGGGTTCAAGATAGAGGAAGAGATCACATAGCAATAGAGGAAGCTGAAGAGTCCACAAAGGGGCAGGTGAGGACCTCCTACTAGACCCCACTTCTTTAAGATCCCACCACTTCCTAACATTGCCACATTGAAAACCAAGCTCCTAATATGTGATTCCTTAGACTGCACATTTTAATCACATTCAAACCATAGCAACATCCTTCCTGTGGGGTAATCATCTTGATTCCCTGAGGGTTACCATGTTTTGTTGCAACTGGTAAAACAGGATGCTGAGTTGTAACATTCTGATTCTATCAGAGTTGCAAATCCATTTTTAAAAAATCTGCTTTCCTTTGTAACGATATAGGAATGTCTTTAATCCTAATTAGAAACAATTTAAAAATTACAATTGTAATTATCGTGGTATGTATTCCTGAGACATATTACTTCATTTTTTATTGAATTATGCTCCTCCTGCAATAGTAAGTTCATAGGGAATACCTAGCTTGGGTTCTTGCTCACAAATGTCCCATCAGATGCAAAAAGCAAGGGCAAACCTCAGGGATCACTATGTACAATGCTTAACCTTGGAGGTGGTTTTGTGATAACAAACATCCAGGGCTAATGAGAAATGGCAGCTTTCCACTCGTATGAGGATCACCCTGGCCATCAGGCTCAACAACTGCTAAAATAGAGCCAGGCAGGGAAAAAGGTTGAACTCATTCCAGAAAAAGTCTGGGGAAGTTAATAATTCAGTTAAGCTTGAATGAGAAAAATAATATGTAGGAAAGAGCAATTTATGTAAAATATTGTAAGAAGTAAAAGGCTAGGTAATGTTGAAGTGGCAGCAGTGGTGATTTGGGGTCAGAAAATGTGGGTTTAAATCCTTATGCTTTTCATATTTAGCTGATTAGTGAATGGTTATTAGCCTGAGAAAAAGAAGTAACTTCTTTGATGTTCAGTTTACTCATGTCTGTAGTGCTGACTGTATCTGCTTAGAGGAAAACCTCTGAAATACACATGCCTATATATATGTGCGTATGAGTATTTAAATATCTATATGTACAAAAATCAGGCACAAAATTAGTAATGTTAAGTTCAGTTGCTGCTACAGATGAAGCTACTTTTTCTATTGTTTATCCTTACTCCTATTAATCTATACTCTGCTCTTTTACTTATCAGTCTCCCTAACATTTAACAACGGTTGTGAAAGGGGCTGGACTTTCTCATGTGTTATATGGAGACTACTTCCACATTTCAAAATTTATAATCCATAAGTTTTATTTAATTTCAATTTCTTAAAGTGTCTGCATTTTAAAATGAAAAAAAAAAAAAAAGCATTCTTCTAATGTCTGTTGAGACCTTAGGAATTTGGCTCTAAACTTTTTATTAAAATTACTCCTCCATTCATCACCTAACCATTTATACTAACTTTTTTCAGTGTTCTGATATTAACCAAAATAAATCCAATTATTTGCACCTCCAATAAGACATGCTGGAAAAAGAAAGTATGCATGACGAAAGCAAACAACAAACAACTACAACAGAGTCTTCTATTACTATGTACTTGAAAGGGTCTCAGGCATTTCTCTCATAGCTTCCCTAAAATCAAAGATTATGCATCCTAAACCTTGATGTTGGAAAGAAAGGGAATTTACAAGCTGGTGTTTCATTCATGAGTTGCCATGCAAATCTGTAGGGATTTATTTTTCTTTTCTTTTTGGATCAAACTTGGAGATGTATCTTTCATTGCATGAGCAAGGCCCTGGGTTCAACTCCTCATACTTCAAAGAAGAAAAGAAAAGTATATTTAAGAATTGGCCTTGCAATGTATTCATTGATCATTTCATTTCAATTAGGAAAAGATATAACATATTTACTGAACATAAAACTGCAGGAAATAATATTAGAATTGCTCTTTCTACCATAGGTGATGGCAAAAACAAGAATGAGGATTGAGTATAACTTGGATTAAATAAATACTGGTTTTATCATCAGTCAATATTTTATTTGCCTTTTAAAAATGATCTCTAGTGATATAATCAAGAAACTGGAATCTCTCTCTTCTACTTACAAAAACCAATTTAGAACAAAATGTAAGTGAACAGGTGGTTAAGATAAATTATAATGCTAAAGTTGTGTTTATATAAATAAATTTATGGTAAACAACTAAACACTTATGTGACTGATTATAAATGTCTTTTCAGTCAAAATTAATATAATTTCAATGAAAAATCACACACCCACACACTTACACACACACACACATGCAAGCATGTATAATTTTTTCTTCCAGGAGTGCCAGACAAGCTTTGTACAGTAAACCTTTCTAAAAAGGGCATTCTGAAAGTCTTGATCAAAACAAAACATATTTATGAGAGTTTCTGCTATAATGAGAACTTACAAGACCATTATCCTTTTAAAAAAGAAAGCTAAGTATTTCCCTTGAAAGATGAAAGCAAATATTTAAAATTACTTTCTCTTTGAGACATTAGTTCATTTGAAAATTGCTGTTAAGAGGCTGAGTAGAATCAGAGGCTAAGAAACAGAGTTGATTTATGGACAATTTTATAGGGTTAGAGGACAGTAATATGAAAGTTGGTATTCACTAAGGAGTACAATCTAGGATTAAAGCCCAAAGTTTTACCTTATGCCTATGACAAAAGTGTAGGCCTGTGTCCTAGGAATAAGATGAACAGGATTTAGACAATCCTAGAAAGAAACTGAAATAGCTCTATCTTTGTTTCTTTGAAAAAATTAAGGGATATCTTTTTGTTGTTGTGTTGTGTTTCATGGCTAGAAGTAAATGTAAATCTTTTCTGGAGAAATATATTAGACAGAGTCACAAATTGTCTATATAATTATTTCGTTCAACTTGTATAGTGTCTTAGTCCATTTTGGCTGCTATAACAAAATGCCATAGACTGGGTGGTTTATAATAACCAAAATTTGTTTCTCATGCTTCCAGAAACTGGGAAGTTTAGGTCAAAACACTGGCAGATCTGGTGTCTGGAGAAGGCTTTCTTTCTGATTCATAGATGATTATAATTTTTCTGTCTTCACATGCTAGAAAGTGCAAGTAAGCTTTCTGAGGTCTCTTTATAAGAGCACTGATCTCATGCATGAAAGCTTCTGTTCTTCTGACCTAATTAACCCCCCAGGGCTTCACCAGCAAATGCAATGACATTAGGAATTAAAATATTAGCATATGAGTTTTGGGGAGACACAAATATTCTGTGTTTATATATGAATATACCACATTGAATTTCACCACCATGTACATCCTCAAGAGACAACAACAACAAAAAACTCTAATAGTAGAAAGAAGTAGAGTGGATGGAAAGGAACTGAATTAAAACAAATTATATTCCATGATTTTATAATTATGTCAAAATGAATCCTAGCATTATATATGACTGAAAACCAATAAAAAGAATAAAAGAAAGAACAATAAAACTGACATTTGTCCTTCTCAACTGACAATATAAGATAGAAGAAAATGAAATGACATCTTCAAAATTCTGAAAGAAAATAACTCTTAATCTAGAATTATACCAAGCAAAATTGTGCCATAAAAGTAAATGTGAAATGGAAAGATTTTCATATGAAAATGAGATAATTGATAGCAGAAAAAATCATTACATTAAACGTTCTGCAATTAGGAAAAATAATCTCAGGTTGAAGCAGGAATGTAAAAGGCTAAATGAAAAAAGAATTAAAAGGGGTAAATGTGAATAAAGAGAAATAATTATTTATACCATACTACAGATCTAATAATGTATTTTTGTATATAAAACGGAGAGAGAATTACTACATGGTAAAATTGAATAAAATGCTAGAAGGTATTAATTAATTACAAATTTAAAAAAGAACCTATATACATTATGATTGATAAGAAAGAGTTTTCACTAGGTTTCAGTAAGTCAATAATAACATGTTGTGATAGTTTTTGACAAAAATTCGTGTTAACTTGTAAGCCAAAAGAACCTGAAAACCTATTAGTAAAACTTTATTCCACAATATAACAAAAAAGAGAAGGTAGCATCAAATAAATGAGAAAACAGAATAAATAATATTGTAGTTAAAAGACAAATCTAATTTAACTATATTTGGGAGTTCTACTTTCAAATTTGGCAGAAGTAATAGTATAGGACAAATAAACTCCTCAACTCTCAAAAATCATAAATTTATAAAATATAGCAGTAACGAGTTTGAAACTTTGAGCAACAGGCCTGAAATTTCAAGAGGTATTACTGAAGATACTCAACAAAGGGAAACTTTTTAAAATTTATTTATTTATTTATTTATTTATTTATTTATTTATTTATTCATTCATTCTACTTAGGTACAAATGATAGCAGCATGCATTTTGATTCATTGTACACAGATGGAGCACAACTTTTCATTTCTCTGGGTGTATGTGATATAGAATCACAACATACATGCAGTCATACATAAAGCTATGGCTATGATGTCCATCATATTCCACCATCTTTACTGTCCCCATGCCCCCTCCCCTCTCCCACTCCTGTGGTCAAGGAGAAACTCTTGAAATGAATATCCTAGACTCTCTGGGTCTTTAGCTGTGGACATTTCCAAGAACGCAGCACAGTGACTTGAGGTCCATGCAAATACCATAGACTGGCTGAGGGGAAGAGGCAGACAAGAAGTGGCAGAAGTTCTGGGATCTGCAGAATATGGCACTGGGGATGATGGAAATGTGCAGAAGGGGGTCTCTTGAAGTCAGCAAAGGATAACAGAATCCAGAAACTTAGTATGCAAATAAGAAATATGAGAAATGCTGAGTGATGATGTCAAGTATAAGATCAAAGATATTCATAAAACACAATTAAAAAAAAAAAAACACTAAAGAACCCCTGGCCTAAAATGGCCTAGATATTAGGGTTAGGATATCTATTAAAAATCAAGAAATACATGTTCTTAATGAGAGAATAGAGAGAATCTCATTAGAGATGGAAATTAATGAAAAAAAGTGACAATTCTTGAACTTAAAATTCTAAGTACCAAAATGAATATTTAATTGTATAGATTTACTAGAAGATTATTAATGAGAAAATCAAGAGTTCATAAAATTGAAAATAGACCAATAGAAATAAGCTAATTCAAATAATGAAGAGAATACAGAGGTTGATCAATGTGTAAAAACAGAATAATTTCTGCTGCTCTATACACAGTAGGGTGACAGTAGTTAGTATGTAGTGTACATTTCAAACTAACTAGAACAGAGAGCATTCTGAATACCCTTACAAAAAAGAAATGCTAAATTTTTTAGATCATGGATATGCTAAATATCATGAATTGATCATTTCACAATGTATGCGTATATAAAATTATCATACTTTAGCCCCCCAAAGTAAAATTTATCCATAAATCAAATAAATTAAAATAAAAAGATTACATCATAAGAGTAAAAATTATGAAGAGAATAATAAATAATTAGAAATAGATTGTCAACGACCTGTGGTAAGATATAAAATCACATATGTAAATTGTGAAACTCAGAAGATGATAAAAGGGAAAACAGCACAGAAAAAAAAAAAATCAGAATAATGACTGAGGTTTTCCCAAATTTGAAGGAAAATGTCAGCATACAGATCTAAGGAACTAAAAAAATTCCACATGGGAAATCTATATCATAAATTTTATCTAGATGCATCACATGAAGACTGTTAAAACAAAGAATAAGAAGAAAAATCTTGAAAGCAACCAAAGGAAAAATGATGCAGTACATGTGGGAACAGAGCTGGCTTTTCATCAGAAGAGATCTTAGAATAGAATACAAGGGAAGGATATACTTAAAATCCCAAAGGAAATAGTCTCCCAACTTAGAACTCTATATCTTTTTAAGTATTTCTCCAATAACAATAAGTGGGAATAAAGACATGTTCTAATAAATAATAGCTGAGGAAATTTTTTTTCCTGTAAATCTTCACTTCAAAAAAATTCCACAAGTTGTGTTTTTTTTAGTATAAACTAGAATAAGTTCAGATGGAAACTCAGATGTTAAGGAAAAAGTGTCCTCTAATAGAACAATGAACACAATCAAATATGGATCATAGATAAAACAGAACTTAAATATCAGTTAAAACCAGTAAATATGGCTAGCTGCAACAACATGGATTACCTTCACCAACACAATACTGAGCATAAGGTCTTCATGAAGTAAACATTTGTGACTATGCCACCAAATAAAATTTAAATTTAGGCAAAATTAATCGATATTGTTACAAGTCAGCAGAGTGTTTCTTTTCTTTTTGGGGGGCAAAGTAGGATTCATATATGAACAATTACTGGAAAGGTTTTATTTACATGTTGGTAATTTTTTATTTTTGCCCTATTTGGCAATAACATTTGCTTTAGTGAAAATTTAAGCTGTGTGCTTTTAATTTTATGCTTTATACATGTGCATAAGATTTGAATATGAGTTGAATTTAGAAAAGTATACCTGCAGCTTTCCTCTAAAATGATAGTGCTCATTGTGTTTATTCTGGGCATCTTATATAAAATATGCTATAAGAAATATACCATATTTATACTCTCAATAAAAATTTGTTACCTGGGTAATGTAGTCAATAATTCCTATGTGCTCATTGGAAAAGTTTCTAAATTGAAAAAGTAGAGTTCTGTTTTATAATCTTGACATTGTCATTAATTAACCTGGCATGACATGGAGTCATGAATTACATGTAGTACTATTCAAACGTAAGTGAGGCGGGGTTGGTGGACTTTGGGAGAAAGAATGGAAAGAGCAGTAGGAAGTTCTCAGAGCTGAGGCTATACACCATACCATGGCACTCCACCAGGAGTACTCTGTGAGAAATGTTTAGAAATATGTAATTTGTCCAAAAATTCATGAATAACAATGAAAATATTTAAAATTTGATATTATAAAAGATAGACTCGCCAGATAGTAGAAGATAGTTTAGACTATACCTGAGGACAGAATACTCATCATACTATGAGTATGGCATAAGGCACTACTAAGTGCAGGGAAAAGGAAATGGTGAAGATTTGAGAAATATGAAGAGATTTGAACAATTGGACTTGATGGTTACATACAGCAAGGCAAAGCATGGGAAAAATGAATCAGATTTATAGATTTTTGCTTTGTGTGAACTAAATTGTTTTGTGCTTCACTGAGATGGAAAAATACAAAAGGAATAAGGGCAATGACTTAGAAATACGTGACATTTTCCTTAATTAGTTAACTAGTAATTCTAGTTTGATGTTTTACTTGTATTTCTTGAAGTGATGTTCTGATATTTGTTACACTGGTCTGATAGATCAATCAATTTAGATGTATAAAGGACTTGTGATGTTGTATTCATGCTTTGCAGGAATCTTCACAAATTGGAGAAAACCTCTTAGGAAAACAGAGCAGTTTAAACTAAATTCATTAATTTCACACCTGATGGCTTGAATAATCTAACCAGGCTTTGTATGACAACCTCTTGTTCTACATTTCAAAGGGATCCTATAACCTAAAATAAATTTTCTAGAGGCAAGCTGTCAGTCTTTCAGTTTTGCTTGGCTCTAATCTGTAGAGGGAATCTGATAACCAGAAACACAGGACTGAAAATGGTGCATGACATAAAATGTTTGAAATACATTTAAAAGTCAAAGGGATAGTAAAATTGGATGTATGTCCTAGTTACCAGTCTGTCTCCTTTCCTAAAGAACCACACTCTGACAGTACATTTATACTGTCCACCTTAATTCATGCACACAATGGCATTACCAGAACAAAAGCAATTTTGGTGGTTCTAACGCTGTTCGTGGAAAAAAATAAAAGGTCCATTTTATCTAATTTCTCACTTTTCTCATTCACAGGTATTAGGCTCACCTGGGGATAACATAGTGAATAAAATGCAAAGAGAGAGGTTAGTAGATGGCCATGCATCAGGATGGAACACTCATCTAAAATTTAATGATATTCAAATGACAGCCTAATCAGAACATTTACAAAACGATTGGTCTAAAACAAATGCTCTTCAAATCCATGTTAATGATATTTTGTAAATGTTATTGTTTACAAATGCTAATATGATTATTTTTACTTAATTTACATTTTCATATAAAATATAACTTTTTAAATTCCTTACTTTGAAAACAATGTTCAGAATAATCTTACAGTTAAAAATTAAAGGGAAATTATTAAAGGGAGTATTAGTAAGGATTATTTAGAAGAAAAATCACAGTAGGTATGAAATATCAAATAATTAAGATTATTTTATCCTTAATTTTGAAAACAATTATCTAGGTTTAATACATAAATGGGGCTTAATGCCTTCTTTAGTTAGAAGAATTGAATAAGAAGTAGGAAATTACTTAAATTTGTACAATACTACATTAATTATATTCAAGTTTTCAGTGATCTCTGTTGAGAATGATACTAGCTACACTAAACACTTTCCATAGAAAATTGTCTTGATAGGGAATGAAATTGGCCAAATTAATATTGTTATGTTGTGTGCATGTACAAATATGTAACAACAAATCTCAACACTATGTACAACTACAATGTACCAATAAAATACGGAAAAATTTTAAAAAAGAAAAATGAGTAAATGAAAGATGAAAAAAAGAATATTGCCCTAAATCTGTGTGTTTTTATTGGTATGTTTGTTCATATTTGCAGAAAGGACTCTTTTCTTCCCCCTAAATCATACACACATTTCCCACTTCCACTTGAAATTTTCCAAAATTAGAAAACAGCACTGATATGTTCTCAGTTTGAAGTGTTTCCTGTGGCTAGGATAAATTGCTTCCAAAAATTATTATTTTGATACCATTGTGATTTGTTTTTCAGTACTGCTGTCTATAAGTAGATATGAAAGAAAAATATCAGGAACATAGAAGGAGTTAAAAAATAAAATCACAAGAAAACCTGGAAACTGGTTGTAAACAAATCCTCAAGAGTTCTGAAAGAACTAGTGGGTGAAATTGTTAGCCAAAGTGCATTACTTTTTGGAGCAAAAACAGCAATATCAGGGTAAAAAGCCTTTCAAGGTGAGTGACAGCCAGAAGACACCTGCAAAAGCTTGTTAAGGATTTGATTCTTTGGTATCTAACTTGATGGAATATACTTTATTAAACATTTTATTTATAAATTATCTAGAATTTTGGAGTCTTTTTTGACATGCTTTTCTTACAAAGGTTATGAAATGTTTTTTGATGGGAAGTTTGTTTTCATCATTTGTACTCTTTAGAGATAGGAATTTCAAAAAGCGTTCATATGTGTAGCTGGCAGTGTCAACAATGATGCTTCACTGTAAAGCATGTTGTCTTGAGCTTTATATATGTTTTTAAATACTAGGAAAAGAGTACAAATAGTAAGATCCAAGTTTTAAGATAATTAAATAAATATGGAAGTTTAGATGACATACTCAAGGTTGTAGAAGTCATTGTTGAATGGAATAAAACACACACACACACACACACACCATACACAATGCAAAAGAGTAGAATCAAAGGCTCACACAGAAGTAAGAAGCTTCTAGTGAAATAAAACTATAATAGTAACAAATTTAAATTGCATCATTGTCCAAAGGGTTGCTGGTGGCTAAAAACATTATATACTCAAAGACATTGAAAATGCTTCATGAATTAGTTTTTAGGTGAAATTGAGAATGACTGAAAATTCTTAAGTTTTATAAACTTCCTGGGGAGGATGGATTATTGATTTTAAAACATCATTAACAGATTCATTTATTTAGTCACATGGCCATATTAGCTTTATAGCTACTTTGATCACTTGGTCATAAATATGTGGAAAGGAAATCACTCTTAAAGGTTTAGGGTAACATTGGATAACAAATAATAGTGAATTTATATAATACTTATTTAGTATGTTAGTCACTGAAGATAGAAAACAAAAACAAGTACATGTTCTCAAGGGTCATTCAGGCATGAAATAGAGCAAGATTCAGCTATGAATCATCTCTGTATACTCATGGCTTCAGCTGTGACACTAAATGTGATCCCCAAGGATACCTTTTACCTAGTGAAGTCAGGGAGGTGAAGAGTGTGATAGTTTAGACATGAGGTGTCCCCAGAGAGCTCATGTGTGAGACAATGCAAGAAGGTTCAAAAATGAAATGAACAGATTATGAGATATTTAATCTGATGGGCGAATTAATCCACTGATATAGACTAACTGGATGGTAGGGTGCATAGATGGAAGAGGTAGATTATTGGGGGTGTGTCTTTAGGGTTTATATTTTGTCCTGGTGCAGTGAAGGAGTTCTCTGTTGTCATGTTGCCGCATCCTATGCTGCTTTCTTCTTCCACACCCTTCTGCCAGGATGTTCTACTTCATCTTGGGGCCCAGGACTACGGAGATGGCCATCTATGGATTGAGCTCTCTGAAACCATGGGCACCAAATAAACTTTTTCTCCTCTAAAATTGTTCTTGTTAGGTCTTTTGGTCACAACAGTGGAAAAGCTGATTAAAACATCTGAGTCCACTCTAAGAAAAGTTCTGGGCCTGATTCTGCATATGGGTTATCTGATTCTTGATTCCATCCTTGGGTTTCTCTTTAAAGGGAAAACCAATATGTAGAGGGGAAAGCAATCACAATTTGTTGATATAACTGCTAAGAAAATGGTACATAAGAGCTGTCTTTTCATATTAAGAAAATTTTTTATTGTCTCAAGTAAGGAAAGATGTTTCAGGGAAAAGAGAATTCTCATTCCTCTAAAAGAAAAGAAGAGAATTATTTTATAATAAACCTGAAATAAGTACCAATAGTGAAATGTATGCAGAATGAATAAAATCACCTCACCAGAAGGTAATATGTAAAATCAGAGAGAAAGAAAAGTGGAGAGTGAAGCCAATTCATTTCTCTGAATTTTCTTGAGAAGCTAAATTTCAGCAAGTTGTTTTGTTTTCAAAACATCTGCTTGAGTTTGTTCCTTATGATTTTTACAATTGTTTTGATAGTTAGCACTGCTTCTGGGTTTGCATATGTGAGACTGATTATTTGTCACAGTGGGAATAGATACATTTAAATTTGTGCCTGGCTGTGGACAGAGAAAGGTATGGCTTAATGACAGTACAAAGAAGGTCAAAGAGATCCAGATATTAGAATCATTTCCAAACACATAGTGTTTGCTATTTCTTAAGTAGCAGGGTGACATTTACTTTTATGCCATTTAGATGCATTTAGATTCTACCACACTGCTTTGCAGGCATGTATTCGTGGAATGTCTTCATTTTGTGCATAATGCATGGAATTTTGGGCTAATCAAGTCCTATTCTTACATAGTTATTACATAGCAAAAATATGTTTTCATTAATCAACTGGCATTTAATTAATGTAAGGTCCCTATCTGATTAAATCTCAATTAGATGCCCGTTCAAAACAGTGACATTTCATGTGTTATTGGACAACCTTACTGCCCACACAGATGGCATGCAATAAAAACATTAGTCAAATATTATACCATGACTGGTTGAACAAACTAAGGCACATCCATCTTAATAAAATATATTATAGATCAGGCCTCTGCAGTACATCCAGCAATGAAATTACTAACATAACAGATTGTGTGCACTCTAACATATGCTGACAATTGAACATATTTTGTGTTTGTATGTGTAACAAGCAGATGCAGATGTGCAATATTCTGTCTTTGATCTTGAGTACATTTTACTTAGTATTAAATAACAAACACCAAAGCAGATGGATTGTGGAGTTATGAATTTGAGCACATCTGATGATTTCTTGGAATACTCATCAGAAATACATTGTCAAAATTATTAAATAAGATTATTAATTAGCAAAGGAATGCTTATTAATATTCTATAAATGTCCACTCACTTCTTCATTATAAATTAGATATTTAGACAAAATATTCCTAAAAGAGAAAAAATACTTAATAATACTCATATATTATTAGTAAGCATCAGATATTATTCCAAATTTTACCTAGATTATAAAATCAAATACAGCAAACTGAAAATGATGTTACCATCTGTATTTTTCTAGTGGAGAAACATAAGTATAAAAAAGATGGATTATCCCCCACACACAGTTGTGTTAAAATCAGTTGGTAATGTTGATGAGATTCAGATCCACATGGACTAAATCAAAAACCCATTATTTAAGAAGTGATATGTTTGGAATGTTAGCACCATTTTCCAGATAACTATTTTACAGAAAACAATGTTATGTAATCTGATTGATTTCTGTAATCCAGATACTTATAATAGTGCATAAAATAAGAGTAGAGATTCAATATACTCATGTGGTTGAATCATTAGGCAAATGAGCTACTGATGGGTGAGCGAGTGTTTTGCTGAGGAACGCTTTTTTTTTATGTATTTATTTTTTTAGTTGTAGGTGGACAGAATATCTTTATTTTTATTTTTATGTGGTGCTGAGGATCGAACACAGTGCCTCACGCGTGCTAGGCGAGCACGCTACCACTGCGCCATAACCCCAGCCCCTGAGGAACGCTTTTTAAGACATACTTGTTGGTCATATCTTCATACAAATGTGTTAATTAACTGGATTGAGGCAGAATGAGAAGAGTCCTCAGAATCTCACATATAAATAGATGCACATACACATATATTCATGCATTTATGTAATATGTGTATGTATAATATAGATGAAAATATATCTTACATTTTATAATAATAAAGAATACTAAATCAGACTTTCTACTTTTTGAAAATAGATTTTTATTCCCATCTCTTTGGTGAAGGGACAAACTGTTTATAATTTTGGAAACTGCACTCTGGTGAGTGAAGGCAATAATTGGTAACTTATCACCTTCTCTGTCACAGGAGTCTCTCTCAGCCATTAACTGGTGCAACAGTTTATATTGATCAGTTTTTCTTATGATGTACCTCTATTTACTATTTTTGGGGGGTACCAGGGATTGAATTTAGGGGCACTCGACCACTGAGCCACATCCCCAGCCCTATTTTGTGTTTTATGTAGAGACAGGGTCTTACTGAGTTGCTTAGTGCCTTGCCATTGCTGAGGCTGGCTTTGAACTCGTGATTCTCCTGTCTCAGCCTCCCTAAGTGCTGGGGTTACAGGCTTGCGCAACCGCACCCGGCTTACTATTTTTTTTTCCTTCTGGATACCAAGAGTGAGTTGGTTAACATTCATATAACCAATGCCTTGACAATGAAAAATTACATATTTCAGTGGGAGATCATATACTAAATAACACTCTATGCATGATTCTTAAACATGCAAACAAAACTATCACAAACCTGAGGACTGATTACCATCTATTTTTCATTAGTGGAGGTATCAGGCCCAATGTGTATGGACTTTTCAGAGTAATGACTTGTGTATTACATAGAAGTAAATTATACACTGTGTGATTTCTCTAAATATAGTTTGAAGACATTAACAATTTTCTTTAATTCTTTGTTCATTATTTATTGTATTGTTAAGTCTAATACTTTCCTCCTAAGCAAATGCATTTCTTTGGTATTAGCCTCTCTTACTCCATTTTCTTCCAACTCTCTTCTAATGCATTTCCCATAATACTTCTAAACTGATGTGGCTTATAATAAGACTCATTATATAACTACTCATTTTTCCAAACCCTCATTTTTCTCATTTCTAGCAAAGATAAACTCCAAATTACTACTCACAATAAAAAATGGACCTAAAAGATCAGTCCTCTTTCCCACCACTCTTCTTTTTCACTAGGTATTACCCTGGTGCACTCTAGCTGCAATGTCTGTCCCTACTCAGGATTTGTCTCTGAGACAAAAGGATTAGTTGAATGTGTCTCAGGGTTCCTTGTGGTTTGGAGAGTCAGAGGCGATAAAGTCAGATTTGGATCAGTAATCCAAAATGAAATCAATAGTGCATTTCTGAATCAAAGACACAGACCCCTATTCAAGGGAAAAGCAGCATTCAAATCAAAAGACATTTATGTCTAGAAGTTGGTGGGGAAGGCAAATGGCAGAATAAACAGTGAAGTCAAGGACTTGGTTCCATTCTCTCTCAACAGTGTTCATAGGCCAAGGACCTATCCAGTGTGTCCTTCTGCTGTCCTAGTATAACCTCTCCTAGTGACTAGGGATAAGTTTCTCTGTCAATGCACATGGCAATAGGACTGCTGTCTGTGGACCTTGAAGTGGACACTCATCCTCATGTCAACATACTGATTCACAGTTAGAAACTGTGCATTCTACCCAAAGACCAGGAAGGATCCATGCCGATTTGAGCCTCTGGCAACAGACCCACCAATCATGGACTCCATTTGTGAAGCCGGCAGTAACCACATGGCTCAGCCACAGCCCCACTCAACTGTGATCTTGGAAGCAACTCTATCAGTTCAAAGACTCAGCAAAAGAATGCCTACTGGGGCTGGGATTATGGCACAGTGGTAGCGTGCTCGCCTAGCACGCATAAGGCACTGGGTTCGATCCTCAGCACCGCATAAAAATAAAATAAAGATATTCTGTCACCTACAACTAAAAAAAAAAAAAAACATTTAAAAAAAAGAATGCCTACTTACTGCAATCACTTTGTAAAGACTGGAAGAGGTGTTTGTTCCTTCATATACAAAGACACTTGTGCAAAGTTACAAAGACAATGAAGGCAAACATTGGATTTTATTAAAGTTCAAACTAGTATAAATAACTAAAACACTTCCTAGAAAATATTGATTTTTAGATATCAAATTTAAAAGATAGCTATTAATCATATTTGCAATGTAAGTACATTTGAGATTCATTGAAAACATCCTAATGTGGACGCTAGTAATATTATATTTCATATCCTTAACTTCAAACCATTTAATTTATTTAAGAATGGAGATTAAGTGACTTGTTAAAAGTTGAATTATAGTTCAGTGCTTGCTCTACATTTAATCTTGGTATATAATAGTTTTATCTTCATGATATTACTAAGTAATTTTATTACTTTGGATATTTCCAACCCCTTGGGGTATTCATTATTTCTGAACATCCAGGTTAAATGAAGTCCATTGACACAGACCCCATAATATTGCATTAAAGCACCTCTAACTTCTTAGTCTTTCAGAAAAATTATGGCTATTGTAACCATCTCTTTATTTTTTTACCATGACTATCTAACTTCCCTTTACTGAGACCAGTCATATCTATATGATCATTGTATCTCTAGAGTTTAGTTGGAGCATAAACAATATACTCTTCATTGTTACCACATAAAAAATATCAGTATCATGCTTACTTCTATTTAAAATATTTTCAATTTTCAAAGATGAGAAAGGAGGCTAGGGGCCAGATGAAGTAGGATAAGAAAAGGAGACATGTTCTTCAAAGGGTACAAGGTCTCTGTTAGACAAGAGGAGTAAGTTCTCAAAATCTGTGATACAGCCTGCTGACTATAGATAAGAACATCAAACAGATAAAAATTTCTGAGAGAGTAGATAATACATGTTCTCATCAAACACACACACACACACACACACACACACACACACACTCAGGTTGGGTGATGAATATGCTAATTAGCTTGATTTAGTCATTTCACAAAATATACATACATGGAAACATCATAAAACATCACATTGTACATCATAAATGTATACAATTTTATTTATCAATCAAATCTTAATGAAGCCGAAAATGCATAAATAAAATCTGTAAAGAATAATATTGGGAATTATGTTCTTGTTATGATCATATAAATGGAACAAAGAATGGACCATTTTGTATGCATAAATAAGCATGTTTCTGAAAGTTCATTTTTATTGCATCTAATGTCATGAGACATATAGATAATTGCCCAAAGAGAAATTAGCACATGATTATTGATTATTTTTCAATAATTGTTTTGAAATGCAAAAGTAGAAAAAAGGTTGGGAGGAAAACTTACTTATCAATGTCGGCATTGTTAAAGAAGCCAGAGAGGGCAAACTAGACTTTCAAAGAAACTAGAATATACTACCCACATTCAGAGGCATAAATGTGGTAATAAAATGAATCTTTATGTTCTCTGACTACTTTCAGGCTTTTATCTTTATAGCTAGTTTGTCCTTGCAATATTTTCTTCTAGATACTTATGTTGGACTTACTAATGAAAGATTTTCTTCTCTGGAATTAAAACCCACAATACATCTTGAAAAGATGTTAGATATTATCTTGTGCATTCAATTTAGATATTATTTTTTGTATTCATTAATGTCATAAATACCTTCTAAGTTCTTATTTTTGGCAATCATATGATTGATTGATATTTTTCATAAATTTTAGTTATATTGATGATTTTCTTTAGAAATTAAAAAAATCAAAAATGCATTGTATTATTTCATTCATATTTCTACTTTTCTATAATTTTTTATTTGATATATACAATTTCAATTTAAAAATTTTAATATATCGTATAGAAATATGATCACACTGTGTTTTAGATAATGTTAAAACAATCTTTTGTCCTTTTTTCTCTCTCTCTCCTTGCCATTTTCCCTCATCCATGTCAAATATCTCACGTTTAATCTAGTATGTACCCTCAAAGATTTTTTTTAATTAATTTTTTTTTTTTATTGTTTAGTACTGGGGATTGAACTCAGGGGTACTCGACCACTAAGCCACATCCCCAGCCCTAGTTTTGTGTTTTATGTAGAGACAGGGTCTCACTGAGTTGCTTAGCACCTTGCCATTGTTGAGGCTGGCTTTGAACTCGCGATTCTCCTGTCTCAGCCTCCTTAAGTGCTAGGATTACAGGCTTGAGCCACCGTGCCCGGCCTCAAAGATTTTTTTTAATAGTGGATTTGGGGGTCAGTGATTGACAAAAATGTGTTCAAAGTATGAGTTATTCTGCATCTTTCATTTATTACTCAAAAGATGTCATGGAAATCCATGCACATAACCTTCTTTAACTAAATTGTTATTCATATGATCTTCTACAATATTCCAAAGATTCATTTACTAATGTTAAAGCTCTTTTTATACATCATATGAGAAATGTACCTTACGTTTTTCCCCAAGTAATTAGTCAATCATAACAACATTATTAAGTCATCTATAATATATAAAATCTATAATATAATCTATATACTCAAGCCCTGAGACTTATTTAAAAATTCTATTCTTAACCATTCAAAATTGTTTTGAGCATGGTGGTTTTATATGTCCCTCTAACTGTTCTTTATTGATATACCTGTAAGATAGTCTCAGAATTTATCCTTTCATATCAAATATAAAATTACTGTATTTATGTTAAAGTAAAAGGCACTATTGGGTTCAAATTAGAATTGCATTCATGGACATATTAATATTATGGAAAAAATGTTATAATAGTCATTTCATTTCTTTGTTTTGACAGTCTGTCCTCCTTTTATCTTATACTTCCCGTATATAAATTTTTTGTTTTATATTTCTGGGTACTTATTGCTAATCCAGAGAAAAGCTATTCTTTATTACATTTACCTCATATCAAAGCATACTGCT
Source organism: Xerus rutilus (assembly GCA_028644305.1). Classification (NCBI taxonomy): domain Eukaryota; kingdom Metazoa; phylum Chordata; class Mammalia; order Rodentia; family Sciuridae; genus Xerus; species Xerus rutilus. The sequence goes on along the minus strand of CM053401.1, from coordinate 47,155,273 downwards.
TGTCTGTTTTCTTAATTATAGTACATTTTTACAGGGCTTATATGCTTTTAAGGTATATAACTAATAATAGCAAAAGTATAGTTTTACTTCTTTTCTAAATTTCCTCACTAATATTTTATTTAATAAAAAAGTTAAGTCAATAATAAGTACTGATAGAAATAATAGGTAGCATTATTGACTTAATATTAGTTCAAATCTCTTTTGTTGCTCATCAGGGCTGGTATGTTATTTCTAGAATTTGGAGTATCCTTTTATTTTTTAATGTAATTTCTTTAGACTCCTATTTATTGCAGCATCTTTATTTTTATTTTTGGTACTGGGGATTGAACTCAAGGGTCCTCGACCACTGAGCTACATCCTCAGCCTACTGAGTTGCTTAGTGCCTTGCCGTTGCTGAGGCTGGCTTTGAACTCGCGATTCTCCTGTCTCAGCCTCCCAAAGTGCTGGGATTACAGGTGTGTGCCACCACGCCCAGCTGCATTTTTATTTTTAGTGCATGTTAAAAGCTATCAAATGCACTTATAGCACAAAGTGATATTGTTTTATTCTAATTGTTTATTATCACATAGTAGATCCTTAGGTTACCTGATATTGAAATGGTCTACATTTCTGCAATAAACTCTACCTGGAACTAATGGATTATATTTAATAAAATATATTTTGTTATGATATTTATAATTTTGCATGCATATTTTAAGTGATATTGCTCTATAATTTTACTTGTACTGATTTATTTGCTTTTAATCCTGAATTTCTGATGAGTCTATATATTACACATTCTTATAGTTTGCTGCCAATACTGTAATTTAGTGGTAATGGTATAAAGTATTTATTTTTGATATTTAAAATTTTTCTATTTATTACTTGATTTACTATTTACTGTGTGTATATATATGTGTTTATATGTATGCATATTATCACTTTACTTTTGATATATATGCATATATTCATACATACAATCTTTATCACTTTATTTTTACTGTTTATTGATGGACAGTTTTTGTTTTTAAATGAATTACCTCATATTTACAGTGAAATATACTTGTCTTATTATTTATGTGTCTTAATAGCCAAGATGTAATACATGTTGATCATATTGTCTTCATCATTGTCTTGAATTATGACCGAAGAATGAAACTATTCTTTAGGTTTTATTTTGTGAAGGTCTTGCTTATGGCCAAATTTATGTTTGAATTTTATAAAAGCTACCTGGACTTTTTAAGTTTATATTTAAGATCTTTGCTATTCATATTTTATATATAAAACAATTGATCCATGTTGTATTCTTAAAGTCCTTTGTGTGCTACTTTTTATCATTTTATATGTTCAATTCAAAAAAGATTGAACTTTCTAATAGAAATTATATTATTATAAAGTTCCCTTCTCTTTCATTGTTTTATTACATATTTTTCCTAGGTTAATGTAGCACTTCAGAAGTGTTTTCTGCATGTTCATCAGATAAAATTTTTCTTTACCTGGTAGTATTTTTAAGCTGTCTACCATTTAAGGATGTCAACCTTTGAGGTATAATTCTTGATTTTCTTAGGATTCCATTTAATATAATTATGACTACTTCTTAATTTTCAACCATTCTTACTTGCTTTACCTTTGATATGTTTATTGATAACAGCATAAAAATAAATTTTAAGTATTATCTCACAGTTTTGTCTTTGAAAGGATTTCCTTTTGCTCATATTTACAGTGAAATATACTTGTTTTATTTCTTTTCTTTTAGCTAGTATAGGTTGTTTTACTTTGCTTTTTATCTTTTCTTTTACTTAATCCTCCTGCTATTAATTATTCTTTTTTTCCATTTTACATCTGGAAATTCTATTAAAATTTTCTCTATTTATTCAAGTTTTGTTTTATTTTCTAACAATCTTTTAAAAAATGTTTATTTCTCTACTCTTATGAGTAAAAATTATACCAGCTATTTCCTCATGATCAAGGAACTCTAGTTCCTCTAGTTTCTACACTACCTCAACTACCCACCACAAATATTACTAAGGTTTTGTTTTTCTTTTTGGTTCTGGGGATTGAACTCCGTGGCACTCAGCCATTGAACCACATCCCCATCCCTATTTTATATTTTATTTAGAGACAGAGTCTCACTGAGTTGCTGAGTGCCTTGATTTTTGAAGCTGGCTTTGAACTTGCAATCCTCCTGCCTCAGACTCCCGAGCAGCTGAGATTACAGGCATGTGCCACCACACCCCGCTTACTAAATTTGTTAGAGTAATTACAGGTCACTTTTTTTATCTATCCTTCACTACCCCTCCCCTTTTTTCATAGACAGTTAACATTACCATCTTCACTACCACCTTACACACAGGCTAGCTTCAGCCAACAAATAAATCCTAGTATGCTAGTTTCATGATTATTATTGGAATTTCCTTTGCGACTTTTCTCCACCCAGCAATTAGCATGCATATTGAATATCCTAATATGTTTTTTCCCTTGTGTCCCCCCTTATTTCAGAATATTTTCAAATTAAACTAAATTTAGTATTATTTCATCTATTTTTTAAAATATTTTGAAATCTATACCGATTATATGTTAGTTTTAATTCATTATCTCCCCAACAGATTAATTTTCTTTCTTTTCTCCTTTTTTTTTGGTAATACAAGGAATTGAACCCAGGGCCTCACACAAGCTCAGTATGCATTCTACTATTGAACTATAGCCCCAGCTTCATCTCTTCCATTCTTTGTTCTGCAATAAGGGGAAAAAACAGTTTCCCCTTGATTTTCCTGGCCTTAAATGTCAATAGTGCCAATAAGCTCATTGAAATGATTTACCATTAAGGTTTTATGCATTTTTGTGATTTGGTTATTTTTTAAAAAATATTTTTTAGTTATACATGGACACAGTGTCTTTATTTTATTTATTTTTATGTGGTGCTGAGGATCGAACCCAGTGCTTCACATGTGCGAGGCAAGCACTCTGCCACTGAGCCACAACCTCAGCCCCTGGTTATACTTTTATAAATCATTACTTTTTCATTTGAGTTGCTACTCTGTATTCCTTATTTCATGCAGCTTACTTTTTCTTTGGTTTTATCTTTTCTTGGGGGTTTGACTTCCTAAAATCCATTGTTATTTTTCTCTGTTGCTTCGTTGGGATTCAGGTCTGGTTGATGACTCCAGACAAGGGGCATCCATGAGCAGGCTGTCATTCTTCCATGAAGGCAGAAGGAGGAAATTGTACTGCCTATCAATCTTGGAGGAGTTTCGCATTTTAGTCCTGTCTTGGTTCTTGGTAGTCTCTGAGACCAGACTTGGTTCACATTGAACAGTGCCAAGTTTACCCACAGATCTATGGTTACAGAGGTCAAAGTCCTTGTGGAACTACCAGCACTCTGATCTTTACTCATATTTCATTACTATGGAAATAGGCTCTAGAAAATTATCTGCTGGCCAAGAGGGAAGAAAGTACTACTGCAGCTTTTCCCACTGGGATACCCATAGTGCCACGGGCTTTCCTATCAATTAGTAGTCACCAGGCTCAGTAGTTTCTTGGCTCTGGAAAGAATACAGACAAGGAAGGGAGGGGGAGAGAAGATTTAAACTCCCTACTGTCTCAAAAATTCTCATCCATGATTCTACCCACTAAGTAGAAAAACAAGACATAAGAAAAACCACTTGTATGATCAAAATAATTTAAAAAATCATAACATTTCACCCAAAGTCCTGGCATGTGCCTACTTTCTTCTCAGAAACTGTATTCATAAGATGTTGTTATTTCAAAGCATATACACAGATATATGTATGTATACCCAGACATAATTCATATTTATGATCACATATATGTGTTACACCTCATATTTTGATTGTATTGGTAACCAAGCCTCTTGCAGCCATCAACCCCAGTTCACTGATGGAAGTAATGAAAAACTGTGCTTGTGTTAGAAATCATTGCTCTATAAACACAGTTGTATGTTCTCTAGAAATAAACCTTTCTTTATTGATTCTTTAGGTTGTTTTCTACTGCAAGTTATCAGAAACAGTTTTACTGGGCATCTGCATCAAAATTCATGTGCAACTAGCCTGCCTATTCAACCATTATATTCTTTACTTTATATTCAAGGCAGTTGAATGATTCTACTTAGTTTGAGTGGCACTCTGCCACACACGTATTACAGGGCGAGGACAACTCTGAAGAATCACTGAAGCTAACCGTACATTACATGCATGCTGCACTCACCAGATGGCTCTTCTCACATTGTTATGGTTTCATAAGCTACACTGACATTGTCATTAAGTTTAGAAATTTGATTCTGTTCACTTTGCCATCCTTAAAATAGATGCCTCTGAAAGTTGTTGCTTTAACAAATAGAATTTGCCCAAAAAGAACGTTCTATCACCTGTACTTGCAAATAATTATGTTATTCTACTTTTTCATAATAAGTAATGAAAGAGTCAATTCAGAAGTAAAAAACCATACCAAGTAAGAGTGTGCAGAAATTATAAGAATTCTACTACTGAGGGGCTGGGCTTGTGGCTCAGTGGTAGAGCGCTTGCCTCACACGTGTGAGGCCCTGGGTTTGATCCTCAGCACCACATAAAATAAATAAATAAAGGGATTGTGTTCATCTACAAAAAAAAAAAAAGAATTCTACTACTGAGTTTTCTCTCCTACACTATTCAAACAGAAAGCAAGCTTTCCTCTACTTCTCTTTGACTCACTTTTGGAGGCATTGTTTTTATGATGTATATTAACATATACGACTGAGACTGTAAAATGCCACAAATTGGATAAGCCTGAAGCATTCTCCACATTAAAGTTTATGTAGCTTAGTTATACGGCTGCATTTGGCTTTGTAGTATCAAGCTAGAAATGCTGATCTCAGTTTTGCCATTGATAGCTTTCTGTCCTGTGGACATAACTTCTAAGGCCACCCATGTGACTCTGTGACTGCAACAGGGAGAAATTCTTCTCTACTCACTTGTCCATCAGGCCATAAGTACTATGGCTATTTTAAACTACTGACATTTTAGAGTAATTAAAAATTCCCTTAAATCTTTAGCATTTTTATAAATAGCCACTATACAGAAGGACTGAATGTTAGGATAATTAAAAGATTCAATGTATTTTTTTGTTTACATATTTCTGAATAAAATTAGCTGTGAACTAAACTGCTTAATAATTTCTAAATTTATTCTTGACATCTGATAATTTTCCATCAATTAAAATGCTTATTGAAAGTCATATTACTTAAATTCATTTTATTCTAATTGAGTTTACTACTAATATCTCACTTTTTAAATTTTGCTCTCCTTTGTGTTTTTAGGAGTTAAGGGTCCCAGAGAGTGGTCTGTATTTCTAGTCATCATCAGTTCCCTTCTACCTTTGAAAATATTTCTTTGATACTGTGAAGGTATTTGAATAATGATTTATGTTCAGTGAACAGATTTATTCCCATAGAGAGTGATTTATTTTCCTATTAAATATGCCATGGTAAATGGCTAATTCTAATTTTGATAAAGAATAATTTTCTATGGTATGATGCTATCATCAGTCTCTTCTATTTGTTTTCTGCATCATCTTCCCATAGTTTACTTTTCTTGCTCCTTCCTTCAAGTCACAAGTATTTAAACATGTTGAAAGTAGAGCTTAGTAATGCACTTACCACTTTTGTTTCATTTTGAGTATCTAATTAAGAATACTGAAATAAAAAAAACTGCTTATTCTCTATCTGTATTTATCATTGTTAGTCTTTCTACTTACTGGTTTGAAATAATAGTATTATAATGTTTTTAAAACTTAAGAGATCATAAGAATTTCAAATATTGCGTAGATGATGAAACTGGTATTATATTCATGTGATATGATGTAACTTATTTTTTCTACTGTCCAATATTTAAAGTGCCTCATTTATCTTCTATATTAGTAATAAAGTTATAATGATGTATATTAAATAAACTGACAGATAAAATTGTGAATGTAAATTTTTTTTGCACATGTCTTTCCTTATTTGGGTAAATAAGTTCTTTCCCTGCCCCAAGTCCATGATTTAATCATCAGTGTTCAGTAGTTAAAAAAAAAGTTGCACTTAATTTCAAATCAGAAAACATACCAAGTTCAATAATCAAAATATCTACTAATGTTAAATATGAAATAGTCTCCAAACGCTCATGTGTGAGACTATGCAAGAAAGTTTAGAGCTGAAATGATTGGATTATGAGAGCCTTAACCTAATCAGTGCATTAGTCCACTGGTAGGGATAACTGAGTGGGAACTGTAGGCAGGTATGGTGTGGCTGGAGGAGGTGAGTCCCTGGGGTGCATGCCTTTTGCTTTATATTTTGTCTCTTGTGAGTTGAGTTCTGTCTGCTTCCTGGTGGCTGTGTTGTGATCTGCTCCACTCTGATATTCTTCCTCACCTCAGCACAGAGCAATGGAGTTGGCCATCTATGGGCTGAGACCTCTGAAACTGTGAGCCTCAAATAAAATTTTCCCCTTCTATGTTGCTGCTGACAGGTCATTTTTTTTTTTTTTTGTATAAAAAATTGAACATGGGTGCTCATGCTCAGCCACAGAGTCACATCTCCAGCCCTTTTAATCTTTTGTTTTTCTTTGTTTAAGACAGGGTCTCACTAAATTGCTTAGGGCCTCACTAAGTTGCTGAGGCTAGCTTTGAACTCACAATTCTGCCGTAGCCTCCTGAGCATCTGGGATTACAGGCATGTGTCACCATGCCTGGCTTCTTGTCAGGTCTTTTAGCTGTTTAAAACATGTATTAATCAAAGTTTCTTCTTGGTTTAAATTAGAGGCATTTCTCAACTCTAGCATGAAACTGTTATAGTTCCAAAATTCGTTGGGAGGAGAAACTGGTTGATTTCTAATTTTTTCTCATCTAGTGTTTCCATTTATGACTTCTTGAAGCTGGAAGCATGAAGGGTAAATCCGTGTGGGAGTAAGACGGGTCCTTCAAGACAGAATTGCCAAGGTGACTGGAAGTTAGTGCCCTCTGAACATAACAAGTGCTCAAAGATCACTTTCAGGTGCTATCTGCTGTCTAAAGATCTCAGGCAACTTTTTGCAGCGCCTACTGTTTGGTTCGAAGTGGGACTCTGATAAAAATAAAATAAATCTTGTCTCCAACTTTCTTTTCAAATATGTATAGGGATCTAATAACTCTCTTCATTCTTTTCGCAGTACTGGGGATTGAACCTAGGGACACTCTACTACTGACCTACATCTCTCTTCATTTTCAATTTTGTTTGTTTCGTTTTTTGTTTTGAGCCAGGGTCCCATTAAGTTGCTCTGTTGGGCATCAAATTTGTGATTCACCTGCCTCAGCCTACCAAGTTGCTGGATTACAGGCCTGAGCTACCATACTTGGCCTTAGTAACTCTCTCTCTCTTTTTTTAAATGGGGAGATCTATTTATTATCTTTATGAAATTGAGGATTTAGAAGGACTAATTTAACAAGAAATAAAAAGAAAAACAATGAATTTGACAACATTAAGATGTAAGACAGGAATTAAAACACTGTAAACAAAGCCAAATATCTGAAACTGGAGGATGATATTTGTAACCTAAATAATAGCCAAAATATTAGTACAAACAATATATAAATCATTCCTATAAATAAAAACAGAAAGGAAAAAAAATCCAAGGGAGAAATTGGCAAAGAATATAAAAAAGAAAATTCATCAGAGTGGAAGAATAAGTGACCAATAAACATAGAAAACATCTAAAATTAATTTAAAACTAGAAGAATGAAAATTTTTTTTGTATATTAACCTTTTGATAAATACATTTTAATTTGTTTTTTTCCATATTTAATTTATTTATTTGTTCTATTTAGGTTTACATGGTAACAGAGAGCAATTTGATTCATTGTACACAGATGAAGGATAACATTTCATTTCTCTGGTTGTAAGTGATATAGAATCACAACATACATGCAGTCATACATAAAGCTAGGGCTATGATGGCCATCATACTCCACCACCTTTACTGTCCCCATGCCCCCTTTCCCCTTACACCCCTGTGAACAGAGTTCCCCCATTGTTCCCGTGGCCTTCCCCACATTATAGATCGGCATCCACTTATCAAAGAGTACACTCCACATTTGGTTTTCTGAGATTGGCTTACTTCACTTAGCATAATATTCTTCAACTCCATCCATTTACCTGCAAATGCCATAATTTTATTCTGTCTTATTGCTGAGTAATATTCAATTGTGTATATATACCACAGTTTCTAAAATCCCAATGTCATTCCTTATAGGAATAGAAAAGGCAATCGCGAAATTCATTGGAAGAATAAGAGACCCAGAATAGCCAAAGAAATCCTTAGCAAGAAGAGTGAAGCAGGAGGCATCACAATACCAGACTTTAAATTATACTACAAAGCTATAGTAACAAAAACAGCATGGTACTGGCAGCAAAATAGATGTGTAGACCAATGGTATAGAATAGAAGACACAGAGATGAACCCATTTACATACAATTACCTTATACTAGACAAAGGAGCCAAACACGTACACTGGAGAAAAGACAGCCTGTTCAACAAATGGTGCTGGGAAAACTGGAAATCCATATGCAATAAAATGAAACTAAACTTCTATCTCTCACCATGAACAAAATTCAACTCAAAGTGGATCAAGGATCCAGGAATCAGACCAGAGACCCAATGCCTAATAGAAGAAAAAATAGGCCCAAATCTTCACCATGTCAGATTAGGGCCATACTTCCTTAACAAGGCTTCTATAGCACAAGAAGTAAAATCAAGAATCAACAAATGGGATGGATTTAAACTAAAAAGCTTCTTTTCAGCAAAAGAAATAATCAATGAAGTGAACAGAGAGCCGACATTCTGGGAACAAATCTTGGCCACACACACATCCGATAGAGCACTCATATCCACGATATATAAAGAACTCAAAAAGCTTAACATCATAAAAACTAACAACCCAATCAATAAATGGGCCAAAGAGCTGAACAGAATCTTCACAGAAGAAGATATACAATCCATCAACAGACATATGAAAAAATGTTCAACATCTCTAGCAATCAGAGAAATGCAAATCAAAACTACCCTAAGATTCCATCTCACGCGAGTCAGAATGGCAATTATCAAGAATACAAACAACAATAAGTGTTGGCGAGGTTGTGGGGAAAAAGGCACACTCATACATTGTTGGTGGGACTGCAAATTGGTACAACCAATCTGGAAAGCAGTATGGAGATTCCTTAGAAAACTTGGAATGGAACCACCATTTGACCCAGCTATCCCACTCCTCAGTCTATACCCAGAAGACTTAAAAACAGCGTACTACAGTGCTGCAGCCACTTCAATGTTTATAGCAGCTCAATTCACAATAGCTAAACTGTGGAACCAACCTAGACACCCTTAGTAACTCTCTTTGAAATCTGTCATCTATTATTTTAATGCTTCAATAGAAACTGCAGCAGAAAATATTCCATTTTGAGATCCTGTTCCAAGAATATTTGACTGCACCACCGACTTGTTCATGTCATTTTTCCATTTGTTTTATTGAGTGTAACTCCTAAAAGGTGAAGGCAGTTTTTCAGAAAAGTGGAACTAAGTTATTATATATTAGCCATGTTTGAAAGTGAAGTGTACCTTTCACAAATCTTACCCTGCAACAGTTCATTTTTCTTTTTCTCGTTCCCAGGACCTCATACATGCTAAGCATGAGTTCTACCACTGAGCTAGCCTTCCAGCACCCATTAATATTCTTTTGATGATTCAGTGAGTTACAAATGGATTTAGCTTCACGAATTTAGTCACTAGCAAGACTGAACTTCTTTGCGTGTATTTTCCAGAAGTCTTTCTCTTCTCAGGTTTTATCTAACTCTGCATACTTGTCCACATGCTGAGATAGTAATTTTGCTTAATGCCATAAATACATTTATGTAAAATAATATATAGCACAGTATAAGTAGCAGGTATAATGTACAATTTAATTAATGACTCTTTAACCATCACTCAATGTAAGAACTAAAGAATAACCAAGAATGAATGGAACTACCATTTGACCCAGTTATCCCACTCTTCAGTTTATACCCAAAGGACTTAAAATCAGCATACTACAGTGACGCAGCCATATCAATGCTGGTTTTTTTTTTTTTTTTTTTTTTGGTATTGGGGATTAAACTCAGGGGTACTTGACCACTAAGTCACATTCCCAGCCCTATTTTGTGTTTTATGTAGAGACAGGATTTCACTGAATTGCTTAGCTCCTCGCCATTGCTGAGTCTGGCTTTGAACTCGTGATTCTCCTGTCACAGCCTCCCAAAGTGCTGGGATTATAGGTGTGCACCATGTAATGTTTGTAGCAGCTCAGTCACAATAGCCAAGCTATGGAACCAACCTAGGTGCCCTTCAACAAATGAATGGATAAAGAAAATGTAGTACATATACACAATGGAATATTACTCAGCCATAAAGAAGAATGAAATTGTGGCATTTGCCGATAAATGGATGGAACTGGAGATTATCATGCTAAGTGAAATAAGCCAGTTCCCCAAAAATCAAAGTTGAATGTTCTCTGTGGTATGTATATGCTAATTCACAATAAGAAAGGATAGGGAGGGGAAGAATAGAATTTCATTGGATTAGACAAAAGGGAATGAAAGGAAGGAAGGGGAGATGGGAATAGAAAAGACAGTAGAATGAATCAGACATAACTTAACTTTGCTCATCAATGAATATACAACCAATGTAACTCCATATTATGTGCAACCACAAAAATGAGATCCTAATCAGAATGGGTTGTACTCCATGTATGTACAATATGTCAAAATACACTCTACTATCATATATATCTAAAAATAACAAATAAAGAAGAGAAAAATCTAAATCAAACTGCTTAGACAAAAATATCATTCTTTGATATAACATGTAGGGAAAATCTGTTGTTGGTGACCTAGAGCTTCCATGCCAATATCAACAGTCCAGTTGTTGTTCATTGTGTCTGCTGCCCAAATGGTGCGCTCCATATGCTTACTTCTAGGTCTGGTTATAGACAGGATGCCCCTTGCCACAAGATTTCAGGTTGCCTTGATCACATGGGGCAGCAAGGAAAGTGAAAACATCTCCTTCTTATCCATTTTTATAGTCTAATTGGGTTAAATTAACTCATATTATGTCTCTCTGAAATGACAACCAGCACTAGAAGTCCTTGTACTCTTTCCATGTAGGGCCCAGACCTGGATTCTAACAGTGAATGTGAGATTACTAATAATACCTTTCATTAATCAGAACTCAAGACTTAAATCATAGTCCATTACTGCTATAAAGAAACAACCAACACAGGGGGTGTTAAGAAGCTGCTTTGCTGTGTGCTTCCATAAAATTCAGTAGGACTCCTTGCTATCTTATGTTGAAAATGTCTTTTCATTTTTGCCTGTGTTCTCATCTGATGGAACCAAAGCTCTTTAATGGAAGGAATGATTTCTTTCTTATCCAGGTCTTAGCACTGTTTTATAATAAGGTACTTCATGGATGTTTCTTAACTGAAGCAAATAGCTTTCCAAATTTCATTTAAGCTGTTATTTAAAAAAAATGTTTTGGAAATAGAATAAGCTACCTATTTTTTGAAATAATCACATTTTCATTAGTTTTGTTTTGAAATCTATTCATAGGCTATGTTTTACTGTGTGACTTTCTTATGTATGAATAAGATAAGCATGCTATATTCATTTCTGGTAAAGAGGGAATATACAATGTTTCATAACATAGAACTTGTGTCAATGTACTATGTGACTTTTGAATATTTTACTACCACAAGAAATAAAATATTCATATTTTTGAATTATTTGGTATTATGAGGTAGCAGAAGGGACTCTATGCTATTTACACTAAAGCCATGTAAGAGAATTTTAAGTTTTGGGAGGATTAAAAACATTTCCTCAGGTCCAAATATGCTTTTAGATGCTCATGTTAAACTATTTGTAACAATATATGTCCTCTACTTAAATTTTATTTGTGAAACAATATCTATTTAGTTTTCATATCTACTGGAGGAAGTGATGATCTACTTATTTAAGACTAAGATGTACAGGCTTCAGTTAGGATTGGTGTATAACTACTGGCATGTTGGAACATGTACATCCTGTGAGAGCATGACAGAGTTAATGAGGAACACATGCTGCAGAATTTGTAAATCATTATGACCAATTTTATTATAATTAAATAAGTTAAAATTGCCTCATAAGTTTGTTTCAGTTTGATTCTTAATATTAATATAATTTCAAAAATAAGTATATAAAATTTTCAAAGAGGTCTATTTTAAATTTTTCAATACTCATAAGAATTTGTAGACATCCCAATGTACAAAATAACAGGTCAAACACTGGTAATGCAAAGATGTATATAACAGTCTCCATTGAAGGAATTCAAAGTCTACTAATGAAAATGAAAACAGTGAGATAATCTAGTTCATTAGAGTACTTATAAAAATCTAGTTATGCAGGAAACATTGGTGAATCATAGAGACAAGAATGAACAAATTCTGAGGGAGTTAATATATTTCTGATGGTGATAAAACCTTTGTTGAAACTTATATATGTCTACTTTTCTTCATGAGTATTATTCAGTTATTAAATAAAAATTAATTTGAATATGCATGGCATTTCACTACAAAATGCAATGCAAAATATGCTGGTGAAATCTTTTTCAATTAGGCTAAAGAACAGGAAATAAATGAACAGATTTTCATATTGTTCAAGTGCTCTGGAACAAAATTATTTCTTGATTCTCAAGTTTTATTAAGGTATTTGGATGAGCAGTCAGTCAGATAAATTAATAAATATGTGAAGGGTTGGAGATGGCCAGAAATAGAATAAGGAAGGGCATAGGAGCTAATAAATGTAAGGTGAAGAAAACAAACAAATGTTAAAAAAAAAAGTTAGTATTGTTGAACATTTATTTTAAAGAGAGAGAATTTTTAAACTGATGTCGGGATGGAACAAGTTGAGGCTAATAAATGCAAACAAAATAATTATTTTACATTGCTTTGATTCAGGAAATCAAAATTCTAAATCAATGCAAAAATGGTTCATATACTAGAGTCACACAAACTTTACTTCCCTAGTTAAGTGTCTTAAATACTGTGTATTTCTGAATAGTCTGTTTTGTTATTTCTATCCTTTGAGATTAACCCTGTACTAAAATAATGTTTATTTACATGTTATGTTGCATTCATTTCCCTCAAAATCTGATAAATTTAATTCTAAAGGTAATAGATTTATTGCTATCTAAAATGTTTCATGCAGTAAGATCACAGCTTTTTTATGTAGTTCTGTTTTAATGCCAACTTCTGACTGCTCTTATCCTTAATATATATTGTCTTTAGAGATTGAAGAACACTTTGAAGAAAGTGTTCTAATTTTACTTCTAAAACCCACAATTTCCCCAAATGTGGGAAACCTGACAGCATAATTTGTGGTAATGGGGGATGGTGTTCATGCTGACCCTATTTAAAAAAAAAAAATCCAAAAACAATTTCAGATAAATCCATTGATTCATTCACTGCAATATACTATCCTTTGTATGTACTATATAAGCAGATTTTGACTTCTGGAAATTTAATTGTATGACTTATTATTTACAGTCATGCTATGTACTAATATCACGAGACTACCATATTTTTGTTAAATTTCTTTAGTCATTCTATTTTATGTAGTTCATATAACTCTAAAACGTAACCTCTTTTAGATATGAGGCTGGAAGGATATGAAAATGAAATGGAAAGAATAAAGTTAGATGAAAAATTGATAGCAAGGAAGGAGAATATGGAAAGAAGAACAATGGAAAATCTATTCTAGCTATAAAGTATAAGCTTATTTTTTTTCTTCTTATTTACTACATAGCTCTAATAATAATTCCCATAGAGCATTTCTCAAATTTTTTTCAGCAATATTGTTTGAATAAGATTTTCAGTTTTCTGGGTAATTGTATTAAGTACAGTTCTGAAGGTGATGAACATTTTTATATTTCATTAAGCTTCATATTATTATAAAAACTAAAAACCCACTTCAATATTTAAAATTCTTTTACATCAGAAATAGTATCAGTAAAAATGACTGAGTTATTTTCCCACAAATGTCAACATATGGATGTTCTTGTATTTTAAATGTACTTTTTTTCTTTTTACAATTTTTTATTTATTTTAATTATACATGACAGTAGAATTGTTTCATCTAATATATGCATACTAATTCACAATAAGGAGGGGGAGGGACATTAAATGTACTTTTGACTGAGATTGAAAGATCTGATTCATTTGATTTTGGAGTTGAATAGAAATATCTATTTTTAAATAATTTATACAGCATTAGAGAAAAATGTGAAATATTTCAACAATAAAATAATTTTATATAGGATCAAACACTCTTAAGGGAAATAAAGAACGGATGTGCTCTTATTCTTTATTATTTTAGATGGTATCTCAAGAAAAACAAAACTACTCTGCAGATGCTAAACTCTGCAGCTAAACTCTGTTGGCTGTGCAGTCATATGGATGATTTGCAAGAGGAAAACAACAAAAAAACATGAAACTATTTCTAATGTAGTCATTAATTTACCTGACTTATTTTTTCACGCTTCCTTCAAGGCAGCAGTGAGACATTGCACAAAGAAAGACCTCCATAGTTCTGACAGGGAGTTTCTTTACTGTCCAGTGGTTATACAAATAATATAGGAAATATATAAATGATAACTTCGTCTAAAAAACTGTAGATGTGGTAATGTATTGAATCAAATTTTAGACAACTGATTCCTTATTATTTCTTCTGTATTTATAGAATTATTTTATTTTTTCATGCAGGGAAATCATAACAATAATTGGTTTTGTCAATACTATTATCAGTTTTATAAGATACAGCATTAAAAGGCTCACAGATAGAAAGGTTAAATTGGACTTAGCAGTTCAACACCAAACAACTGCTAGAGATTCAAATCCTATTTAAACAGGATGATTATATACTGTTTGAGATTTCTTCTTTGTCATGATTTTTGTAAAATTAAAGGAACTTTCTCTTACTGTAGGGAGGTAACTTAGAGATTGTCTTTATAGCATTTTAAAAAACAATATGTTGAGAGTGGCATGAATATCTCTTAAAATGATGAAATTATAAACATATCAAGTCAAAGAGAGACTTGTGAGGTGAATTTTGTTCCAGATTCTTCAATTTTGAAATAACAGCATAAGTGTGCAAAGTCCCATGTTCCTAGGTGGGAACATGCCTAGATAATTTCAGGAACTGGCTCTGGAGCAGGATTAGGAAATGAAGGTGTGGAATGGGAGAGAAAGAAAGAGCAAGGTAAATTCACACAAGTAATTAATTAGATAGAGACAGGGAACACAGATAACAAAAAGTTGCTGTATTGTAAAATGAAAATAAGTATAGTGCCTATGGCATGGCATTTTTTATAAAGTAAATGAGGTAATCCTATTTATCTCAAAGATCTTAATATTATTCCTGGCAAATATATGGGCATTAGCCTTATTATTTAAACTAGTAATTGCACTTAGTGTATGTGTATGTGTTTGTGTGTGTAATACATGCATAATATATGTCACTGTATGAAAATGTTTACTTATATACATACTATTATTATGATATGTATATTTGTAGACAAATTTAAATGGAAAAATAATTAATTTTGTGTGCATATCACTAGGTGTAAAGACACCAGCTTGAAAAATCAAGAATCACCTAGTGACATTAGGGCATATTTAGAGAATCATTGGCTAAGGATTTGGAAATACCAGACATGTTTACAAAAAGAGTCAGGGTCATAGTATACAGCAGATGCTGATCAATGAACAATAATAAGGTAAATTTTATTTTTTAATGAAATGGAGTTATCTTTAACAGTGGTTTTACAACTGGATGATAGTAATCTCAAAATAATTAGATTTGACATCAAAAGTTGGAGATGAAAAATGCTATTAGTAAGATAAAAATGTAAATGGTAGAAAGTGCAATTTTTTAATATATTAAACAAACGACAAAGGTTAATTGGGAGCAAGAACTAAAGAAAACTCTTAATGAGAATTTAGAAATACTCAGAATATTGCTGTGAAACTAGATTGAATTTGAGTCAAATAGCTACATTTACTAAAATTCACATGTAGATCTTTCCTGAATAAGAAATTGGGGAATATTTAATAAGAATTTATAATATGCATATGTTATGGAAAAAGTTAGGATATTTTTAAAAAATGAATTTGAAAATTTAAAACAGAAAATAACATTTCAAATGGTTTATCATCAAGTGGGAAGACTCTATAGATATAAATTATAAGATTAGATAATATTCCCCAAATACTTATCCTTGGCCATAAAAATAATTAAAATTCTACACTTTTCCTTTTATAGAAATATTTACAAACATTGAGCTAGTTTTTGTCTTCACCAACAATGAGTTCATGAGGGGTCAGAAAACATTGTTAGGCCTGAGCACCCTCCAAGCATTGGCCCTGATGTTAGCTCTCCAACTCTCCAGAAAACTCATTTTCTAAAAAAACGAAATATGACAAAGAGTAAGGACTAAAGTGCTTTTAAATGCAAGAGCTAGTGACATCGTTTTCCCAGTTCAGAATCCACAGTACTTTATTTCTTGATTTTACATTAAAATGCATTACTTTGAAATTCTTAAATTTAATCTACTTGAATAGCCAAAAATTATATCACTGAAATGATGTACTCTGATAAAAATAAATCTATATTTTATTGATTCACCTACCTAAAATGTGGCCCAATTTCTCTGTGGTATTCTATTATTTAGCAATTCAACCACAAATAGAATATCCATATTTTTCCCAGTGATTTTATAGGCTTTGTGGCTTAAATAGAAATTGTCAAAAGTGAACCAGCTTTTATAGTCCTGTAGTAGCTTTATTTTTTATTCAGTGGGAAATAATTGATGGGTTATGCTTTCTGAAATATACATACTCATTTTTTGTGATTCTTAAATATATTAACCTAAGAAATATGATTATGAAGATAATGAAACTACAATTTCAATTTTAAAATTCAAAAAGTTTTTAAATTTTTTCCAAACATTATTGTGACGTGTTTGTATGAAGTTAAAAAATATAAATTCCCTAAGACTTAATAATTTCATTCTTTGGTAATAAATATCATATATCAGGATACAAATACATGTATTTTGATAACAGCATTATTTGTAATTGACGCAAATGGAACCTATTCTTTTGCGAATCAATAATAGACTAAATAAAGATATTGATGCACGATTTTTCAGTAAGAATTGTTTATAAAAAACAATAGGAGCAGTCTGGCGTGGTGGCTCATGCTTGTAATCCTAGCACTTTGGGAGGCTTAGACAAGAGAATCACGAGTTCAAAGCCAGCCTCAGCAATGGTGAGGTTCTAAGCAACTCAGTGAGACCCTGTCTCTACATAAAACACAAAATAGTGCTGGGGATGTGGCTCAGTGGTTGAGTACCATGAGTTCAATCCCTGGTTAAAAAACAAAACAAAACAATAAGAGTAATTAGTGGTACATCTAATAGCATTTATAAATCCCTATTTTAGTGACACTTTTCCATAACATTAATCATAGTATTTCTCAAATACAAAATTCATAAAACTTTATTTAAAAACATAAAACAAGTGATTGGATAAATGGGAAGTGATTTACTTCCCATTTATATTCATATGCACTGATATAGATTTTATAGGGGTTAATGTAATAGTCTATTTTGAAGTTTCTTCATTGAGTCATGTCATATTTCTGGTAGTACAAAGATAATTCTGTCAAGATATTGAATTGAATTTTCCAGTAACATCAAACTAGTAGAAAAGAGAATTCATAAAATAGAAAATGCATAATTATTGAAAATCTTAATCAAAAAGCATAGGATAAAAAATTTTGATTTTTTTTTCAATTTTCTAAATGAGTATGAATATGACTCTTCAAAGAAGAAACTTATTTTGCATCAGTTGGCACAGGGAATGAAATGTCCCCAAGATAGTTTATTTGCACTGCAACACAACATATGTGAGTGCCCAATTGTTTTCTGGAAGTTACAAGTGTCCTGAAATTTAGCTATTAGTTTTTTCCTTATGTGGCATGATAATTGGCCTATGGTTTCTCAAATCACAGGCTGAATTAGTGATTCATGAGATGAACACGTCATTGGCAGTCTGGGTCTTAAATCACTGACTGGGTTCAAATCATATTCACATTAATATCATTAGCCTAGTAACATTATTTTAGAGACTGGATACCCATAGGCAGAGGACTTTAAATCTTAGGTGGCAAGCCACATTTTTGCCTACTATTCTTGTCAATTCCTTGGCCGTAAGCAAGCTTTGCTTCTATGTGCATGATAGAGCCATATGTTAGAATAATCCTAAACTGAGTTCCTGTTTAATCTAGTCTTCAGTATCTTCACCTCTTTCTTTTAATCCTATTCCTCCACAGTAGGACTGGAAAAATTATCAAGAACTTTAGAAAAGCATAACCTATCCAAGTGATAAAAGGACAGTCATTACAGATTTAGTGACAGGTCATTCCTCCTGGAAATAAGTGAAACTAATTACATAATTTCCCTTTGACTCAATTCTCCAGCCTCTGTCTTATACAGCCTACTTCCCACACACCTCTTTTCCAGATTGGTTGTCAGCAGCATCATTAAAAGTACATTAATATTCTCAGAACTCATGCTGCTAATAAGCTTTGGCGGGTGATCAACTATATGGTATATTGTAAAAATCTCTGCATGTTATTAAATGATTAGTTGCAATCTCTTTTAAAGGCCATTTACCTCTGTACAACTTCTTAATATTTCAAATAAATGCCTATTCTTACATATAAACGTTGATTCAAATTTGGTTATAGAGAATTTGAAAATGGTAAAAGTTAACTATAAGACACTTTGCTTTTTATTATAACTGTGCCCTGGAAATTCTAAAGATCATCTATGAGAAAATATGCCCCTCTTAAGACAGTCATTTTTTTTTCAAATGACATTGATCTAGGTAGGTGTTTCTCAAAAGAAGACATGCAAATGACAATAAAAAAATGCTCAATATCTCTAATTATCCAGGAAATGCAACTCAAAATCATAATGATGCATTACCTTACCCTGGTAAGAATAGCTATTATCAAAAGACTAAAAATAATAACTTTTGGTGAGGATGTAGAGAAAAGGTAACACTTGCACAGTATTGGTAGGAAGGTAAATTAGTACAGTATTATGAAAACAGCATGAAGTTTCCTCAAAATTTAAAAATACAACTACCACATGATCCAGCAGTCACTGAGTAGATAACCAAAAGAAGTGAAATGAATATCTGTACTCCCAAGTTCATTGCAATGATATTCACAATAGCCAAGACATGGAAGCAAGTTAAGTGCCCATGACCTGATGAATGGCTAAAGAAAACTTGATAAGTACACACAGTGAAAAATATTTAACCACAAAAAAGAATGAAATCCTGTCATTTGTAATAACACAGATGGAACTGGAGATCATTACATCAAATGAAATAGGCCAGGTACAGAAAGACAAGTCCACATGATCTCACTCAAACATGGAATCATGGAAGCTCTGAATAGGATGGTGGTTATCAGAGGCTTGGGAGAAAAAGGTATAAAGCAATGGGGAAAGGGTGATCAATGTGTCCTAATATACAGTAGGATAAGAGCAAAACATTCTGGTGTGCTACCACTGAACACTAGGATGACTCTAGATGATAATAATATACTCTACATATCAGAAAGTTGTAAGAAACAATTTTGAACAGTGATTTTTCAGGAAAAAGAATGAAATTACTTTAATTCTGTTTATCAACACATGCACTCAGAGATTGTACTTGTATTTAATTTTTAAAAGAGCAAAAGTACCAAAGGAATGTTTTAAAGTTTTTGTTGTATATGCACACTTTTCAGTTTATATGGGAACTCTTACTATATTGGAATATAATTTTCAAAAGTGGAAGTTCTCTTTAAGTTGTTTATTCTGAAATTAAGTAATTAATACAGAGAGTAACCATTTCTAATTATTCCATGGTTATTATGAGACAGTTTTGTCATAGAAAGGGAGGAGGGTCAAAAATGATCCATTGAAATGCAAAATATGCTAGGCTAGGCGTAAAAGGACAAACTATTTTCTTGCATGAAGTTGTGTTAGGAAGAAATAAAGGTTGACAAGAAGATCTTCATACAGATAATTTTTGAATCAGATATTGATGATTTATATCTCTCTACCTACACGTTATTTATGTAAGTATTTCTTTATAAAGTGCAATATAGCAGACCCGCAAAATTTTTGCCTAAACTGTGGTTGTTAAATCCAGACAGACACCTCTCTGGCCGGTCAGCCTGATAGGCCTCGCTTACATGGTTCTCTGTGTTTGAGGGAATCTGTGGCCTTCTGGGAAAGAACTGATTAAAAGGAAAGAATTAAGGCATGTATATTGGGATCAGGGTGAATTGGCAATGAAGAGTAATTTGATACAGCGTTATTAGTGCTTTATTTAAGGTTATTTGCTCACTCAATTCAGTAAACTCATAACTGTGTGCTGTTGCAAGGGGATCAAAGTAATGATGTGTAGACTCACTAAAGCACTTATGGGATGAACTAAAGTACTTATCTATAAATTCATAGGTTGTTAAAAACAAAACAATTAGCATCTAGGATACCTGCTTGGTAGAGTTATCTGTCGTGTCACAAGGGCGTTCGAAAGCAAAATAGCAGGCCTGTGACATCACCACCGTTTTTGGCACGGAGATCGTGTGCCCTTGGCCTGTGTCTTTTTCCTTTAGGAATAAAATCCTCAACCTGCATGCCTACAGCAACTGCATCAGACACAACATTGCCTTAAGATTGTGGAGACCATAGATTTCAGCCCTGAACTCAGCTAAGACTCATTTGAAGCTAGGAATTGTGAGAATACCCAGATGAATATGGGATAAAGAAGATTAAATAATATTTGAGTCTGTTTTTTCTTTATAGTCTACTTATAGTGACAGGAAACATAGACTCAAGAAGTTTTGTTTCTTTTGGTTGTTTTAATCCTGGAGTAATTTCCCCTCTGTAATAACTACGGCATTACATGTAGTAAAAGTAATCATTCTTAGCTACTCATAATCAAAGTGAGCTCCTCAAACTATCCAGCATTCAAATCTTTTCTTTCTCAAAGAGAAATAAAAGCTGACGAGGTTAGTATTCTATGCTACTACAATTTTAAAAAGCAAAAAAATAATAGTGCTTCATTCCTGGTTTTCTAGGACAACTGGTTTAGAAGCATTGTAGGACTTTTTGCAAGAAGAAAATGGAAATAAATTGTGCAGAAAGTTAACTTAAGTGAGCTCCAGCAGAAGCAATACTCACTCTTCTTAATTTTAAGGATATCAGATTAACCTTTCAGAAAAACAAAGCAAGTTTACTCCGAAAGTCATTGTAAAAATACACTTTCTTTTCTTACCACACGTTTTAAAAATATGTTGTTGTTATTAATATATTATTAGACATTAATTTAATATTGTTCATAACCAGCTTTGTTGAATGCTGACCTTATATAATATTCTCATCCTCAGGTTAGGTTCCTTGAACCTTATTCAAATATATTTATTAAAATTATACAGTGAGACATGAAGCAAGCCCTGAGCTTGCATATAAGTTTTGCAGAATTAAGTTCAATCCTGATCTTATATACAAGTTTTGTTAGCTTTATCATTGTCTTATTCCTAATGTACATTCCTTCCTTGCCCTCTTTTTGGTCTCTTCTATCTCTTTAGGTTTCAGGCTGCTCTTTATCAGAATGGACTTATTTATGCTGTGGCAAGGAAGACATCCAAAATATCAGGGACTGAACAAGTTTGTTCTTCCACATACCATACTTTTCACATGAGTCCCACAAGGTCTTGGGTCTTCAGATTCACTCAGATTTCTGAGTCAGAGCACCCCACCTTATGAAATAAGTGGATTCCTCTGTCTTTTAAGGTTCGAAAGACAAACCTGGAAAATTACCCACAGGTTTTTCAATGCCTTAGTCAGAAAGTATCAAATCCTACCTATTGTTTCAATGTCCAGAATTAACCACCTGGCCTCAATTCAATTGCCAGGGCGACTAGGAAAGGAAAGGGAGGAAAGGGGAAATTAGATGAACACCACTCTCTTTGTCCAGACTGTTCTTTACTCTTGCAGCAACTAAACTTCTATGTCTAAAAAAAACAGCACAGTGTTTTGGATACTGACTTCTCATTCCTCTCTATCCCTGCTCAGGTTGCAAACATTGTCTGCTTCTGTATTCTTTCCTGAACTTTTGAAATGCTCTCTTGATAATCATGGATAGATGTGAAATTTTCTTATTGCCTGTTATAAAAAATGACTGATCTTATGGAGTGTCTCTAAGCTCTTTGAAATATGGAAAAATCTCAAAGCAGACATTAAAATAAATTTTTAAAATGTGACCCTATTCTAAAATTTGGAAAACTTTTTTATTACCAACTATTGCCTCGTGTCATGCCTCAGAAACTTTTTTAGAAGAGTTCGAAATCCTGTGCAAATAGACACTACAGCCATAGAATAAGCAATATTCTGAGTCAATTTTTTTCTACCCTTTTATGTAATTTGTTCACAATCCTTCATGTCAAGAATGTTGTTACCCTATTTATATGAGCTTTTAACATGTGTTGAAGAGAAATATCAATGAAATAGAGCAAGAAACACACAAAGAATTAGGTAGAGATGTGCTTGGTAATTTCGTTTACTTTTCAGTAAACGAAAAAATCCTGAGATTTCCTTAATACATCATGTAGTAAAGACTCAGAACCAATGTAAACCAGAGAGACTCTCTTTCTAAAGCTTGCATTATGGAGAGTGGAAGAGTATGGTTATGCTCTGAAGATTAAAATAAAAGAATGGGAGAAAAGAGGCTTCAGTTCCTGCACCTAAATTTACTGATCAAATAAAGACCCTTTCTGCCTTGAGGAAGTGATAAAACAGGGTAGAATGGAATAGAGTGTCCTCTGCATGAAAAACCAGAAGGTAGAAATAACGTTACCCAGTGTTTTTTCATTCTTAATAATTTAAGACTTAGCTATTAAGGCTGTGACTAACCGGTGAAGTAGTTAATATCTCCTAAAAACTCCTATTCTTTCCTTCATGAGGCCAACCTCCTGGAATGAACATGGATTCCCATATGTATCATGCAAAAAACAATAAGCCATAGCTTGCAATTGCTTCCTAGGAGGCTCTGAATGACCGGCGGCATTAGCTTAGAGTATTCTGCTGGCCAAAAAGAGATTCTTTCTTTTATTTTCATTTGAAAGTATTAACAGAAAGTTCTTCTTTTGATCAAAATGAAGTATAGAGTCTGAACTTCCCAGCCTAAAACATGCTTTCATAATTTATATTTATTTTATTAATACATGTTAATCACATCTTAATTGTATATATAATGAGATTTACTCTGATATTTCCTTACATGCAAATAGCTTGTATTGATCATATCCACCCTTCTTTTTTTCATATTTTAATTTATTTATTTGTTCTATTTAGGTTTACATGATATCAGAGTGCAATTTGATTCATTGTACACAGATGGAGGATAGCATTTCATTTCTCTGGTTGTAAGTGATATAGAATCACAACATACTTGGCACCCTTCCTCATTCCTGGGAATATTCTTTCAGGTTTATTATTATTTATTTTTAATTAATTATCTTTTTTTAGATTCCACATATAGAGAAAACAGATGATACTCATCTTTCTATTTCTGGCTTCTTTTGCTTAACATGATGCCCTCCAGTTCCATCCATTTTATTGTATATAACAGGATTTCATATTTCCTTATTCAAAACACTGGACCTTGATCAAGGAAGGTGAGAGAGATGAGCATTCACGTGAATACTGTATTTGCCCAAATTATTGCCTTGAAAAACTTTTCAGACTACAGTGAAGAGTGAAATCTGAGTGAAGTCCAGCACATTCCCTAAATTGAAGTGTCAGAGCTGAGAGTCTGGAGAGACTAAGGCGTCTAAAGCTCAAATGATGGAGAGGATATCAGACTGTGATTTTGATTTGTATTTCTCTTATGGTTAATGATGTTGAGCACCATTTTATGCATCTTTGGGCATTTATTATTTGTCTTCTTTGGAAAAATTCTATCAGATCCTTTGACCATTATTTTCTAATGGTCAAGGTTATTTGTTTTTGTGGGGTTTATAATTGACTTATAACTTTCTGACATTTTGTACATTAACCATTTATCAGATACATGATTTATAATATTTTCTCTCATTCCATAGTTTGTCATTTCACTCTGATGATTGTCTCCTCTGCATAATGAAAATTTTTGGTTTGGAATAATCCAACTTGTCCTATTTTCTCTTTTGCTTCTTGTTCTTTGGTGTCATATTTAACATGACTAGATACAAAAGATAATTTTTCAAAAAAGTGTGGGCAAATTCAAACTCTTTGTAAAAATGTAAATTGGTGCAACTCTTATAGAAAACAATTTGGAGCCGGGCACGATGGCACACGCCTGAAATCCTAGCGGCTCAGGAGGCTGAGGCAAGAGGATCACGAGTTCAAAGCCAGCCCCAGCAAAAGTGAGGCACTAAGCAACTCAGTGAGACCCTGTCTCTAAATAAAATACAAAATAAGGCTGAGGATGTGGCTCAGTGGTTGAGTGCCCTGAGTTTAATCTCCAGTAGCAAAGAATTAAAAAAAAAACACTTTGGAGATGATTCCAAATTTAAATATTAAAACAACCTGTGATCCAGCAATCCCATTTCTAGGTATATATCCAAAGGAAATAAAATCTAGATCTTAAAGAGATACCGCCATTTTCATTTTCATTGCACTGTTATTCACAATAGTAAAAACATGGAAACAACCTACGTGTCTACATGCCTGTCTGTGATTGTATGGATTTAAAAAAATGCACACACACACACATTGAAATATTATTTGGTTCATAAAAAATGGATTCTGCCTTTTGCAACAAGATTAAGATTCAGGGACATTTTGCTAAGTGAAATGATCCAGACACAGAAAGTCAAATATATGCCATCTCATTTATATATGGAGTTTAATATAGTCAGCTTTATAAAACTGAAAGTATATAGCAGTTCCTATATACAAGAATAGGGAAGTAGAAATTGGAAAACATCAATTAAGGGTGCAAAATTTTCATTATGAGAGAAGAATAAGTTCTGAAAGTCTAATATACAACATAGTGACTACAGTTAACAGTACTGTATTATACACTTACAGTTTTCTAAGATGGCAGAGCCTAGATGTTATTACCATACAAGAATGAAATAAAAAGGAAGGAAAGAAGGAAGGAAGGAAGGAAGGAAGGAAGGAAGGAAGGAAGGAAGGAAGGAAGGAAAGAAGATAGGAAGGAAGGAAGGGAAGAGGAAAATATGTGAGGTGATGAAAATGTTAATTAACTTGATTGTGGTGATTATTTCACAATGGATACATATACCACAAATCAAATGTACACCACAAATAGATACTATTTAGCTCAGGGAAAATAGAGTATTTCAAATAGGGTTATGCTGAAAAAGGACCTGAGAGTAAATAAAACCTGCCAAAGAACAAGTAGTTGGGAAATATAGAAGAAAGTGCTGAATTTACTCTAATTGTGTTTGTTGACATAGAAAAATATTATATTATCAATATTATAAAAGTACAGTTGTTTATAGATAATCATATCACTTTGAATAGGCCTTCCATTGTCAGTATTAATTCTTTAAGAAACAATTCTTATGGAGAATTTGTTAGCAAAGCTAAATATTCAAATCCTGTTGATAAAAAAGAGCAGAAATCATATTTCTTTCAATAATGTAAAATCTGGCTCCAAGGAGTACATTTAACTTTGCTAGAAGTGGGACTCACCTGAACAGATGCTCTGGTACTTTTATGTGAAGTAACAAATGAGGCCACATGTATTTGTAGAATTAGCACATGTAACAGACGAAAATTGGGTGTTGTGCCCATTTTCACTGTCGTGGGGTTGTGCTCTGAGACACCCCAGATGTTACTCTTTGGCAGACAGTTGTTATTTTTTGTTGGGAGCTCAGAAGATTATCGTATGAATCTGGATATGTACCAAACTTACTCTCAAAGCGTCTGGCCTAATTTAGTGAAGCAGATAATGTAAATGGACTTCCTTACTAACAAGGTTATGTGTAAGATGACAGTTCACATGATTTGGGAATCCTTCATGAATAATGCTGCCTTCTCTAGGCAGAGCGATGTTCTTCACTGTTTAATGAATGATGGCTGTTTGTTGAACAGAAGGTTCCACATTTGACCTAGAGACAAATTTTTCATTCTTTCTCTTTCTTTTCTTTTCTTTTTCTTTCTGGTACTGGGGATTGAACCCAGAGTTGCTTAACCACTTAGCCATATCCCATTCCCTTTTATTTTTCGTTTTGAGGCATGGTCTCACTAAGTTTCTTAGGGCCTTGCTAAATTGCTGTGGCTGGCTTTGAACTTGTGATCCTCCTGCCTTAGTCTCCCAAGTCACTGAAATTACTGTCATGTGTCACCATGCCCAGGTTGTAAGTCTCAAATCGACACTGTATGTTTTGCCTTCCTGTGAGCTCTTGTTGCTTTCATTTTGTATGAGATTACAATAGATGTTGAAAAGCAGGTTTATTTTTATTCAATGACTTAATTTTGCTTTTTATTTAAGTGTTTATGACGCTACATTTCTTTTCATAATGTATTGTGAGTTATAAAATTTTTCATTTACTCACCTAAGATTAAACTATTATTTTAAATCTTAAAAGTAAATTAGATTCCATAAGTACATTAGTGTTTCATTATTCTCCTATTTTTGTAGTACATCCAAAGTTGGTTTCATCTAGCCAAAACATGTCAAATACAGATTCTTTATTTTCTGTCATCTCTAATGAACTAAGAGATGAGGTTCTAGTCTTCATAGTCCTATGGCTACTGGATGGATTATTTCTTCACATGGTTTGAAGAGGGGAGGGGATTTCTTCAATCATATTCAGAAAAAAGAGCAAGAAGTTCTGGTTATCTGTTTCAGTAAAAAAATAAAACTAGCATGACATCTATTATTCAAACCACCACTTAATTAAAATCATATTGGTCCATTTTAATCTATCCTGATCAATCTATTTTTTGCAGAGGTCATGAAAGCAAAATGAATATGTTGGGAAGTACTATTTTAAATTCAATGTTTTAAATGTGGCTCTAAGCACTGCAATGCCACTCTATCTTCTATTATCTGGGAAGGAAAAGCGGTTTCTTAATGCTTTTTATACAGGTCAGAGAAACAAAATGAAAGTTCTATTAACTTCAAAGTATATTCAAACTAATTCTATACCCAAAATATAGGTAAATAACCACAGGTTGGAACTACAGATTCACTGAACTCCCTGTGTGACAGATTTAGGCAACAGAACATTTATCAACTGTGTTTCATGGTTTGCCAATCTAACGTGGAGTCATGTTAGTTTGACCTCCAAAAGATCTGAGTGTACTTTTTTCCTACAATATACAGTGATTTTGATAAATACAATTGGGTACATTTGAAGAACGGTTGGGAGAATATTTATTTATGGTAGTATTATAGGGATTCTTTTTAAGAGAACCAATCTCCATTTCAGTTGATGACCGCTGACTCAAAAGTGACTCAGATTTGAAGACTAGATGGAACTGTCATTCACTAGGTATTTTTTTCCTGGTTCTATAAAGTTATCCATTATTGGCTATACTACTATTTTGTATCATGTTCATTAATAGATTCCTACTTTCCATTTCAATCTCACTACTTAGAATGGTAATTATATACACCTTGCAATATAATTATACCTCTGACATGTAAATAATAAAAGTGTCTTCATTTTTCTAGTCCAAAGTTCTGTAACTCACATTGAGCTAGTGAAATCAGTTCCAAGGTTACACCTCAATCTGTCATCTCTGGGCAACAGGGCTCAGCCACTACAGAACTCAAATATGCAGCGCCATTAGTTCAATTCTTCTTGATTTTATAAAGCTAGAATATTCTGAGAACATCCACTGAATATAGGTAACTGGTAGATCCTTTCATCTCAAATAAAAAACAACAATAATAACATAAGTAACAGCAATTTTAGCATTCAACACTGAGCCTATTGATCCTTTACAATAAATTACAGATTATAACTGCCACACACAAGGTGGTATCTGTGTAGCATGCATTGCTAGCTGATGGGTGATACATTTCTACAACTCCACTGTTATCTGTTTTATAAAACAATTCCTTATACTAACTTATTTTGATTTTTTTCTGAAAGCAGAACCTGGATAAACTTGTATGTGCAGTTTGAAATATTTGGGGATGACTCCAGAAAGTTGGGAGGACAGAGAAGAGAGAAAATCAAAGTTAAAGTCTAATGGTACATTATTGAGGTACTGCCAGGAGCAGTGGGATCCTAAATCACCACATCTCTGAGCGGTGTTGAGAATACTTCCCAGAGGTGTTTGCCTACAGGTGGGAAAGGTGAAATATTTATCCACTGCTCCCATTGCCTTTTGCTTCAGCTTTGCCTAGAGGAGGTGTTATTTCTTCTGCCTTCTGGTCTGTACTTTCATGTTGATTGAAGTATTGGGTAAAGTCTGGAGGAGAAAAGGCAAATATGTGCATGGTCTGCACTTGGGTACCAAATTATTAGTGCCAACTGAGTTGAACTTAAAAGAAATTATTTTACATAAAGCTAAAATAGAAAGTGAGTTAATTAAATGAAGGTGGGCTTTTGCACATGACTAAAGAAAGGAAGTTTATAATAGAAGGACTCAGAGACTATTGTACTCTTAAGCCATTCCTGAAGAATATTTTATAAGATAAATTTTACCCAACCAAGATAGACCTGGAGAAACTTCAGGAAAAGGACTGCTACTAAGAATTAAATATATTCAATTACAGATAAAAGCCTAACACAATGAGGTCAAGATGGAAAATATATATAAATGCTGTATATTCTGAAAAAACAAAATAATGCAAAGCAGTAGTAAATGGGAACCAAAGAAAGTTATTTAAGTATGAGAAGCCAAATTGTAGCAGCCAAAGTAAGGAAAGGGGGAACTGGGAATATTATTAAAAGCATAAGTATAAAGATGAACAACTATGAAAAAACTAGGAACCCTTGCAAAACAGAATTTAAAAATGAATCACACAGAAAAAGAATAAGAGTAAATATGAAATAATATGATAGAATTTCCAGCAAACATTCAGCTGGATAGAGTTTACTCACATATTAAAGAGATACATAGAGTGCCAAAAAAAAAAAAAAAAAAAAAGACCAATTCCATTCTGTATTTAACAGACACATAAGAAAAACTGTTCAGAAAGACTAAAAATGGCTATATTCATTTTCTGGTTTATTTTATAATGAATATAAGAAATAACACATATTTTAGTTTGTTTCACTGAGGGAACCTTGAATTCTAAAAGCAAAGTCATAACTAGCATGATCTTCTTCCCAAATACAATTCTAAATATAATCTTCCTGTGAAAGGAATCAGGGATCCTTCGAGATGTGGCTGATTCCAGGCCAGAGACAGAGAAAGAATGGGTGAGCCACCAATATCATGAGAGAGAAACCAAGCTCATGCTCAAAAACTGACAGGGGTATGTCCAAAGCAACTACCACAAAGGGCTCTAACCTGCCAAATTTGTACAATGAGAGTGTCAAAAGAAATAAATAATGAAAATGAACTTTTATCACTTAAGAAAATAATTCATGAGTCCATAGCAATACTCAAGGTAAGAAGAGTATAGCAATGAAGATATAGGAAGGAAGAAATGAATGAATTAAAAAATAATCATTAAAAAATCTACCAAACCAATATAATAATGGTATTGGTAAGAGTAATCAATTGATTTTGAAACCATTAGATAGAAATACTTTTGAAACCAATTACACTGATACAGTCTCAAATATAGTTCATGGGTTACTTATTATTTATAAAACCAAAAATATACCTTACTTTTTGGTGCCTACTATCTAAATCAAATGATTTAATTTAGCATTATCAATATGGGAAAAACTGACATTGAGTATCTCTAGGTAGAATGTAATATAAAGTACACATAACAAGACATCACCTATATGGCGCTGTTGCAAAAAAAAAAAAAATTAACCTGAAGCTGATTAGAAATTGATCAAATCAGAGTGTAAGGCAATTCTCCAAAATAACCGGACTAGTTTCTTTAGAAATGTCAACGTAATCATTGTACTGTAGGTCATAAGATAATGGTGGAACACTTCTGAATCAAAATTTTAAAAATGATACATGAAAACCAAATGTTATGAACAATATGAATTGGATACTGGATGCAAAAAGAAAAAAAGTTGACAAAAACGAAGAATGAATTTAAGAGAACAAAAATTCTGATATAATTTCCTATTAAGTAATATTATAACACTGTTAAATATTTTCTTTATGATTTGATTAGGTAGAATATGTATTATATATTATAATCAATTAGAGTCATCTTCATGTTCTCGGGAAAACTATGTTGAGGCATCAAGGGATGGAATGTCATGGTTTTTGTAACTTAATTTAATTGAATCAACAAAAAAAGTCCATACATGCATTATGATGCTTATATATGTGTGTATTGTGTGTGTGCATGTGTGTACAAAGACTGAGAAAGAAGAAAGAATCCATAATATTGTAAGATATACTGAATATAGGTAAAATTTACACAGTTATTACATTATTCTTTCAAATTTTCTGTAGGTTTTAAATTTTTATAAAACAATGGGAAAATCTTCAATGTTAGGGAATTTATCAATGAGTAATGTGATTTATTATCTTACCTTGGAAAGACAGCAAATATAACATTATTGTTGGCCTAAGAATTCTCAATGTAGTCATCTTATGTGCTGGAATCCACTTTCTCTTTTGGAGATAAAGAAATTGTAAACAATCAATCATAAGACTTTAACATGTATCACCTGTGGTTTTTATTTGAAGGACTATGAACTACATTAAAAATCAATTTCATTGATAATAATGAAAGTAAGGCAAAATAAATGGAATATTTAATTATTTTGTATTATTCCTCAAATATTTTGATATCATTCATGTTCAGTGATTAAAATATGATTGTCTTATGTGCTTTATGCAATACATTGAGGTTTTAACATTTTCTTGCTTTTTATGATTTTAATAAATATATTCTGAGCTTGTTAACTCATTCATAAGATCATTATAAGCATGAACATGATATTAGACATACATCCTCTGTAATCAGTCTTTGCCATTTATATCTTTTCTGATTTTCTTCTGAAGGCCTCATTTCCTCATTTGTAAAATGAAGAAAACAATATTACCCATCTTGCATTTGGTGATGGATTTCTTGTTGGCAGAGTCCTGAAGAGGTGCCAGTCATTAAGGGATAAGAGGCAGAGAGCATATGTGTGGTGTCTGTTCTGGTTTTTCTCCCTATAAAGCCACTGGTATTCAAACACGGTAGCTCTATCTTGATGACTTTATCTAATGCTAACAATTTCTCAAAGGCCCACCTCTAAATACTGCTCAGATAAAGTGTCCATCTTAATATTTTACCATAGGAACTAAACTCTGGCATGAGTTGTAGGTAGACAAACCATATTCAAATCATAGCATCTTCAAATCTTGGTTCCTTCAAGATGCAAGGATATTTGTTAACTCTCACCTACTATAATATGTCAGTTTCTAAATAAATATCTGATGCCCTATGTGAAAAATAATTTAATTTGAAGAATATTTGCAAGTTATCCATCTATTCCCATACTCTCTTTTGTAGTTATTGATCACTCAAGTCAAAGATTACACCAAAATCTCTGATCAAATATTGGGTTTTAGAGAGAAAATTATTGAAATTTTTGAAATATAGTTAATTAAGACAAAATGTACCTATAAAATTGGAAGTTCTCCTGTTTTGGCCAAAGGCTGAGTATTTCACATGTAAGATTGTTCCATTGTAACCTTCCTTGACTTTATCTGACAATTTGGGTCCAATCAAATGCTGAGAACAATACAATCTAGCTAGGTATAATGAGGAATCCAAACTGAGTTAAAATGTTGCTCCTCATGAGTTACTTCCTCCTAGTCTGGACCCTGAACCTATTACCTGGATGCAAATTTCTTATTTTTTTTATCTTTTATCACTCCAGCCTTTTATTCTGGATAATTGATTCAATTGTCTCAATTTGCAGTCTTCATGTCTACTTTCCAAACAATAAAAATTCAAATTTACATAGGTTAACCTAGAATTTATATATACATATAAATGCATATTCGTGTGTGTGTGTGTGTGTGTGTGTGTGTGTGTGTGTGTGAGAGAGAGAGAGAGAGACAGAGACAGAGAAAATACACTTCCCAATACTGAAAACAACTTGTCTAAATTCATAGAATTATTGGTGAAGGGGCAACTAAAGATCTAAGGATAGATTCTAGGTCTATCTCTCTGTGATTAAGATTAAGAGATGTAATCTCTTAAGATTACATTTCTCTGTGTAATATATGTAATAATGCATACATTACACATGGATTTGACAGATTTTGAATGAACTATAATTTGAGTAGAAATTGTAATCATAGATGTTGATATAGAGGTTAGATTTAGGGTTTATTTGGCCCAAGTTTCCATCAAGACAAGAACTCTGTCTACCATGTACCTGACAGGAGATAATTTAAACTTTTATTGAAAATATTCAAGAAAAGACGCCTCATGAAAATCACAAATGAGCACATGCATTTGAGGCAACTTCTTTATTAGAGAAAAATACTATCTTAGTTTGAATTGCTCTTATTTTCCATAATCTGCTATGAGTCTACCTTTTATTTTTACATGGCTGATTTACTAAAATATGTGATAACAAAAAATCTGAAATTATCTATAGTAGTCATGGTTTTCTAGAGGAACAGAACCAATAGAACATATACAAAGTTATCAAGACGAGTTTATTAGATTATCTTCCATGACCAGAGGCTGGATAGTCCCCAAATAGCCATCTGCCCACTGGAGAGCTGAGGAAACCTGCAGCTACCCAGTCCAAGAAGACGACAGATTTAGAATGAAACAGACGGATGAAGTAGCCCATTCCGAGGCTGAAGGCCTAGAAGTTCCCTGGAAAGTCACCTATGTGATTCCATATTCAAAGACTGAAGAAGCTGAAGCCTGACATCTGTGGGCAATAGCAGCAGCCAAAACCACATCACACTAAAAAATCAATCTTGCATGCACAGGCAAACTTCCTGTTTGCTTTTTGCTCCATCAGGATCCCCAGCCTATTGGATGGTACTGTTTACATTAAGGGAAGATCTACTGCTCCTCAGTTTGCTGACTCACATGCCAATCATCTCTGAAAACACCATCACAAACACTTCCAAAAGTGTGTTTTAACAATTTTCCAGATCTCTCTCAACGTCGTCAAGTTGTCAGTTAAGATTAAGCTTCACACAGTCTATTTATCTATCACTTATCTAATCTATCATTTACTTTCTACTTACATATTAAAATTAGATAAGAAAGACAGAAAGACAAAAGAAACTCCAAATATATAGATTTTCTAAGTATACAGAACTCTAAGAACACTAGCAAAAGATGAAGGAATGTGAAAGCTTTAATCACATTTCAACGAAAAAGCGTGATAATCTAGTTTTCCTCCAACGTTGAAGTCTGACATACATAAATAGCTATTTCCCACCTGTAAATGTGACTACCAGCTGAGCAACACCGGATTTTTATTTTTTAAAAAAATTCTTAAGGTGGGCTTCCATGTAATCTAAGCTAGGGCTGGGGGTGTAGTTCAGCATCAGACTGCTAGCCTAGCATGTGCCAGGCCTGGATTCAATACCTAGTACTGCTAAAAAGACAAAAAGTATCAACAGCTGTTAGAAAAAAGAAGACATTATGGTGTCTGTCTTGAAAAATTTGGAGAAAGGTTTTCTACAAATATTGAGCTACTTCCTATATTAGCTGAACAAAGAAGCTACAATTGTATATGTATATTCTCCAAGATT
Organism: Xerus rutilus; assembly: GCA_028644305.1. NCBI lineage: Eukaryota > Metazoa > Chordata > Mammalia > Rodentia > Sciuridae > Xerus > Xerus rutilus. The sequence continues at coordinate 47,121,266 of CM053401.1, read as the reverse complement.
CCAAAGACATATGCCTGTCTCTATTGTTCCCAAACACAACCTGTTGCCATACTTATGTTTATCATTGTTATGACTGTCAATACTTTTTGTTCATATTAGATGTTAACTGAAAATTTTTGAATATCATAGACACCATATTCCTAAAGGGCAAGTAAAATATTAAAAGTATGATTTTATTGGAATAAAATAAAGGATATTTGTTTTGTTAATGCTTTTAAATAAAATCAGAGAATTTTATATAGTCTGCTATTCTGAAAGGTTAAAAATTCCAAATATTTCTTATAAAACATGGTTACCTTTTCTGAGGGCATTATGTGACTATAGAAATCATTAAATCAGTGCCATACAGATGAGGAAAACTCCTACATCAAATGAGCACTCCCATTTTCATATTAAAGTAGGGTGTAATAAGTAGAATCCACCCTTTCTTTAACATTTTGGGGATGTTATACTTCAAATAGCAGCACAATGAGGTGAGAAAAAGGGCATTAAGGAGGAAATGACATCTTGCCCATACCGTGCTAGAAAAAGGCAAATAAGGATACAGTGGACTTCCATGTTACATGTCTTCTCCAATGAATGGAAAGGGAGATCTGATAGATTTTAGTTATAAGCATTTTTTTGTGTCTTTATTCAGAAATGTCAACATGGGCACATTCTTCCAGAGTAAAATATCTCTCATCAACACTTAAAATACTGAATAAACTATTGATGTTATATAATTCAATAAATAATGAAGGAAAGATCCCCATTTAACTCTTGCTTCCTACAAAACTCTTTTGGTTCTTTTCCAATTGTGTCATTTGCTGAACACATTTCTTGTGTATAAATATATGCTGTTGCATCCCTTGCCTCCCAAAAGTTGGCTCATTCACTTCTGAATCAAAACTCTCATTCTATTTGTTCCTTTGTTCATTACCATTTACAATTTGTTTTTACTATATCAACAAATGTATTAGATCAAACAATACCTAATCATTGATAAATGTTTATGCTATTGAAAAACTTGATTTTCAAAATAGCCAAGCAGTATTCATTTTTAGAAACAATAAATTCATTTAATGTATGTTGTTCAACATATCACAGAGATGGAATTAAATTGTATTATTCTCAATTTTTCTGTCATTGATCAGATTTTTCTGATTGTTAATATCTTAAGATGCAATACCCTACACTGATTTTCAATAAGATTTAAAATCTTATCATAAAATTTTAATAGTTTACATATTATATATTATGAGTTTATATCAGTATGAATTTAACTTTGAATACAATGTACCCAAAGCATCTAATTTTAATTTTGAAAAATCAAAACATATATCAGAAAATAATTTAATTAAATTTTGCATTTTACTCAATTTTTTAAATGCCACCTGCATTCCAGTTTTCCATATGTGCAGGCATCTGTTTCTGACATTTAGGTTCTGTTAAAATTCTGTAATTCAATACCAATTCCACATTATTCTATTTAGTTATAGCTTTATGCTAAGTTGAAATATCCAGTTTCTCCCCTTTCTTTCCCTGCTTCAGCCCTCCCCCTCCCCAGTTTGTTCTTTGAATGTGCTTGTTTTCTTTTCATTACCTTTATTTAGTCCAGAACTAATTTATTAAATTGCTAAAACTAAATTTGTTTTATGTAAAATCATTTTAACTTATGGTGAGTTGCCATATGGTATAAAAATCCACTCACCAGGTATAAATATCTACTTGTTCAGATATTATATCATTGGAGAATATTTTGATATTCTTGCCAAAAAAACTTGCATAGCATTTTTTAAATATCAAGTTTAGTGATATACAAATTATATCCAGTAAAGTTCTCTTTTTCATGTTTGTGTATATATTAGGATTCTCCAGAGAAAGAGAATGGTGTGTGTGTGTGTGTGTGTTTGTATGTATCCTTAGAGAGAGTTTTCTTATGAGAGATTACGTCATCTGAATATGGAGACTTAGCAGTCTCACGATCTACTTTCTGTAAGCTGGAGACCCTGAGAAAGCCAGTGGTGCAGTTCCAGTTCAAAAACCAAAGGCTTGAGAACCAAGGGAAATAATGTTTTGGACCTCATTGTAAGTCTGAAGGCCCAGAAACCAGGAGCTGTGATGACTGGGTAGGAGAAGATGGATGTCCCAACTCAAATTTGCCTTTCTTCTCCGATTTGGTTGTGTTTAGTTCCTCAATGGATTATATGATGCCCACAATGAGGCATCTTCATATGAGGGTCATCCTCTACGTTCCAACTACTAATTCAATGGGAATCTCTTCAAGAAAGTCTCTCATAGATATACCAAGAAATATTGTCGTACCGGCTACCTGTCCATCCCTTATCCCAATTGGCTTGACACATAAAATTGAACCTCACAAGGTGTATACCTTCTGAAAATATGTACAATAATGTAATCTCAACCATAATTAAGATTCAGAACATTTCCATCATGTTCTTGATGATCCTTTGCAGTCAATTTCTTACCCCACATCTAGGCCCTAAAGGCCACAGATATTTTCTGTACAAGAAATTCACCTTTTACACATGTTCTATAAATAGATTCATACAACATGAATGATTTTAATTTAACTGCTTTAAACTAGCATAAGACATTAAATATTTGTCATATTAGCACATATTTTAGTAATTTGTTCTTTTATATTACTGAATAATATTATACACTATGAATGTATTAATACTTTGCTTAGCCATCTACCAATTGGTGTCTGTCTTATCTCCAGTTCCCTTTGGTCCTAATGAATAAGGTATAATTTAATGTTGACTTTCAGGTGTTTGTATAGATATGTATATTCTTTCCTTTTATTTATTTATTTATTTATTTTAAACATGATTGTATTTTGTTATACATACATGGACTATAAATTATTTTAATTAGGATCCCATTCTTGTGGTTGTACATGATATGGAGATTCACTCATGATGTATTCATATATGAACATAGAAAAGTTATGTTCAACTCATTCTACTGTCTTTCCTATTCTTATCCTCTTCCCTTAATTTCATTCTTTGTCTAAGCCAATGACTTGTCTTCCTCACCTAACACCTTGTAGTGTGTTAACATCTACATATCAGAGAGAACATTTGACCTTTGCTTTTGGGGATTGGCTTATTTTATGTAGCATAATAGCCTCTAGATCCATATATTTACAGGCAAATGCCATGATTCCATTCTTCTTTATAGCTGAGTAATATTTCATTGTGTATATATATCGCATTTTCTTTATCTGTTCATCTGTTTCCTTTACTGTGAAGAATTTTAGTTTGATACTATCCTGGTTTTTGATTCTTGAATTTACTTCTTGAGCTTTAGGAGTCTTGTTGAGGAACTCAGTTCCTAAGCTGACATGATAGAGTGTTGGGCCTACATTTTTTTCTAGTGGTGACAGTGATGTCCATTTTCACCACTTCTATTGAATATAGTCCTTGCCACTCTAGACAGAGCAATTAGGCAAAAGAACAAATTTAAAGGGATATTAAAGAGTTCAAACTATCCCTATTTGCCCAATGACATCATCCTATGTTTAGAAGACCCAAAAATCTCCACTAGAAAACTTTTAGAACTCATAAATGAATTCAGCAAAGTAGCAGGATATAAAATTAACACCATAAATCAATTGCATCCCTATAAATCAATGATGAATCTAGTGAAAGAAAAATTAGTAAAAGTACCCCATTCAAAATAGCCTCAAAAAAAACCCAACATCTTGGGAATCAAACTAACAGAAGAGGTGAAAGACCTCCATAGCTTATACTATGGAACATTAAAAAAAGAAATTGAAGAAGACCTTAGAAGATGGAAAAATCTCCCATGTTCTTATATATGCATAATTAACATAGCCAAAAGGACCATACTGCCAAAAGCATTATACAAATTTCATGCAATTCTTATTAAAACTCCATTGATGTTCTTCATAGAGATATAAAAAGCATCATAAAATTCATTTGGAAAAATAAGAGGCTCAGAATAGCCAAAGAAATCCTTAGCAAGAAAAGTGAAGCAAGGAGGCATCATAATACCAGACCTTAAATTATACTACAGAACTATAATAACAAAAACAGTATGTTATTGGCCAAAAAAGAGGACATATAAATGAATGCAAGAGAACAGAGATCCCAGATATACACACATTTACACATCCACAGCCAACAAATTCTTAAAGGTGCCAAAAATACTTTAAAGGAAAGACATTTTCTTTAATAAATGATGCTGGGAAAATTGAATATTTACATGCACAAAACTAAACTTGAGCCTATGTCTCACCCTGTACATAATCAACTTAAAATGGATGAAGAGCCTAAATGCAAGACCTGAACCTCTGAAATTACTAGAAGAAAACATAGGGGAAACATTTTATGACATTGATATAGGAGGTGACTTTTCTGCATAGCACTCTAAAAGAACAGGAATCAAAATTTAGAAAATAATAAACTATATCAAATCAAAAAACTTTTCCACAGCAAAGTAATAATGAGAAATATGTAAAGAACAACCTGCAGTTTGGGAAAAAATGTTTTCCAACTATACATCTGAGAGATGGTTAATATCCAGAATATAAGAAATATATCCCTATATAAGGAACTCAAAAAACTTAACAATAATAAAAAAATCATGCAATTAAAAAATGGTTAAATAACCTGAATAGTTGCTTCTCAAAAGAAAAAGAAAAATGACCAACAAATACATGAAAAAATGCTAAATAGCATTAGCTAACAGGAAAGTACAAATGAAAACCCCAAGGATATATCATATTACTGAAGTTAGAATAGTTATTATAAAACAAACAAAAATGAAATAGCAAACACTGATGAGGATGAGAAAAAAAAGGAACTCTTATGTACTCTTTTATTTTTAATTTTTTTTAATACCAAGATTGAACCTATGGGTGCTTAACCACTAAGCCATATCCCCAGATCTTTTTAAATTTTTTATTTAGAGAAGGTCTTGCTGAATTGCATAGGGCCTGGTTAAATTGCTGAGGCTGGATTTGAATTTGCAATTCTCCTGCCTCAGCTTCCGTAGCTGCTGGGATTACAGATGTGTCCACAGCACCCAGCTCTTATGTGTTTTTAATGGGAATTTAAATTTGGGCAGATAATATGAACAACATAGGCATGACTCAAAAAACTAAAACTAGATCTACCATATGATTCAGCCATCCAAACTATGGGTATGTATACAAAGGAAATGAAAGCAGCATACCAAAGAGATATTTCCATGGCCATTTTTATTGCAGCACTATTCCCACGTGCTGAGATAAGAAATCAAACCAGGTGTCCATCAGCCAAGAAGTGGATAAAGAAACTGATGTATATGTATGATATAATGTTATTCAGCCAGAAAGAAGAATGATATCCTGTCTTTTTCAGCAAAATGGATGGAAATGGAGGACATCATTTTAAGTGAAATAAGTGAAACACAGAAATACAAGCACCCATATTCTCTCCCACAGTGGAAACTTAAAACCTTAGAATGTAATAGTGATTACTAGAGATTTGGAAGGGTGTCAGAGGTGTGGGAAAAGGTGACTGGGATCGATCAATGCATTTGATATGCGTGTATGGAAATACCACGCTGAAACACTTTATGTGTCCAATTAATATGCATTAACAAAAATATTCTAAATTTATAAAAATACCAGTTAACCATATATGGATCAAATTATCTGGGTTCTCCATTTCATTTCATTGATATATGTATCTATTCTTTCACTAATATCATTATATCTTGATTACAGAATCCCTATAGAAACTTCAAATTCTTTACACTTAGGTTTATTTTTGGAAACATTCATTTATATTGCTACATGAATATAATAATTAGTAGACTTTCTACTGTGGGTTGACTTTTACTTTCTTAAGGAAGTTGTTGATTTTTTATGTTGGAATCATATTCAATAACCTTGTCAAACTTTCTGGTGGTCATTATGGTTTATATCTCTTGATTTGAATTGAGTAGTAATGTTCCTATCATCTCACTATTACTCTAGATATTTGTGGTAGGTCTTGCACAAACACACTTTATCAGATTGAGAAAGTTCCTATTGCTTTTCAGTTTATTGAGAGCTTAATTTTTATATAAACACAGAATTTCATTGTTTTTTCTGAACTGATTAAAAAGATAATTTTTTAGTCTATAAACAACTATTTATATAATTAAGATTCCTGATAATATTGATTCTACCTATCCAGGAGCATGGGAGATTATTCCACCTTCTTAGGTCTTCTTCAATTTCTTAATTCAGTGTCTTGTAGTTTGCACTGTAGAGGTCTTTCACCTCTTTTGTTAAATTGATTCCCAAATATTTTATTTTTTTTGAGGCTATTGTGAATGGGATAGTTTTCCTAATTTCTCTTTCAGAGGGTTTATCACTGATGTATAGAAATGCAATTGATTTGTGGATGTTGATTTTATATCCTGCTATTTTGCTGAATTCATTTATTAGTTCTAGAACTTTTCTGGTAGAATTTTTTGGATCCTCTAAGTATAGAATCATATCGTCTGCAAATAATGATAGTTTGAGTTCCTCTTTTCTGATTCGTATCCCTTTAATTTCTTTTGTCTGTCTAATTGCTCTGGCTAGTGTTTCCAGGACTATATTGAATAGCAGTGGTGAGAGAGGGCATCCCTGTCTAGTTCCTGTTTTCAGAGGGAATGATTCCAATTCTTCTCCATTTAAAATGATGTAAAATGGCCATACTTCCCAAAGCGATATATAGATTCAATGCAATACCAATTAGAATCCCAATGTCACTCCTTATAGAAATAGAAAAGGCAATCATGAAATTCATTTGGAAGAATAAGAGACCCAGAATAGCCAAAGCAATCCTTAGCAAGAAGAGTGAAGCTGGAGGCATCACAATACCTGACTTCAGATTATACTACAAAGCTACAGTAACAAAAACGGCATGGTACTGGCATCAAAATAGACATGTAGACCAATGGTATAGAATAGAAGACACAGAGACAAACCCACTTACCTACAGTTACCTTATACTAGA
>CM053401.1:47041036-47113762 GCA_028644305.1 Xerus rutilus | reverse complement strand
CACAGGGGTGTAAGGGAGGAGGGGGCATGGGGACAGCAAGAGTGGTGGAATATGATGGACATCATAGCCCTAACTTTATGTATGACTGCATATATGTTGTGATTCTATACAACTCACAACTAGAGAATTGATATGTTATCCTCTATCTATGCACAATGAATCATTTACACTGTTAACATGTAAGCCTAAATAAAAAAAAAAAAAAAAAAAAGATTCCTGAGTTGTGGTGTAAAATTTTTTATTATATTTTGCTTGGTCATATTTACAGTCTATCAGTTTCTTGGTTATACTATATTGCTTGATTATACTTATATTTTATCAGATTATTGCAAATTTATTTTGAAAAAAATGATTTTTTTCTAATAATATTGTATAGTATCTTATTTTAGAAGATTGCTTATAGAATTTAGTACAAAAACCTGTATATCTAATTTTATTTCTTTCATCAGTGATTCATGTATAACATATTAACTTCATTTTTCTTGTTTTGGTTTTTTTTTTTTTTTTTGGTACCAGGGGTTGAACTCAGGGGTATTTGACCTCTGAGCCACATCTCCAGCCCTATTTTGTGTTTTATATAGAGACAAGGTCTCACTGAGCTGCTGAGCACCTTGCTGTTGCTGAGGCTGGCTTTGAACTCGCGATTCTCCTGTCTCAGCCTCCCAAAGTGCTGGGATTACAGGCGCGTGCCACTATGTCCGGCTGACTTCATATTTTTATATTGATCATTCATCAAATTTCCTCTTTGCATTAGGAAATCTTCCTTATTTCTGCCTTCTTTTGATGCTTTTATTTCCATTCTTGTATTTCTAATCAAATATATATTTTTATCTCTATTATGAGGAAACTAGGCTAGGGTCTCAATATCTCCTTCAAGGGCATGCTCCTCAGTGACCTAGCTTCTTCTTCTTTTCTTTAAATTTTTCTTTTTAGATATACATTAAAATAGAGTATATTTTGGCATATTATTCAGACAGAATATAACTTATTCTAATTAGGATCCCATTCTTGTGTTGGAACATGATGTGCAGTTTCACTGGTCATAGGAAAGTTATATCCGATTCATTCTCCTGTGGAATGACCTAGTTTCTTTACATTAAGCCCAACTCCTCAATGTTTCACCATCTCCCAGGTGTTCCACAGGCTGGAAATCAAGTCTTGAACACATGACCTTGGGGAAAATTTAAGACCCAAACCATACCACCCTCAATTCTAATTTGTATGGACTTAGTTTGATTATATTGTTTATTCTTTCTGCTTTGAATATTAGAGAGGTTCTGTTGGTTGTGTTTTCCTTTACTGTTCATTGGTCACCAAAAGAAGGGATGCCTTATCTGGGAGTGTCCCTGAGAGTGTGAAGGCACAGGGGTTTCTGTCTCTCTAGGAGGGTCATGTGGTAGATAGGTTGTCACACACTAAGAGGAAGCCTCCTTGTTCCCCCAGTCTCCAGTGGGGTCTCAAGTAGATTCAGCCATCTTATCTGGCTTTTCTTCAGTGACTTACCTGGTAAATACATTACATTCATGACTGATTAACTTACCATTTGAACCCAGGTGACTAGAAAAACACCTAGTACAAAGTATGCAAACACTCAAATATTTGTGAAATGTTGAAGATAAATAGAATGTAAAATTTTCCTTTCTATTGTAATATGATAACAAGACAGTTGAGAAAGCATATACTCTATTGATAAAGTGTCACTAAAATAATAATTTATTTCCTAAATGTTATTGTCTTTTTAATACTTAACTTAAAATGAACATGAGTTAGAAAAGTATCAGTATTATGAACCAAAGCTTTCTCACTACAATGGTACAAATGTTAGTGTTGCCTCTTGGAGTCATGAGGAACTTCAGCCTCTTTCTTGTGACTTCATCAGAAACTCCACAGAGAGAAACTCAATAGGAGTATGCCACACACACATTACCTGCTTATAGTAAACCTTCACAAGGAGCACTGATGCATGGCCAAGGAGGACATCTCCATCATTAACAACCTGCAGAGGTACCTTGCTTTTTGTAAACAAAGGGCATGAGTGACTATTACAGAGAATGTTCCAGGTTTTAAAACATGGAAAACATGGTGCCCTATCCAAATGACTGTCAATGTCAGGAATTTGAAGAGGAGTAAGCAGGGGTTAGGCAGAGGTACTTTTCTGCAAATGTCAATCTGTAAAATTAGGGAACTGTTATAATTTTAAATACTTATTATGAAATAATCTATTTGGATTCAAATTCTAATTATGCTGTCTAACATACTTTTTTATAATTGAAAAATAAGAAAAAGTAAATAATTTAAATATAACTTTTTCCTATTTATTTTTAGATGGTAGAAAAATAGGTTTATTATTTCTATCATTTATGCTGAGGACTGGATGTTTGAGATACCCTTTTTCCCCTGCCCAAATGTATATGTTGAAATCTTAATCCCCAGGGAGGTAGTGTTTGAAAAGGGGCCCTTTGGGAGATCATTGGGTCATGAACATGCACTCTTCATAATGGAATTTAGTGCCCCTGTGAAGAGGGAAAAAAATTTCTGAGGGTTTTTGCATATATGTTACAAAAAATGCCAATGTCTCCAGGAAAAGACTGAGAAAGATGATTGGAAGAAAGGCTCTAAAAGAAAAGAGAAAACAGAGCAGAAAGGCTCCATCTTTTTAGTGAACACATAGATAATCAGGAACCAAATGTCAATAGAAGCATGGACAGTAAGAGACATTGTAATGAGGTCTCAGATGGAAATGAAAAAATGCTATTGGACAGTGGAGAAAAATCAATCCTTGTCACACACTGGAAAGAACGTGGTTGAATTCTGTCCATACTGTAGTGTTTTATAGAACAGAATTTGTGGCTGGTGAAATTGGATATTTAGCTGAGATTTGTTTTTTTTAAGTCAAGTGTGAAACAGCAGCTTGTTCCTCTGACTGCTTGTAATAAAATAAAAGAAGAGGAAAACAAATTTTAAAAAAGAATTGCTAATTAACCATCCCACAAAGAACACTGACAGTTTGGACTAAGAAATAAAACGAAAGCAAATTTTAGGAAGCCAGAATAAAATGTTATGAAATGACTATGTTTTCATTGGAGGAAATAAAATGAAAGCAAATTTTAGGAAACCAGAATAAAATGTTATGAAATAACTATGTTTCCAAAACTCACACGTTGAAACTTAGGTCCCCAGTGTGATAGTATTCAGAGAGCCCTAGGTCATATTTAGTGCTCTGATATGAAGAAACAGGAGAATGTTTGCTTCCTCCCTTTCTTTCCAGTGTGTGAGGATGCAGCAGGAAGGCAACCATCTGTGAACCAGAAACAGAGTCCTCACCAAAAACACAACCATGCAGGTACCCTGATCTCAGATTTCCAGCCACCCAGTTTGTGGTCATTTGCTCTTGAAGCCTGAACTGATTAATATAATCTTCCTTTGTAGAGTTTCTTGAATATAGTTACCAGTAAGAACCTAAAGATATAATCACTTAAGAATCTGGTTCTGCATTGAGTATTGCTATTTCAAAAAAACAAAACAAAAACAAAAAAAAAACAGATATAAAGATTTTATGTTTAAATTCATGTCATATGTTTATTTCCATTAATATGCTTTGTATTTTGTTTTCTTAAAATTATCCAACATATAGACACAAAGTGAATTACTTTATTGTCAAACCATATATAGACAAATTTGCAGTTCAATTCAGGGATAAATAATTTTAGTGTTTTTTCCTATTTGCCATTATGAATAATAGTTTGGAAAGTATTGAATTAGGAAATACGAAAATTCCATTTGCAATATAAAAGATAGTGTCAATTTATATACAACTAATTTTAGTTGTATGATGATTTAAGAAATCTTTACTGAAAGCACTTTAGTGATTGCTTACTAGATAAGATTTAGTAGTGACTCACACTCAAAATGATATATATGTGTGTGCGTAAAATTCTGACTCATTAATTTTTTTTTTAAATATTTTTTAGTTATAGATGGACACAATGTCTTTATTTTATTGCTTTGTATGTGGTGCCGAGGATCGAACCCAGGGCCTCACGCATGCGAGGCAAGCGCTCTACCGCTGAGCCACAATCCCAGCCCCCTGACTCATTAATTTTTAACAAAGGTATACCTAAGACACTTTCCAGGGACATAAAAATATTGCCAAGATTGTATTTTAAAATAACTTTAAAAGAGCAAGCCAGAAGCATAGCTTAAGGGCAATAACACTCATCCTACAGACAAATAGAAAATGAATTCTTAACTATTGGTAATAAAAGGGAATGAAAAAATCATTGATTAATGCTTCAGAGTACATAGCTTGAAGACAAACAATCCAGAATAATTCTGGCTAAATATTAACCTACTTCACCTTAATTGTTGATGAAAGATTTGGGCTAGCATGAGGCATGCCTCAGGACTTGCTTAATATGCAAGCTATAAAAGTAAGATATTCTTATGTCTGGTAAATACAATAATAAATGCTGTATTGTCTCCTAAGCTTTACAACTTACTTTGGTACTTACTATTTTTATAAAATCTAAAAGTGATAATTAAAATAGTTATACACATGATTCTGAAAAGACACATATATATGTGGGTTTTTCTTTTCTTTTCTTTTTTGAGTGAGCATTTGCATATCCTGAGTAAATGATCTGAGATTTGTCTAATATTACTTTTTTATTTTACTTACATATAAATATTGCTTATGAATAATAGAATTTTAGAACTGGAAGAAATCATTTATCTCCCTTATGAAGCTGAAAATGAGCTCAATAATTTTCTAAACATTTTAGCCTCTCTAATTTGTATAGTCTCTCTCCATCTCATTGAAAATAACAAGGGAAGGATCTCAATCTTTACCAGTACACAAGGAGTACTATTCATAAAGCAGTGACATGTGAACACTACTGCTCAAAATACTTCACATATTTTCTCTCACTTGGATCTAGCAAGGAAAATAATAGGTAAATACATTCAATCTTTCAAAAAAGAGGAAAGAACCAGCCAGTGACATTTTAGTGATAAAAGAGAAATTTCAAGAATTTTTGTTTTTACATACAATTAACACACCAGTAGTTTTAAAGAAAATGTTGTCCAAATAACCCCAGATAGTCAAATTGGTCCATCCCCAATATTTTCTTAAGGAATGGACATTTTAAAAATCTTTTTGGTGCATATCAAATTGTGTTCACATGAACACTCATACACATTTTCAATTTTGCATGCACACACAAACACACACACAAAATAGTCTTTTGCCAATTAACTCAATTTTTCTCTAACCTATATATGTATCATAGCATATAGATTCTCTTTTTATACAGAATTATTCTATATCTAAAATCCACCTCTAAAAGTGTGCTTATCTCTGGTCATTTCACTATTATCTATTGGTTTCACCTTCATTTCAATAAAACCTGTTATTCTTACACTATAGCTGAACTGCTTCTCTTCCTTAACTACACAGTCTTATATACAATCAATCCAAGGATCTATTCTTAGTTCTTTGGTTTTTACTATTTTACCAAGAAGAACCTCATTTCTGATTTATTTGAGTTTCATCATTTCTACTTTTACACATGATTGATAAATGCATCAGGGGAAGATTACATGATATCTTTATTTGATGGTATAAAATGTATAATTTCCAAACCCAAAGAGAAAAATAATGGATGTATAAAAGCAAACAATTTTGCAGCTGGAAGTGTTAAATGACTTTTTTCAGTTGCCCATTTATTTTTATGTGAAATAAGAGTCAAATAATAATATGCTGGAAAAGTATAAAGAGTACAAGAAGTATGGTAAACAGAAAATGGATATGGGAGTAATGACAGCTACACTCTTATTTCTATAGAAAATAGAAGTTATCTTTAACTTTTTGCACCTCTCTGTTCAACAAGAAGTTGAGTGTGTCTGATATGTACTTTCACTATGTCCCGTACACTGCTATATGCGTCCTGATGTTGGTAGAAGTGTGTGTGTTTTAATGTGTACTTTCACTTGGCACCATATACTGCTATTTTCTGAGAACACAGCAAAACAAGATATTCAGATCGCACTTATCCTCCAGAAACCTAGACTCTATGGAGAAAGTGCTATTATTAATGGATAATAATTATAACAATAATTATTCATCTAACATTGTGATAAATTATTCAGAACAAAGACAGAATATACATTGTTAACATGAAATATAAATCATTGACCTAATATAAATCTAGGTAATTTCCTAAAATTGGAAAAGTTTTCCAAAGTTGCCAAAAGATGGGATAGAAGAAGATATATTGCAGTAATAAGTTTATCGTGTAAGAAGGTAGTGAAATAGAAAGGAGTTTGTCTATAACTAAGTAAATAAGCAAAAAAAAATGATAAAAATGGTCAGCAAGGAGAGTGTCTTGATGACTGTAGTGTGGTTGACAGGAGGCATGTTATACATTATCTTTATACCTTTGAAGAATTTGGAATATGGATTGGGAAGCCATTTAAGACTATAGCCATTTGAGTGAGATGGAAATATCTACCTATTAGCAGTTTTATTCTTGTTGCTCTATGGACAATTATTGGTTTGGTGGAGAACACAATATTATGCAGGTAGAAACTTGTTAGTAGGTGTTTCAATCTGTTTTCTTTTGCTAATAATGCAATTTTGCAGACTTGGAAACCTCCATTCTCCAACTGCTCTGTGTTTTCTCAGGATGTCTGCTATGAATGTTTTTACTAGAGTTTTATTGATTTTAAAGTTTCTAAAGAATCAATGTTTGGTTTTATTAACATTCCATATTGTTTTGCTTTTTCAAAATTATTAACTTGTAAATTAAAGGGATAAGAGTAGGAAAAGAAGTTAAACTATCATTATTTGCCGATGACATGATTCCACAAATCAGATGCATTTCTATACATCAGTGATGAATCCTCTGAAAGAGAAATTAGAAAAACTACTCCATTCACAGTAGCCTCAAAAAAAAAATGAAGTACTTGGGAATCAATTTAACAAAAAAGGTGAAAGAAATTTACAATGAAAACTACAGAATAAAGAAAGAAGTTGGAGGGTCTGGGATTGTAGCTCAGCAGTAGAGCGCTTGCCTCGCATGCGTGAGGCCCTGGGTTCGATCCTCAGCACCACATACAAAGCAATAAAATAAAGACAATGTGTCCATCTACAACTAAAAAAAAACAAAAAAAATTTAAAAAAAAAAAAGAAAGAAGTTGGAGAAGATCTTAGAAGATGGAAAGATCTCCCATGCTCTTGGATATACAGAATCAATATCATCAAAATGGCCATATTACCCAAGCCTTATACAGATTCAGTGTGATTCCAATTAAAATGCCAACATCATTCTTTATAGAAATAGAAAAATTAATCATGAAATTCATTTGGAAAAATAAGAGACCCAGAATCACCAAAACAATCCTTAGCAAGAAGAGCGAAGCAGGAGGCATCACAATACTAGACCTTAAACTATATTGCAAAGCTATAATACCAAAAACAGCATGGTATTGGCATCAAAATGGACATGTAGATCAATGATATAGAATAGAAGACACGGAGACAATTCACATAAATACACTTATCTCATACTAGACAAAGGCACAAAAACATACACTAGAGAAAAGATAGCCTCTTCAACAATTGGTGCTGGGAAAACTAGAAATCCATATGCAGCAAAATGAAGCTAAACCCCTATCTCTCACCATGCACAAAACTCAACTCAAAGTGGATCAAGGACCAAGGAATTAGACCAGAGACTCTGCACCTAATTGAGGAGAAAGTAGGCCCAAATCTTTATCATGTTGAATTAGGCCCCAACTTCCTTAACAAGACTCCTAGAGCACAAGAAGTAAAATCAAGAATCAATAAATGGGATGGATTCAAACTAAAAAACTTCTTCTCAGCAAAAGAAACAATTAATGAGGTGAACAGATAGCTTACATTCTGGGAACAAATTTTTGCACATGCACCTCAGACAAAGCAATGATTTCCAGGATATATAAAGAATTCAAAAAACTTAACACCAAAAAAACCCAAACAACCCAATAAATAAATGGGCTAAGGAGCTGAACAAATACTTCTCAGAAGAAGATATACAATCAATCAACAAATATATGAAAAAATTTTCAATATCTATAGCCATTATAGAAATGCAAATCAAAACTAAGATTTCATCTCACACCAGTTAGAATGGCAGTTATCAAGAATACAAACAACAACATGTGTTGGTGAGGATGTGGAGGAAAAGGTACACTCATACATTGCTGGTGGGACTGCAAATTGGTGCAACCAATCTGGAAAGTGATATGAGGGTTCCTTACAAAACTTGGAATAGAACCACCATTTGATCCAGCCATCCCACTCCTTGGTCTATACCCAAAGGACTTAAAAACAGCATATTATAGTAATGCTGCCCCTTCAATGTTTACAGCAGCACAATTCACCATAGCTAAACTGTGTTACCAATCTAGATGCCTTTCAATAGATGAATGGATAAAGAAACTGTGGTATATATACACAATGGCATATTACTCAGCATTGAAAGAGAATAAAATATGGCATTTGGAGGTAAATGGATGAAGTTGGAGAACATAATGCTAAGCAAAGTAATCCAATCCCAAAAAACCAAAGGCCAAATATTCTCTCTGATAAGAGGATGCTGATCCATAATGTGGGAGAGGGCATGGGAAGAATGGAGAAACTTTGGTCAAAGGGGAGGGAAGGAAGGGAATAGGACATGGGGGCAGGAAAGATGATGGAATGCAATGGACAACAATGCCCTAGGTTCATGGATGACTGCACATATGTTGTAACTATATTGTGTACAACAAGAGAAGTTAAAAGTTGTGTTCCATTTGTGTACAATGAATCAAAATGCATTCTGCTGTCATGTAAACCTAATTAGAATAAATAAATGAAAACAATTATTTACTTCTTCTCTTTTGTTTAAAATTTTATTTTCTAAGGAAATGGCTAAATTGTCTTCCAAAGTGATTTAACATTTTACATTCCTACTAGCAATGGATGAGCGTGTCCATTGCTCTAAGTCCTAGCCAGTGCTTTGTATTGTCAGTGTCCTGGATTTTGGTTATTCTAATAGTTATATAATGATGACTCATTGTTGTTTCAATTTGCATTTCTCTAATAATATATAGTATGGAATTTTGTGGGGGAAGTTGCCAGGGACTGAATTCAGGGGCACTTGACCACTGAGCCACACTCCCAGCCCTATGTTGTATTTTATTTAGAGACAGGGTCTCACTGAGTTGCATAGCACCTTGTTTTTGCTGAGGCTAGTTTTGAAGTTGGGATCCTCCTGAGCTCCTGGGATTATAGGCATGCACCACCATGCCCAGCCTGATGTGGAATATCTTTTTATATTTTGGTTTGTCATTTGTATATCTTCTTTGGTGAGATATCTGTTAAGGTTATTGGTCCATTTTTTAATTGGGTTAGTTTCTGAGTATTATGTTTTGAGAGTTTCTGTATATTGGATGACAATTCTTTATTAGTTAGGACTTTTTGAAATATTGTCTCTGGCAATTACATTTGTTTCCTGAATTTCTATTTTTTATGCCTATCGTATTTGTGATCACCAAAAATATCATTTTTACATGAGAAAATACAAACAAATAGATTTTGGTGAGGATGTATTATGTAGTATCAATGTAGCTATATTTACTTTACTTTGCATGACATTTTTATATGAAATTCATTTTTGAACTTACAGGTTTTCTAGATTAACTTTCTAATGCATGATTCAGTGAAGACTAATACTGTAGATATCATTTGACTTCTATATCAGATTTTACATATACATCTGCTAAAGATTGTTTTGGAAAATTTAGCAACGACTTTGAGGATAAAATAATATTTTTAGTACTTTGCTAATCCTTAAAATCTGTATATTAACAGAGTAATATAAACTATAAAGGTGATTATTTTAATGACAAGTTAGGAATTAATCGTACCCAAGGCTATGCTTAGTGCACTACGCAAACTCAATGTTGAACTTCAGTGACCCCATGCTCTGCTAGGTCTCTTTCTACCCACTTTTGTTTCAGTATGTTTGTGGACTCCTTCTGTTACTCTCAACCTCTTAAAAAATCAGAGGACACTGGTGTTTAACTCTTCTCAAGTTTTCCTCATCTGCTTGATGTACTAACTCATTTTCATAATATGAAAAGCTATCTATAAGGTAATTACTACGCTTCCAACTTTCATTTTATTTCCAAACTGACCACATCAGTCCAACTGCTTTAACATCTTCTGGATATTTTATTAATTCAATCTTCTCATATACTGAGTCAAACTCTCTGCCTTCCTACCCAAATCTGTTCCTCGAGCTATGTTGATTATCTCATTTGAAAGTAACTTCATCTTTCCAGTTTGTGGGTCAAAAAAAACATAATTCTCCTTGATACCTTCTTTATTCTTACATCCTATAACTAGTTCATCATTCTGCTGTCTCTGTTTCAAAAATGCCTCATACAGAATGTGACAATTATTCACTATCTCTTTTGCTACTTACCCTCCACTGAGCCTTTATCCTTCCTGGCCTGGATTACTGAGACAGCCATCTAACAAGTTCTCCTGTTTCTGTCCTTCTTTTCATATTTTCTATGAAACACAGCAGCTAAAGCAATACTTTGTAAATGGAGGTCAATTTATCTCACTCTTTTGCTCAAAATACAGCAATAGCTTTACTGAGAATATAAGTTAATTTCTAACGATGGTTTGAAATCCCTCTGGTTTGTCCCATTTACTCCTGACCTCATTTACCACACTTCCTCTAATTATTTTGCTTCATAAAAAATGACATGGCTCTTGAACCTCCCTTTGCTATACCTGAATTACTCCCACCATAGGAAGGTCTGCCTTGATTGTTTCCTTTGACTGCATTCTTCACTCAGTTACCTACATATCTACCTCTCTAATTTTCCTTAATTCTGAGTTCAAGTGCTATGTTTCTATTGAGGCCTATCCTGAACAACTTGTGGAAAACTATAAATTGCTTCCTCCTAAACATTTCCAAAGGCCACCTTTACTACTCTTTTCTATAGCACCTTACTTTTATAATTTATTTACCTTATAATTCTTATTTTGCATTAGTATTTTTTAATATCTACCTCCTTCCACTTTTTCTTTTATTTTTTCTATCCTAGAGATTTAGTTGAGTGTAGGTATTAGATGCTTAATAAATACCTGCTGAATGAGCAGAACACAAACAGTTTAAAAATAATGATATCACTGACACTGGATCATATTACAGGTAAAAATATAAAAGTTTTAAAATTGCATTCTGTTAATGCATGATCATAAAAGTTTTCAGTAATTATTACTGGCCTGAAAGAGTCACTTGGTAATCACTAAATTGAGTAAAAACTGGTTCTGTGGATAACATACCATTGATTGTATAAATCATATTTTCTTTACCTATTTGTTCATTTAAGGATATTCATGTTGTTTTTACTTCTTAAGTATTGTCAGTACCACTGCAGTGAACATGGGAAGGCAAATGTCTCCTCAAGGTCCTGATTTCAATTCTTTTGCCTATAGATCCAGAAACAGAATTGCTGGATCAAATGATAATTCTATGTTTAATTTTTGAGGATTCTCTATACTGTTTTCCACAACAATTGTACCATTTGACATATCTAACGATGATGTTCAAGGTTTTCAGTTCTCCACATCCTCACATACTCATCATCTTATCTTTTGATTGTTAGTAATACACATCCTGATAGGAGTGAGGTGGTGATAGCTCATTGTGGTTTTGATTAACATTTCTTTGATTTCAGCAATTTTGAACATTTTTGCATACTGTTGGCTGCATGTATGTCTACCTTGGGGGGAAAAAAGTCTTTTCCAGTCCTTTATCTGTTTTATAATCAGAAACTGTTGTTGCTCTTGCTATTGAGTTGTAGAAGTTCCTTATGAAGTTTTGAAATTAGTCCCTTATCAGATATGTGATTCACAAATATTTTCTTCCATTCCATAAATAGCCCTATGACCCTGTTGAGTTTTTCCTTTGCTATATAGATTTTGTTTCTTTGTTTGTTTTAATGGTAAAAGAATGAGTACTCTTAAAGCAGATCATCTTTCCTAGATGTATCTTATGATCTGTCACCAGAGCCAATCTAAAAGTGTATTGATACAAAATTATACATGAAAGTATTAAAGATTTTGTTTAGTTCTCTGTTAATTCATAGTTTTGAAATCTTGTGCGGTAATTTTTCCTTATAAACAGAACCTTAATATCCTTTACATATGATCTAGCTATATTCCCAAGGTATTTTTATTAGTTCAAGCTAATCTTGGTGAATCCCATTCCTTGACAAGGAGAATAATGTTTATTAAAAACGATTCTTGCCAGACGTCTGTAATCCCAGCAATTTGAGAGGCTGAGACAGGAGAATTGTGAGTTCAAAGCCAGCTTCGGCAAAGGCGAGATGCTAAGCAACTCAGTGAGACCTTTTCTCTAAATAAAACAAAAAATAGGGCTGGGGATGTGACTCAGTGTTCAAGTACCCCTAAGTTCAATCTCCAGTACCAAAAACAAAACAAAACAAAACATTCTGGCCAGTAAAGGAGAATAATTCTATTAGTATCTCTTATCTCTTACTCATTTTTCTTACTGTAAACATAGCTCTGAAATGTTTTGCAGTCATGATCTTAATGTAAATAACAATAGGGTTGAAGTACATGTATAAAATATTCCCATTTATGAGTATAAATTTCATTTTTTATAAAGTGAGCCTAACCAGATATCATTATCTATATCAAATGAATGATTAATATCCTAGAAGACATTCCTATGCTTCTTTCTACTAGTTATCACATGGGAATTAGACTTTCAGTGCTATGGTTCAGTCTTGACTGTGTTTGAACTTTAAGCAAATAGATTAATACAATATATGCTCTTTTTAGTCTGGCTTTTTTTGACCAACATTATATTTGTGAGATTTATCTGTGTTGTTGAGATCAACAAGCTTTTAAAAAATCTGCATAGTTGTATTGTATTCTGTTATCTTAACATACCATAATGTATTATCTAGTCTACTGTTGATAGGCTTTTTGTTATGAATAGTGTTACTAATAATACTATTCAAACATGTCTTTTAGAAAATATATGATTCACTTCATAACAAATACGAGGACTTCCTTCTTTGAATGCAGGCTACTCAGTCATAAACACAAACCTACCAAAACATCAAGGAGTAATTTACTGCTGCTCTGATATCTCTCTTACAAGTCAATGACCAAAGTAGTAATGTCTCTTCTTGTTATATTTGGTCTACTACAATCCTTAGCATAAGTTGGTCTTTCGTCCTATGCAATAAATTCCTATCTCCTCCCCAATCTGGCTAAATCTGTCCTTGTGTCTTTGAGAATTTGAATTGCAAAAATAAATAAATAAATAGCTTTAAAATTTTATTTATTCTTCACCTTTGAATCTTATTTTCATTCCTGAGCCTTAGATTATGACTATCTTTGTGCTATTGACCTTGTACTCTTCCAAGTGCATTCTTTCATATGTTATATATAGAGAGGTCTTGATCTTAATGTCATTCCAATTATATCAATGCCTCTCTCTTTGCTCCACAAGACTAATTGTTATAAAATTATATTACTCTTCTGATTTCTGTCATGTCATTTTCTTAGCTCCTGTTGTTTCTCATTATCTAAGGACCATAAGCCCTAGCTCATAGTTATTTTTTTACTTTCTACCACAATTTATTTTTACCATCATCCTAGATACCTTCATATTTTACACTGATGATCTGTTCAATTTTAACCTCTCATCTCCTTAGGCAGTTTATCTGGAATGCAATTAATTTTTATACCTTTGCCTCTGTCAATATTCAAAAACATCACCCACAAAATTACTAATTCAAACATTCCTCTCTCTGAACATGATCTCTAATTTATCAAGTGTGTGCAGAAACCCACTTATCATTGTTTTCTCTATTTGCTTCCTGCAAGTCTCTTACTTCCCACCTTAAATTTCACTTTTTGTTTATGTAGACAAATCTATGCAAATTATTTCAAATTCCTTGTTTTTTGCCCTCCTCATTCATTATATTAAGAGAACTTTAAAAATTCAAATGTTGGACCAATTAATTCCCAATCATTTTCTTGATTAGGACAACCAGTAGTAATTTTTCAAAGGAAGCTCATGTAAAATGTAAGTGGACATCATATATGGTTTTCTAAAATTTTCCTTATTTTATAATGTTTTTGACATCTTAAAAAGCTTAGTACCAAAACAGACTTTGCTTCCCACTGATAGCCAACTATTATAGATATCAAAGGGTCTGGCCAGGTGAGAACTTGCTTTTCATATGCAAACTAACAATTCCAAATCTATAGTCCCAACCACCTTCTTGTCTAGTTTGCACACACCAAGCCAATATCAGCCCTTTCCTAATTCATCCTATGACCAGTTCCCAGGCAACTAGAGATCACCTTTAAAGCCCTGAAAACTTGGAAAATTACTCAGAATATCCAAATCTAAACTGTTTATTTGGCCCTGATTTATCTTCCCTGAACAAACCTCATGAAAGTTTTTCCTAGCCTTTACCATTAGTCTTGTATCTACACAATCTAATCTGGTGATTTCCCATGTACTCATCTCTCGAGGTATATAAGTATTTGTTATAAAATTTACTTTCAGTGCCATTGACCTCTCCAAGTCAGTACTGTCACCTCTATAATTTAAAATCCTACAAGTGTATTTTTAACACAGCATTATATTCAATACATGCAAAATATTTTTACTGTGACAAGCAGATCATTCTACTTCCACCTAGAAATTATAGGTAATTAAAATGTCATTGTGCTAAGAAAAATCATGTTTGAATCATAGTTGCATTTAATTTTGTGTGCACATGTGTTATAAAAATGTAAAGAGGTCCTCTGGAAAATTCAAACAGGTCTTTAATTCTATAAGACAATCTACCTAGTCTACTCCCCTACCTCTCTGAGCTGCCAGACCATCTGTGCTGCGCTCAACCTCTAATCATAGTCTCTGAGGTTGACCTTGTAGAAAATAGTGATCAAGTTAAAACACCCTTGAGTTTGGCTTAAATCTATGCTAATTATCTCAATCTTTATTCAACATTATTATATCCTCCAAAAGCAATGCAAAACTGTCATCTTCAGACTCATCTTTCACTTATCTTCTGAATCTTATCCCCTTCTTCTCACATAGTAGTGGAAATTCTTATACTTCACTTTCTCTCCTGTGAGGTTCATCATCTCACTCCTTGCCTGATGTTGCCATCACCACTGAAACATCCTCCCATGCTTCCCAGATTGAAAATTATAGATTATTTTCTATTAAATGAAAGCTGAGGTTTAAATTGTTTTCTTTTGTTAGTACAGCTGCTGCTTTATTAATCTCTTTCTAACAAAACTTTAAATAATGTTTGAAATTCTTCCAAATTTCAGTCTAGATTTTCTTCTCTGTTCACTGCTATGTTCCATCCCCAACCATATGCCATTTTCCCCCATGTTTTTTAAAAATTTTTTTAGTTATGGATGAACACAATACCTTTATTTTTATTTATTTTTATGTGGTGCTGAGGATCAAACCCAGTACCTCACACATGCGAGACGAGCATGCTACCACTGAGCCACAACCTCAGCCCTATTTCCCCCCATGTTGTCCATTACATCAGATGTCTCAGGCTTTCCAGGTTTATAAGTCAGCCTTAGATTCCTTTGAGATCAAATCCCTAATCTCTTGTTGTATAACCTCAGAAATAAGCTCAGTAGAAAAATATTGAAATTATTATATACCCTGTCCTCTAATTTACCACACATCACCAGGTCTTTATTGAAATTGTTGATCAAACCTGTTATTCAGGCAAAAAATTTTGAGTCATATCTAATATATTTTTCTCACTTTTTTCAAACACTTGTCAATTTTTTAAATGACATACAAAAACTTTTTAAAATGTTTGTCTTTACTGTAGCAAATTTACATATGAAATTGTACAAAATTTAATTACACAGTTGAATAAATTTGACAAATATATATTCAACATATAACTACCATCTGATCCAGTAAATATTTCATCATGCCAGGGTTTCCTCATGTTTCTTTCCAATTTCTCCTGACCAGACATCACATGCTGCCTTTTTATTCCAGACCACCATCATTTAAATATATATGTATTTATATACAAACATAAAATATGTATATAAAATATGTATGTTCATATATTATATAACACAAAATATGCAT
This sequence comes from Xerus rutilus, assembly GCA_028644305.1. Classification (NCBI taxonomy): domain Eukaryota; kingdom Metazoa; phylum Chordata; class Mammalia; order Rodentia; family Sciuridae; genus Xerus; species Xerus rutilus. The sequence goes on along the minus strand of CM053401.1, from coordinate 47,097,533 downwards.
ATGTGTTCATATGTATTACATGTGATATGTAATTTTAATTTTATATCGTATCCTTTACTTTTCAAAGCAGAGCTACTTTTACCTTTCCTTCTGTAACTCCTCTGAAATGAGATTTGTACCTGATGTCTGTGGAAAATTTTGAAATTTATTTCTGGAACTACCTTGCATACTGAGATAAATAGCCCTGTGGAGATCTGTTTCTTCATCTTCCAAGCCAGTTTCTTAGTGATTCAGTGTCATAGCTCTCGGCAAACCTTGTTCTTCATCAAATATTCGTGATCCATCATTTCCTTCTGATTCATTCAACCTCTGATTTTTATTTGTGGTAATTTTTCCCTAATAAGTTTAGGTCAGTCAGTGCTTCCATGGTACCCTGATCATCTGCAGGAGCTACTCAACTTTTGACATATTACCCTTAACAAAAATATCAGAATATCTTGCTATTATGTTTGACCCAAGTAAAGTAAAAGTATGTATCTGATATTAATCCTAGACTTGTCAAGAGAAAATTCAAAATAAACCATGTCATTATCATAATCAAGTACTTTTAGATTTTGTCATGTTCCATTTTTTTAAGATCTCTATTATAAAGAATCCTCAGATGGAAAGAATTGGTTTTATGACTTTTCAAAATATAAAACTGTGTTATTTATAATTACCTATGTGATCTTTCATTTATAAATCAGTACTGCAACTCTAATATTCTAGACACTTAAGCAAGATTAGTTCTAAATCACAGACTTTCAAGGTATCTATTATAATCCTTTAAAGACTTTTCTTACTCTAAAAAGAATCTATTCCTCTAGAAATACAGTGTTCAGAGAAATTACTGTTGGTCAGTGTTCACTATAGGTACCCTGAGGTCTTTCGATTAGGTCTGGGGTTTTAGTTCTCATAATTGGAAATCTGTCAGCCCACTCCTAGTTGATTCAGGGCTTTAGTGATGTTATCAAGGACCTAAAGCTCTGCTCATCTCTTTGCTCCGCCATTCTTAGCATGCCTTCACCCTCAGACCAATTACAAGATGGTTATAGTGTCAGGCACTATATCTAGATAGCGGGGGAAGGTAAAGATCATCTTTACCTACACTTTCTCTAAGAAGTAATTCACCAATACTTAATTTTATGTGGATATTGCAATACCTTCTGCTATGGTTTGAATATGGTTCATTCCTTCTAGAACTCAGGTTGAAATTTAATCTCCAACATGAGATATTAAAGAGATAGGGACAGCTGGAAACTTCAAGAGGTGATATGGATTATGCTCTCAAGAAGGGATAAATTTATATAATTAATGGATAAATGAGTGAATGGGTTATATTGAGATTAGGTATTCTGTAAAGGAAATGTGAGTAGGTTTCTGGCACTCCCACAATTTCTTGCCATGTTAAGCCCTGCACTGCTACAGGACTCTGCCAGAAAGATGACCATCACCAGATGTGCACCCTTGACTTTGGACCAGAATTGTGATCTAAGATAAAATATCTAGGTGATATTAAAACCTATACTCCTTAGATTGAACTTCTTAGCTCTAAAGATTTATGAGTCATCAAACAATGTCTCAATTATTTCAAACTATTTTTAAATGTCTGGATTTTTCATCCACCAAATCCATCCTTTTTAATGTTATCACTGCTAAAATAAGAGTTACTCAATTTCAAAAGTGGGCATATATCTTTTCTTCTTCTAATATCTCCATGACCTTCTCCTTTCTCTCTAATTTTAATTTATCACTTTTATAAAAGTCCTTACTTTATCTTTTCCTGTTCATTCAGTCTGTCCTTTTGGATTAGGCCTTCATAGATTCATTTTTTTATTATAACTTAACATAAATCTAACCAGCTCCCAGGATTACTTCTTCTCAGTCAGGAAGGGAGGAGGAGGGAAGGAGAAAGGGAGAGAAAAAGAGAGAGGAGGGATTTGTCAGAGGTATCACACTCAGGTATGGAGGATGGGAACTCTCACAGCAGGCTGCCAGAGAACTGGGGAACCTACAGCAAGGCTCAATTCAAATCTGAAGACTTTGGAACTAATGAACTCTCAGCTTGAGGTTGAAACTTGAGATCCCTGGAGGCAGTGGTGCAAGTCCCTAGAGTCCAAAGGCAGGAGAACCTGGAGTTCTGATTTCCAAGAGAAGAATAAGGGCATTCTGGATGTGGAAGAGAAAGTAAGAATCCACCCTTCCTCCATTTTTATGTTCCATCTATGCTCCCAGGTGATGAAATGGGGCCGTCCACATTGAGGATGGATTCCCTGTCTGAAACACCTTTGTTCTTTATAAGCACCCCCACAGACACACCAGGAGTAGCCTAATAATCCTGATCAAAAGCCAAACCACCTAGGTTTCTCTTTTAGTAGAAGGGCGTGTGGGTTCAGTATCTACTGAATCATTTCCAATTAAATGAGTATCCACTGATAAGCACAAAAGTTGAAATGAAACTTTTTAATATTAACTCATGTTACTATTTATACTTTGAAAAATGATTTTATGTAGGAGTTGAAACTGTACTGGTTCTTCAGGGGAGATTAAAGTTTTGTTGTACAGAATGTTATGAGGTTGAGTATCCAGTAATTAGCTAGAAAACATAAATGCAGCTTGTTATAGGGGCCGGATATTTGAACTTCTCCAAAGTTCATGTTTAAGGAGAAACCTAGCCTAAAGAAATCATTGAAGTAGATAAAAATGCTGAAAGAAAATGTTTACCTGAAAAAGAACCAAAAACATAATTAAATATGGGACCTAGAAGGAGTAAGACAGAAGTGAGTGGGAACATAAGTAATAATCATTCTGAAACAAAATGGTCAAAAGGATGGGAATCATTACAGACCACCTATCTCTAGAAATATTGCAGAGGACGGAATTTGAAAAAAGATGAAAAAAAGTGCCAATAGTATCAAATAATGAAAAATTGTCACATAGAATAAAAAAGCAAAAAGCGCATGAGTTTTAGAAAATAGGGTACAAATGACCTTGGACATACATCATTAGATAGGCAGGACTAATATGGCAATGGAACTTTTTAAGTAATTAGGGCTTTAAAGGCTAGGGACAGGCGTATAACATTTTGACCACGAAAGAGACAATGAAAATATCATGCTCATCAAAGAGACAGCAGTCAAGATAGGATATTTTGTTTTTTTTTTAAGTAAAAAGATCTCTTTAATTTCACAGACCATAAAGAGAGTGTATTACACAGTGATCAAATTAAATGAATTCACTGGCATTAATGACTTGTTTCTTTAAATCCTGGGGCTTTTCAGTGACCTTTTCAAATTTTCATTGCTTAGGACTCACTGGGTTTTCCTCTTCTTTTTGTAGTTGGTTTTTGATTATTCTCTTGTATGATTCTGGAATATGTCACAACTATTTATAGAGTTTGTACATCTTTTCATACTTGGAAATTGACTTCAAGTTTTTAAACTTGAAATGTCAAACAAGACTAAGCATAGAAGGCATATATGTTGTATATGAACATTCATGGTTAATGTTTATAAATAAAGAAAAGAATGATTGCTAATATTGAGAATAAAGCTAGAACATCTATCATCATGTGGATCTTGTTCTCAAATAGAAGTCCAAAGTCTAGGAGAGCAAATCAAACATTTTCAATCACATTTGATCAGTGTTCACTTTATGATTTACCAGATTTTGTACTTTCTGTAAGAATATTTGAACTTCAATTCTGAATGCCAAGTAAGGAGGAAAGCAAAACCTACTCAGCAATGGAAATAATAGGTTTGAGCCACTGACGTAAGGTAACACAAAGTTAAATTCAAGGAACTACATTAGAATAATTCACTAGAAGAAGATTGATATCAAAGTGGTACCATTAAATTAACTATAGAGATCATGATCTTAACATGTTTCCATACTAAGAAATATAAATTTTATGATTATGTTGGGAAATTCAGTGAAAAATTTTGAAAAGATTTTTACTTCAGAAAGATTTTTCTGAAGACCGGTCAGTTGTCATGGATCAAATAGAAAGAAAAAAGAAGATGAACAGAACCTTGAAGAAGGAATCATTGACTATGAGTTCATACAATTTCTTTAATGAGTAGAAATTAAAAGTTAATAAATGAAATGGTCATTTACCCTTACATTTTTACTGAAAAACTCTCCAAGTATTATTATATGTTTTTCATATTTGAGGTGGATAGGTATTTACTGAACATTACATTAATGGTTTTGTTTATGAGAGAGAATGAAGGATGGTAAACATCACATATTATAGAATTAAACTTTAATAAAGACTACTTCTTATGCATAGGTATGTTGCTTTACATTATCATCTATGGTCCTTATGATTCAGTTCCTAGATATAATGTGCATTATTCTGAATTATAATATGAAGTTTTTAATTGAACCAATATATCTCTAATACTTATATAAAGGGCTAAAGTCATTATTCAATATTAAGGAATGTGAGCCAGCAATTCCTAAGGAGCCTAACACAGAGCATTGTTGATAAACCTGTCAACATTTTCTCCTATTTCCCATACCTTTCTTTAATTGTGCTCATGGAACACTGTCTACCCAGTACTCTGGGATTCTATGTGACTGTTAGGGACTGAATATCTGTTTCATACCAAAATTCATATATTTGAAAGTCCAGATCCCATTGTGTTTGCATTTGGAAAATAATCTCAAGTTAGGTTATGAGGTTGGGGCCTAGTGATGGGATTGGCATTAATATAAGAAGAGGAAGAGAGAGAGAGAGAGAGAGAGAGAGAGAGAGAGAGAGAGAGAGACAGTGAGGGAGCTCTTCCTCCCCAAGGGCACATTCTGAGGAAAAAGCCAGCCGAGAGCACACAGTGCGAAGGGGGTTGTCTACATGACAAGAATGATAACTCTGACCAGATAATTGAATCTATCAGCACCTGGAGCTTGAATTCCTCAGGCTTCAGAACTGTGAGAAATACATTTTTTTCTGCGTAAGCATTCCAGTCTAAGGCATTTTCTTATAGTAGACTGAACAGACTAGGATAATGACATTCTCTAGATATTTTTATTTCTGTAGTCTTATCTAAATGAATATTTTGTTTTTATTACATTTTTCAAGCAGCTGTGTATTAGGTGTCAAGTGGATATACCAAACTATTGATTTACAATCATACAGAGATTTCCTCTCAAAATGCACACCAAAATATTGTTAAACATTATGGTACTTGTCAATATTAATAAATTAAGTGCAGAATAGAATCTTAAAGTCACACAGAGCATATTTCTACACCCAGAAAAAAAGACCTAATTTTTAGTCTAAAATTACTAGGATTATACACAAATAACAATTCTTTCTTATTCACCATTTTATCATTAATATGTAGAAGGGTACCTGGTAAACCTTAGGTGCACAATAACATTTTGATGAACATGAAAGAAGAAGGAATACTTGTATTCCTATTCTTAAGAAACCCTTCAGTGATACTGTAGCACAAGTCTCACTCTCCATGGGAAGCCAATTACTGAGCTGAACATGTCTGTCCAAAACTGTCTCTAAGTCTTCCCAGAGCATAGTTAAAAACATGCTCTCTCCTATTGGTCTTTGGCATGGTTAATTAGTTGATATAACAATAAATGATTGGCCAGGGACAAATTTTTAGTTACTTTCAAAATACACAAATCATAAAAATTGGTTCATACAGGGAAACTACTAACCTCACCAGATATAGAAATCTATATGTCACCCCCAAATACATTGGCCTCTACATCATGCTCTTGTCCAGGCCTTGATACCTGTGCAGAAGTGAGAACAGAGTATTCAGTGAGAACCAAACAGGTTACCAAAAACTTAGGACCTTTATGTTTGTATGATAGTTCATAACTCTGTTGTAGCAAAAGGCATTAAATTCAAAATACTACATAGAATTATATGTCCTAAGGAGACGGAAGTAGTCATTTTTTGCTTTAGTTGAAAATGTAAAGAGGGCTAAAAATTCTGTAGTGAAATTTTTGCCTATTTTTAATATGATTATAAATCATCTGGAGAATCTTTTGAAATAGTTATTCTGTTTCAGCAGATGTGGAAAGTGGCCTGATTATTAGATTGTTGTTTCTCATAATCTGTCAGGTGATGGCAATGATGTTGGTCTGTGCTATACTGTGTAAAACAACAGGCTGATACATCTTGATTATCTAAAGGCCAGGAACATTAGAGGTGCAGTAGAACACATTTTAAGAGAAGCAAAGCATAAGGAGTGATGTGGTTAATTTCTTTCTATTCTTTACAGCTCCCCAGTCCTTGCTGAACCACATCTGTAATGTGCTTTGAGGCAGGGCAGAGCTGTCAGTGAATTTCAGAAGCCTATATAGCAAGAAAGAGAAATAATGGATTTGTTTTAACTCAATCTAATCACTAAATATTACCTTCATACAGTTTAAGTCTTATAATGCATTCAATATCTTGTCTGCATGACATTTTTGTCTTTCAAAGATCAAGGGCCAAAGTACTTGTGTGTGTGTGTGTGTGTGTGTGTGTGTGTGTTTAAGTACACCATACAAATATACAAGAGTACTGAATTAGTAGTATATTTCAAGAATTATTAATACTTTTAATATCCTTCAGTGAGGAAGACATTATGAACAGGACATAGTATTTCTCTTAATAAATTCAAAATTATCTTTAAGGATATCAAGCAAACTCTGGACACATTATTAAATGATATGTTTTTTTTTTCTTTTTGTTAGTGGGGATTGAACTCAGGGGCACACAACCACTGAGCCACATCTCCAGCCCTACTTTGTATTTTTTTTAGAGAAAAGGTCTCATTGAGTTGCTTAGCACCTTGCTTTTGCTGAGGCTGGCTTTGAACTTGCAATCCTCCTGCCTCAACCTCCTGAGTAAATGATTTTTTCTTATACAAATTATTTATAATGTTATGGTCAATAGTAAACCACTTTTAAATAAAATTATAATTATGCCAATATCAAAGTTATATGCCAGATGCTATTACTGTTCCTCATAAAAGACTATTCCATTTTGTACTCAAAGCAAAATTTTGGAGTAGTTATTATTACTTTTATTTTTGGATCAGAAAATTGCAGCTCTTAAATTATTTCAGTTGAATATGAAGCATTGCCAACTTCCCCATCTAAATGGTATGAAATAATGACAATTGCTTGGGTTCTGGGAATGGACTGCACTAAGCTGGCAGATTCCCAGTTGGAATACTTTGTGCACTGGAGGCATGGTGGTTGAGAATGGAGGTATATCAGGATTTCCTCCCTGTCTAGCTATAGCTGTAGTCAGGTGCAGGCTGGAACTTCAGATGAGCATTCTTGGCTGGAACACACACACTTGGCCCTTCATTTTGTCTGGACTTCTTCATAATATAGTGGCTGAACTTCCAAGTGTTAACCTTCCAAGACTGAGAGAAGCGGAGGGGGCTGTATTTTTTTTCCATATGTGTTATCTACAGTAATAGTCTGGGCCTGAAAGACATTCAATGCCACATCTACTATTACTGCTACAACCACAATCACCAAAACCGCCACAACCACCACCACCACCTCTTTCTACTCTTGGTCTCTAAGGCCATCTCATAATCAAGGTATTAAAGCATTTGATACATATCAACACATATCAATCTGTAAAATCACCTTACATATTCAGTAATCTCTCCAAAAGGAGAAAAATCAGCTAGTATAATACATTGTTGAACATGACATTCAATTTCATTAGCTTCCAAATGCATTTTATTAACAACCATGCTGCACTCTCATGATGTACTAAGACCTTTACTATGAGATATACACTAGAATTTAGACCATTCTTCACTAGTAAATGTATGATATTGGCATGTATGAAGCCCTAGGTTCAATCCCCTGTACCACAAAGGGAAAAATAAATCACTGAAGATAACACATATGGAAAAAAAAAGATTACTCTGAATAACAGTTTCTCAAGTGATTTTATTCAGTTCCTGATCTTGGTAAAAACTTTCAAAGATTTTTTGAAATTTACTTCTCTCCATTATTAGATTTTTCTGTAGTTTTCTCACACCTTTCTAGATCTCATCAGGACCACAGAGCACATCCTTTGTCATTAGCTATAGTTAGGAATTAGACTTCCACTGTTTCCCCTTTAAGGGTTTTATTTTTCACACTCCATAAACTACTACCAATGTAGGCTGTAAAGTCTTGACATAAAAATCCCTGAAATATCAAAGTTATAGTTACCCTATGATGTTTTTAATCCCTTTAATCTGAATGTATTTTCTAAAAAAATTAATCCATGTAAAGTATGTAAAACTATGTCTAGCACATATTAAATATTCAATAAATGGTTGCTTAAAAATGATAGAATCATCAACTAAGGCTTTAAAAAATTCCAAATCATATGTGTTTTATAAAGCACATAATGAGACTATGTTTTCTTTGTCTTTATTTTTTTAATACCAGGTATTAGACTCAGGGACTCTTAACCACTGAGACATGTCCCCAGCCCCATTTTTATTTTTTATTTGTTATTTCAAGACAGGGCTTCACTAAGTTGCTGAGGTAGGCTTTGAACTTGTGATCCTCCTGCCTCAGCCTCTGGAGCAGCTCAGATTACAGGTGTACACCACTGTGCCCTGCTTTCTTTGGTTTTGACCAAAAGAAAAATGCAATATACTTCCAAATATTTCCTTAACAAATAGAAGAGCTAACAGTCACCTGGGGAAGACTACGAGGAAGTTGAGTTAGATCCTTATAGGTAAATGATTCCATAAATACAGTGTAGTTCAACATCTGACTCTCAGCTCCATAGACTCAACATCATGGCTTGTTAGCAGCCTGAGAATGGAACCATTTCTGTAGTGTAGATTTTCTTCAGCCAGGTTTGATAAGAACAAGGTAAAATCTTTCAAGAAGTAGTTATATTCATCATCTAATATACAAACTGTTATCTTCCTTTAGGAAAATATTTGAAGACAAAACCTGAAGGTTTCAGAAAACAAGAAAGAAATCCTTGCAAGAAAAGTTAGTTATCAGATTCAGATGCTTAATGATATCTGCCTCCTTGGCATATTCCTGACCTTGAGGACAAATGAGTCAGCTTCTTTTTCTGGATCATAGTCTATGTTGGGCAGCATTTAGTATGCCACAAAAAACATTTCCCTTAAAATAACTGCCATGGATCAAATATTATTATACCCTCAATATTCATATGTTGAAATTATAGCCCTCAGTGTGATGTTATTACAATGTAGGGACTTTGGGAGGTAATTTGGTCATCAGGTCAAGTACTCATGAATGAAATTAATGCCTTTATAAAGGGAATTCAGAGAGCTGTCGGGTCTTCTCTCTTCTAAGGAAAGAAGAAGATGGCAGTCTGGTAACCCAGAACCTGACTGAGCTGGCACCCTGATTCAGACTTCCAACTTCCAGAGCTGTGAAAAATAAATTTATTTTGCTTATACAATGCTGCTTTAAAAGCTTGGGCTAAGATAATATCTCCTCTCTCTCTCCCTTTCTTCCTCTCTCACCATTTTATTTTTTTCTTTATCTTTTTGCTTCCATTTGTGATCAAAACCACTTCTTATTGATTCATTATTTACTTTTAAAGATATAGTAATAATTTTATTCATTTCCTGTGAAACTTTACTAGTTTAAAAGTCATTTCTTAATTTAAAAGTGACATGATCTTTTTATGTTCTCATTCATTATATGTTTCAAGTAAATTTCAATTTATCTACAATTCCTTGGACTAACCTCATTGCAATTCCATTAATGACAACACTTGTGCAACAGATTCCATACTGTTATGGTTTGGATGGGCGGTGTCCCCCAAAAGCTCACCTGTGAGACAACTCAAGAAGTTTCAGAGGAGAAATGATTGGGTTGTAGCCTTAACCTAATCAGTGAATTAATACCTAATGGAATTAACTAAGTGGTAACTGGAGGCAGGTGGAGGAAGAGATTCATTGAGAGTGTGACTATGGGTACATATTTTGTATCTGGAAAGTGGAGTCTCTCTTTCTCTCTGTTTTCTCATCATCATGCGAGCTGCTTCCCTCTGCCGCACTCTGCCACTGTGATGGGGAATGGAGCTGGTTGTTTATGGACTGAGAATTCTAAAACCACGATCCCTCAAATAAACTTTCCCTCCCCTAAAATTGCTCTCATCAGATCCTTTAGTCACAGCAGCAAAAAAGCTGACTAAAACACATACTAAATTTCAATACTAATACCCTGAGGAAGGAAATATTGATATTGTTACTTATAGATGAAGAAATTGGGAAATGGAGATGGTCAGTAGTTACATCCAATAAATTGTAAATCCAATAAATCAGTTATCAATACATAACTGACCTTGATCTAGAGGCTCACTATGTTGTGGTGATGAAATTGGACTTCATCCTGTAGGGTGTGGAAAATGAAAGATGAATTTTGTTTTAGAAAGATCATTTCAGGAGCTGTTTGGAGAATGACGTAAAACAAAATAAGACGCAGGGAAAGCAGATAGGCAGTTATTGAAGTAATATGAACAGGAAACAATAAGGCTGGAACAAATATCTCAACAGCGGATTGGGGAGATGCACTCAAACTAGGGGATAATGAGGCGTTAGTTTAGAGGAGACAATTAGTCAGACTCCAGATGTCAAGGCTGCCTGCCGTGTCCGGTGTGGGCAATGGTTAGATTATTCCAGTTAGGAAGGAATGTTGATCAGTAAAACTTTAGATATATTGAAATTAAATTGCCCAGGGACTTCTAAATAGAAATATCCAGTGCACAGTTTATTAGACATGTCTGGAACTCAGAAGAAAATGTTCAGTTAATCGACTTCCCAATAGAAAAGTATTAAGACAAGGTTTTCCTAAAACCTATATTTATGCTTCCCATCAAAACAGGGAAAATACATTAAATTAGAGAGGAAAAGCAATGGCCATTAAAAATATTCTGAGCAAGACTTTGTCTTCTGCTTAAGACTTCCTCCACCTATTCTCACAGTTCCCATCACTTTACTGATCAGCACGGACCTGTGAGGTCTGCAGCAAACTGTACCTGAAACCTTGAGAGAAAAAGAAAATAGAAGAGCGAACTTCTGTCAATTAAAGAATTGCTGTTGCTTCTCCAATTTTCTCATTCTTGTGCTTGAATAATATAAGAGGACTAGTTCAAATCAACATTTTGGTTCTGTCACTAAATGACATGTAACTTTCTGTAATTACTCACATTCTTTTTACGGTGATATCTTTATCTGTAAGACTAGATCTTGTCCAGAATGCACTGTATACTAAATATAGCAATTTTACTGAGGAAAACCACAAAAACTGCAATGCAATAAATTATAATTAGATCAGAAATCTTTTCAACAGTATCTGTCAACAGTATCTCAACTAACAATCTCCTGGAATTATTTCTTTCCTTCCTTTACTTTTAGTCTTCTTTATCACTGAATAAAATTTCAAATTGACCTGCTTCAACCTATGGCAACTAAAGATTTTGATTTTCATAAAATATAGGTAACTAAATTTTACCATGTATTTAAAAAAATTAAACAGCAGATGAATATAAAATACCTAATAAAATTGTGTACAAAGTAAATATAAATATCTTTTTTTTTGGTACTGGGGATGGAACTCAGGGGTACTCGATCAATAAGCCACATCCTCAGCCCTATTTTGTTTTTTTATGTAGAGACAGGGTCTCACTGAGTTGCTTAGCGCCTCACTGTTGCTGAAACTGGCTTTGAATTTGCGATTCTCTGTCTCAGCTTGCTTTTTACAGAGCATGAAAGATGCAACTTGCCATCTTTGAGGTGACCCACAATGATCAGCGCTACAGTGCAGTAACATCACCCAGCCAAGGAGGACTTTCACATACGTTCTCAAGTTCTCAAGTTTATAGCATTCTAACATTTGTGCTTGCTTTCTTTCATTCTGCACATGATTCTTTCAGTGGCATGCCTTGGTCTATAAGGCTATCACTTTCCTTTTCTCTAAGATTTTTTTTAAAATCAGAAGCCCATTAATAATGTGTCTACCCCATGAACAAATAGTAAAGATGTAAAAGGCTCTGCTATAAGGAAGATCTTTGAATGTTTATACATTTCATTTGGTGCATGAATGGAAGCTTAAATACACTTACATCATTCTTTTTCTTATTATTATTCAATTTGAAATTCTGTGTTTACAGTATTCTGAGAATACAGAGATGGCAGTGGAGAATGCTCTCATAGATTACTAAAGGACTTAAATTGGTTATTATTTTGGGTTTTAAGAGTTTTAAATTGTAACTAATTAAATATTTTCTAGCCCCAGCTCCAGTGTTTTTCCCAAAATGTAATAGATGCATTGAATATTTTATTTTCCAAAAATGCATTTATAAAAAAGGTATCGACCCTAAGTATGGAGGTGCTTTGGAATCTTTAAAAGACAGTAGGGAAATTTTCTTTTTCTTTTCTGCAAAGATCATCTATTTTAATATCTATAAGACAAATCTGTGATTTCAAGGAGAAAGATGAGTCAAGAAGTTCAATTCAAGGTGCCTTTTACCTATTAAGTATAGGAGCACATAATGCTTTGAGTAGAAAAAGATGATATCTTGCATTTATTTTCCTTTTTATTTCTTCTTTTAAAAATATTTTCAAATTCATTTTGGAAGAGAAAATTTTATACCAGCTGAATTTTTTCTAGTAAAACTTTGTACCTCCAAACACCAAGTTTTAATCTTTTAACTTACCACAGGGACTTTAAAAAATATCACCAAAAGAATGTTGAAGGCCAGCATTTTGGAAAAGGTTCTGCCACACTACAAGGGCATATCATAATATACAGCTTCTCATGATAGAGAATTATTAGATCATCTTAATGACCCCTGAATTTTCCTGTTGTTCAAACAGCTGACTCAATCCCCAACAGCTATAATTAAACAGAGCAATCTGTCAAGGAAGATAGTTGTTCTTGTTAATTTGGTAAGCCACCATATTGGCTTTTCCTATATTCTCTGTGGCTAACATACAATCTTGAAGCCTTTTTGCCAAGCAAACTGTCAGGGAGTAAAATTCTAAACAAGCAACACTTGGAATGTAGCTGAAGATGCTGGAGGACTATGGCATCATGTTGATGTGTTTAGTTTTGTGAAACTAGCTTTCATGGGGAAAATAAAATAGAAAAAAAATACTATTGCATTTGTTAAAAAAAAAGTCTAAGGATTCTAGCATTATGTTGTCTTCTGTAACTGAATCTCACAATGGATCAGTTAGAAGCTATTCTTGTATAATACTAGAGATAGATGTTTAAGCAGTTTTTTTCCTTGAAAACTGTTGTAAGTCAAATTCTTTCAGGATCCCACTCAGCTTCCCTCCATGATAAATTTTCACTGTCACCTGTGATCTCCTTTGGTGAGATGGGTCCTCCATGATCGAGAACCAATTTATATGAAATACTGGATCGATCTAGAGATAGGACCAATTTTATATGTATAGTTGTTACACAGAGCAAAACACTATACAGCACAGTTGCTGTGTAATGTTTGTGTTTTATTTTGATAGGTAGATATTACTGGACATACAAGGAAACTAGAGCTCTCTATGATGCCATCTACAAATTCACAATTTGTATATAAATAAATTGCAGAGTTGCCTTGCAACTACAGATTCAGTGACATCTATATTTTTCTGAGATCTTCACAATAAAATAAGCATAATAAAACTACCTTTCTGACTATATATGGTTTTAAATATATAAAATCATTATTGCAATTAATTTACATGTGTTAATTGTTAATTGTCATTGTGTTTATCTAAATTCTCAAGTAATGGCAAGTATACTATCATTTAGTCTCTTTTCTTCTACTACCATAGTTTGCCATCCACAGCTATCAATTTTTAAATAGATTTAAAAAATAAAAATAAGACAATTATTCTATATAGAAATATTTTCCACATCTCTTAAAGATTAGAACCCATAGCCTGAAACTCCACATATAACTCTTCCTTTGTGCAAAAGGTTCTAGCCCGAGTTTCTATGAAAAATCAGAACTCACTTGCTTTTTTCCATTTTATAGACATCTTATTAAAACCATAATATTAAGAAGATTCCATTATAGGAGAAGAAAACTGGCTCTATAAATGAAATATATGTATCCCATACATTTTTAGTATCAATGAAACTAGACAGAAAAATCAATTTTAATGAACATTTCTCAGCATTTCTCTGGGTCATCTTGACTGCATTTTGGATAGGAAAAATGTTTGCAGACAAAACGTGACACATAAATTCATTTTTTATAAATAATTTTAGAAATGCTGCATAAACTTTCATCTTTAGTAAGATGAATTCCCCATAAAGTAACTTTATTCAACCTGATATCCTGACTGTCCAAGCAATAGATTTGTATGAGTAACAAGTGGCTTATTAGTTATACCACAGTGAACTTTTAATGTTTCTTAAGTTATTGTGGGATGAAAAAAATATTTGATAAATTTCTCTAGAGGAAAAATTATGCTGAAAACTGCATCCATTGAAATCTAAACTTGAACACTTAAATTTTCTGTGACCTTGTAACCCAAAACATCAAAAGAAGTAAAGTCACTGAAACTCAAAACTAATTATCATACCAAAAACTTCAGTTGCACTCCTATATGTCCAAGTGTCTTTTAACCAATTTCAATCACTTAGAGACAATCTCTATGTTATTGTCCCTATTTATGGCCATTGCTATTAGTCACATAAACATACTCTTTAAATTAAGTTAACTGCAGTGAGATTTCAGAAAATTGATAAGATGCCTATGGGATCAATTGGGGTAGATCTGATACTCAGGAACTTAGTGTCAGGTTTGAGTATTTTAAGCAGCTGTTAACTTTCCAATCGATATTTCTAATGCTTGCATTACCTGGATAAATAATAAGAATTTCAAAATAGTTTCTTTTTTGCAAGTTTATGTCATGTGCCCATCCCTGAACTCTGTATGGGCAAGGCACCTCCAGTGGGGAGTTAACATACTTCCACACAATAAACAGGAAGGAGAAAAGAGACATGTGTTAAGAAATGGGAATGAGTACTGTATGGCCAAATTAACAACAGCAGCATTCATCAACAAATAATCCCTATGCTCAATAGCATACTTAAAAGAAGAACTTACCTTCTTTTTGTTGACAAGTGTGAGACAGCCAAATTTTGCATTCATTTCTGCATTGACAGAGAAAAAGCAGGAGAAGAAAATGTCCTTTGGTACCACCCTGAACAAGAATCAGTAAATACTACCCACTCCCATGGTTTGCTTGCATTTAGACTGTTTTACTGTTCGTAGAGTATTTTAATCTCTAATACCTTATTTAAGTCTCAATACAAATGTTATGTATAGTGGCAAAGCATTGGTTTTTTTTTTCTTATTTTACAGACAAAGATGATTTGATAATTACTAAAACAGATACAAGTATGGAAAGGGCAATTCAACAAATTGTAACCATACTGTCTTCTTTTCACAGCACTGGGCAGGGGGAAAGCAATTGGTGCTGAGTCACTAAGGGCTCCATAAGCATCTAGCATAATATGGGTGTTTGTATTTACTAAAATGCTCATGCAGAGAGAACTTACAACTAAGCAGAAAACTTTAGGGTAAATTAGTAAGATAAACCAGAACTTTCAATGAACAAAGTATTATAATTCACCACTTAAGTCATATGAAGCCATGAAACTGTGGTTATCTCCTCCTTATTCTACGAGGGTTTTTTCTTGACCACTACTGATTTAATCATCTCTCTTGCATACTTGCTTCACTGTGTGAAGATACTTATTTACCCTTTCTTATTTTCCTACTCACTTGCTAGCAGAAAATGGAGTTCTGTGAACATTTACATAGATAACTCCTGGTGCACCGGTGCCCATCAAAATCCCCAAAGACATGATACTTAACACCATAATCCTGAATGTTGAATTCCCAAAAGATAAAAAATCTAAAGCCTAAAATCCAAAAAAAATAGCAATCCCAAAATATTAAAATATCAAATGCTGAAATACTCAAAACTGAAATCCTGAAAACCACAATTCCTGATGAGATTTAAAAAAAAAAAAAGTTTCAAAAGTAGAAAGTCAAATTTGGAGGATTAGTGTCCTTGAGTTGTAGGCAGAATGATGGCATCCTCTTAAGCAGAAGGAATTCCCAGAACTCTGGTAAAGCATTACTTTGCCTTTGCCTTTGCCTGTGAGGATTTTTCCAAAGGAGAAAAGTATGTCAGACTAAGTGGATTAAATAGGGAAGATCTGCCTTGGATAAGGGTAGATACCATCCAATTGACTGGAGGGCAGGAGGGAACAAGTACAGAAGCTTCTTTAGAAAACTGTCTGGTGCCTTGGGCATGGAAAGTCTGTTCACCTGCCATCCCTGGACTTGGACTGAGTTATGCTACCAGCATCACAAGGTCTATGAACAGTTCTGTCGTGTTTATACAGGTTTCTTTAATGAATCCCCTTTAAAAATTCAAATATCTTTAAAATTAGTTTTAAATGATCTTTTTCCAGAATTATATTTTCAGAATTTTCTTCTTTTGGGATATTAGACTTTAAGGGTTTTGATCTTAGTATTTCAGTGTTTGAGAATGAGTCTTTTGAGATCATGCTCAAAACCTTTGGTATAATATGCAATAGGTTCTCTAAGGGAAGGCAAACCTTAGAAGGTAAATAAGTTCAAGGAAGTTACCATGTGGGTAACTGGTGCATCATTCCACTGAAAAATCATCAATGATCAGTGTAGAGTGTGGTTGGGCTTCAGAAATATCTGGCACTAAATAAGAGGGAGCTGGATCACCTATATAGTAATTCCCCAGTTAATGGCTGAAGGATGCTTACAGAACCATTATTTCATTAGCTTTGCTCACCTCTCCTATAAGCATGCTTCACATGCCTGATGTTATAGTTTAGACAGTAGATGTCCACCAAAAGCTCATGTGTGAGACAATTCAAGAAAGTTTACAGATGAAACGATTGGGTAATAAAAGATGTAACTTAGTCAACACCGTAATCTCCTAATGGGGATTAGTTTGATGGTAACTATAGGTAGGCAGGATGTGGCAGGAGGAAGTGGGTTTTTGGGGGTGTGCCTTTGGGATATATATTTTGTCCATGATGAGGGAAGTCATTCAGTCTTTTGCTCTCTGCTTCCCAATGTGATACCCTGAGCAGCTTTCCTTTACTACACCTTTGTACCATGATGTTCTGCTTCACCTTGAGCCCTGAGGAATGGAGCCAGCTTTCTATGGACTGAGACCTCTGAAACTGTGAGCCCCAAAGTAAACTTTTTCTACAATATGAAATAGGTTCTTATAAACCTATTTTTCTTGTTAAGTCTTATGATTGCAGCAACTAAAAAGCTGACTAAAACACCTGGAGTGAGTGTATTGCCCTCATGCAAAAATATGTAAATATTGGAAGCTTGAATTAAGTTTACTTACACTACAATGTTGTCAGAGAGGATACCAGAACAAAATCTGCTATATATTAATTTTCTCCTCCACCAAAGCTTTTGTAGGAACTTATGTGTTAAAAATATTCAAGTTATACTATGTCATCATCAACACTTGACATTATCAAGATTTTTATTTTCTATCTAAACCCTTGATTTTTATCATCACCTAAGGTTCAGCTGGGCAGATCTGGGACAGGTATTTTCATTGAAATTTTCTGTGAAGAAAAAGTAAAGCAATTGGACACAACAAAGAAACAAGGAATATCCTAAGGAAGGCTAACTTTATAAAGAGAGGGACTTGATTTAGCTTACAGTTTTGGAGGTTTGAGGGCATGTTGCTGGTATTGGCTCAGCTCTGTATCATGATAGAAAAGCATGAGTATAGAAGAAATCACATCAAAATAGGAAGCCAGAGACCCAGGTGTCAGCCTTAGAATTTTATAGCAATTTGCTCTCTCAGGAACTTACTGTAGGATAACAGGATTCCTTTCCAAGGGCAGCATCCACAGTTACCTAAGGCCCACCCACCAGGCCCTGCCTATAAAACGTTCCATCAACTTCCACGCCACTATATTGGGGACCAAGCTTCCAATACCTGGATCTTTGGGGAACAAACAGCAGCCAGACCATAATAATTTTGATAAAAGCTCTATGTATGCTTTGAGAGGAATGTGTAATTTACTCTTTGGGGGAACATTTATGAAGGTTGAATAGGTTAATTTCATTTTAAGTGTTCTTCAAGTCTTTTTTATTTCTATACTGATTTTCTGTTTATTTTTTTCTGTTATCGAGTGAAAGTTGAAAACTCTGACTCTAATAATAGTTTCATCCATTTATTTATCCCTGTAGTTTTACCAGGTTTGCTTTATGCATTTGAAAGGTCTTTCATTAAACACATAAATTAGGAAAGCTAACACATTGTATGTAAAATGTGGAAGGCTCCGTTAATATAAATCTCTAAATCACAACCTGATTTTAGAGGATCTGCTCCTATTCAGGTTGAATCTTCCTATTCAGTTATTTCAAATCATCAATATGATTCAATATGAGACCAAATATTTTTTTTGGCATGATGAGTTAACAAGAACTAAATCAGTTTTTATGAAAACTCTTCTTACTTAATGAGCAAATGGAATTTGCAACACTATGTACAGATAGAACAAAGCATGTCTTTGTATTATATCTGAAAATTCTAGAGCAGTTTTAACTTTCTTTGGATATTGGAAAATTATATTCTAAAAGGAAAGCAAAATGTGGCATTAAACAGAAATGTGGTATTACTTATATTGTCTTATAGTACATGAAATGTAATTTTTTAAAATGATGGCCTAACTGTAATAAAGTACAACTGATCCCTCCACCATAATCTATTTCAAATTGTCTTTGTAGAAAAGAGTTGAATAATAGGAAATATACTAAGGTGATATGTCCTTTTAAAAAGGATAGACAGTAGAATGAACTGGACATAACTTTCTTACGTTCGTATGTGAATACATGATCAGTTTAACTTCCTATCATGTATAACCATAAGAATAGGAAGTTATACTCCATGTACATATCATATGTCAAAATACACTCTATTATCATGTATATTTAAAAGAATGAATAATTGTTTAAAAAAAGATAGTATAAATTAAGCACATTCTGAAGTTTTAGAATAAAGAATAAGTAATAATTAATTTGAAAATATTTCTTTCATAGATCAGGTGATAGGATTCTTCTCTCTTAATGAATAACCAAATGCTACAATGTAAGATCATTTTACATGGTGATATGACATAAGAAAATGACTGACAAAGTATTTTTTAAAAAACTCTTGAGTGAACTTATTAATATTAATAACCCCCAAATATGTTGCTTTAAGAAACTTCCTTCAATGAATATAAAATACCTAATATTGTTTTTAATCCTATACTTTCAGATAAATCATTATACAATTTAAAAATTTATATGAAACTGATATTCAGGAAAAAAAAACAGACAAGCAAGCAGTTTCTAAATTTTAAATTAGAGAAATCCATTTTATTTGAATGTTAATCAAAGATAATTGAGCCTTAGTCTATGTATGATTTTAATAATTTGTAAAAATATTTATATAGCTGTAAGTGACTTAGTTATAAATATCTAAGACAAACAGTCTAATAGAACACTTTAATAAATTAATGTGAAAAATATTCTAGCTGGTAAATAAATTTACATGTCATGCATTAATATTGTGTATATTCAAAAGGAAATATTAAGTCAAAATATCAAATAACACATTTCTTGAAATAAGAAATCAAGAAAGAAAAACTGACGTAAGAACTATATCCCCAGGAATCACTGCATATCCCAAAGTACACGTTTTCCTTATCTCCAGGAACACAGAGCAATGGATTTGTCATGCTCTAGAGGCAAATATATTTGATAAATGCTTCTATTAATTGATTCCACAAATTAACTACTAATCCAGAGCTTTTGATTATGAGTACTGCTAATCAATTTATTTGATAGCAAGCTTTCAGCAGTTTGTAAATTGAAAATTGCCGACATTTTTCTAGGTTGGCGTAATTAATAGATTTATCCTAGTTGTGAAAAAGCAAGATCTTCACTTTTAATTTCCTCTTGACCTGCTTTCTCTCTCCACAGGGTCTCCTTTAGAGATTCTTCAGAAGGAGAAAATTAAAATGCTGTCAACAGATTAAAACACTGTTTAGCCCAGAGGAATTTTTTTTCAGGGTCTGCACATTATGTAGAGCCATTTTTAGACAACTTTCATGGGGAAAATCTTCCTCCAGATAGCCAGCTTGTGCTTCACCCTAATGCATGTGGATGAAAATTGTCTCCTGTGTAGGATCAAAATGCTGACATCATTATTTTTGACTGCATTATCTAGTGGAAAACCAAAGTGTCTGACAAACAAGCTGACTCCCTGGTTGTTTTGTCTTGTGGCTACACATTTTTTATCTGCAGGGAGGGCAGACCGAGAACAAACTGTTATCAGCCTAAATTTGTATTAAATTGTTCAGAGCCACTTGACTTCAGGAGGAATGAGATTTTAGAGACCCAAAATTATGGATCTATATCTTTCATATCCATCACAGAGTTACTTTTGACAGATTCTTCGGCCATTTGAATCAGTACAGCCCAAGTTATTTCTTATTAGTTGAGTGTAAGTGACATTTGGAACTCACAACTTGTTAACATAGATTCATAATTTTATGTGCAATATATAGAATGCATATTTACTTCATTATAGATATTAAATCTTTACATAATTTTAGATGGATGGTATTTGGGACCTTTGGATCAAACACTGAAAACTTTTGCCATACGTTTATTCATAAAATCTAAAACATGAATTTAAAAAAGGAAGAACTCAGAAAAATATTAAGATGTATCTTTCTAGGGTTTCATAGCATACAGGCATAATAATAAGATGACCCCAAGATTCCTGCTCCCTAGTACATATAACCCTCTTCACATTCTACAACAAAATACTACCATAATTATAATAACATAATACTGTGATGGACTTTACAGATGTAATTCAGTTTCCAAATTAGTTGTGTTTAAATTAGGGATATTATTCAAGTGGGTCTAAACTTATCAGGTGAGATTTTAGAGAGTACTGGGGTGTTGCTGGTGGTAGAGATTAAGTCAGGTAAATATTCTCAATATAAAGGAATCTCCATTACTACATTTGAAGAAGGAGGGAGCCATGTGGCAAGGACTAGAGAGGTAAAGAGAGGTAAATTCATGGCTGATATTCAGCCATGAGTATCTTAGCACCACACATGCAGGGAACTAGATTCTGCCAAGAACATAAATGACCTTGGAATTAGATTCTCCTTTAGTCAAGTCTCCAAAAGCTAACACAGACAGCCAACATCTTGATTTTAGTCTTAACTAATCCTGAGTAGAGTTCCCAGCCACATCTTTCCCCAAAATTCTTTCTTACACTTATGGGACCTAATAAGCAGCCGTTGCTTTAAATTAGCAAATTTGTTTTAATTTGTTATTTGGTAATAAATATCCATAAAATATCAAATATCTGTCATCTGTGAAAATCATGAAGCATTTTAATGTTGTGCTGCTAAAATAAATAAAATAAAAATAAAAATTTATTATAAAATATAAGTATAAATCATTATAAAATGAAATGAAATTTTGTACTATGTAGTATTAGAAATGTCAACTCTTGTCATCGTAGTAGTTTCCTATTGCTACTGTAACAAATTACCAGAAAATTAATGCCTTAAAATCACAAAAATTGAAAGTGTACACTTCTAATACTGTTTTCTCCAGGCTAAAACCCAGATGCCATTAGGCTGCAACGTTTTTCTAGAGGCTGGAAGGAAATCCTGTTTCCTTGTTCAATCGGGTGGTTGGAAGAATTCAGTTTTTTGCAACTGCAGGACTGAATCTTAAAATTTTTGTAGGTCAGTCTGACAGGGGTTGTGAAGTAAAATTCAAGGTGATGGAAGGGATGTATTCTTTCTGGAGGTCCTTGGGAGAAGTCAACAACCTCAACTCTTCCAGCTTCTAGAGGTCCCCACTTTTCTTGACCTACAGCCCTTACTTTATTGTAAGTGTTCCTTGAATACAGTTCATGGTGCAATAAGCTCCACTCTGGTTGGTTGTTAGTTAAGGATACAAACAAGACTTGGGGAAAGGAAGTCACAGGAAAAGTTCAGGAAGAGGCAAGTATTCTGACAACTATGGCAGCATTCTATAGGACACAGTGAATGATTTAACACAGTGTGAAGGAGAGGAATGAGACTGCAATTTTGGAAATTTATGTTGCCATTAACAATAAACAAGATCATAAAAGATAACAGATTTGGAATGAGATGAGTGCATTTTTTCATTTTGAAGTGACAGCAAACCACACAGCGGGCATTTGAATAAATAGTACATTTTGACATTTGAGAGGGATAGACCACAAAATGAGAATCCCCACACTTGTGAACATCCTGATGACATGAAAGTCATCTATTTGACTACATTAATTCTCATTAGAATGTTAGGAATATTTTTGAATTGTAAACTGCATGGCTTCTTTGTAGGAGCAAGTCATACTTCTTCAGAATAGATTAGAAAATACACATTAAATCTTGAAATGCCAAAGGATAACTGTATTGGATGGAAGTATCAGTAGCTCACAGAGAAAGCTGCTTAAAATAAAAAATAACCACATTTAAATGTCATGCTAAAATTAAATTAAGTATTATTAATATGAATTCAGGAAAATATTTTGAAATAGGTCTCAACAATTCTATTCCTTATGTAAGGTGTTAAAAATATAATAATTTAGAACTATAAAAAAGTAACTGAGCCAGGGGCAGTGGTGCATGCCTGTAATCCCAGCACTTTGGGAGACTGAGACGGGAGAATTGCGAGTTCAAAGCCAGCCTCAGCAACGGTGTTAAACAACTCAGTGAGACCTTGAGACATAAAACACAAAATAAAGCTCAGTGGTTGGGTACCCCTGAGTTCAATCTCTGGTACCAAAAAAAAAAGTGACTGATTTTATTCTACATGTTCCTTATGTAAGCACATATAAAAATAACTCTGTTAATTTAATTCTACCAAAATATTAATATTAACATATAATTGTAAAATAAATGTACATGCCTCCAAATCTAGACACATTGTATGGCAGAGAAAAATTTACATCCCAAATATATAAAATCATGATACAGTACATTGCTTTAAAACACAGAAGGCCTATCACCATTATACTATATCAAATTATCTGCTCTTCTCTTATCATAAAATTGGAAGGAGAGGACAAGTATTATGGACATTTGTTTTTTATGAATCCCTTATAAGTAATATTCAGAAATACTACAAGTGTAATAAAAATTGAGATTTAAAAAACTAACCCTCAGAATATTAATTAAGAACAGGTGCATTGTTCAATGTCTTTCTTAAATTCCTTTTGTCTGTTCTCATCGAATTCATAGTAGACAATTTTCCATTTAATCAGGAATCATAATCTCATTCCACCGAATAAGAAAAAAGTATAGAAAACACTTAAACCAATCTTTTCATTGTGAGGGTGGGGCAAAGAATGAGGGATATGCAAGAGAAATAGTGAAGCAAATAGAATAATTAGTTCTAAATTACAATTTGGTAGGCCACTTCATTTCAGTCCTCTTTTTTCAAATCACTTTTTATGTGTGACAGTATAATTATATTTCCTACTTAAAAACATTTTTTCTAAAATTTACTACCTCCAAAGGGTTTGAATATCATCTTGGAATTAATATTGAATTATGCTTTTTTAAAAAGCATCTTTTTAACATGTTAACACCCAGTTCTGAGCAGAAAATAATCTTATAGAAGAAAAGTCTTCACTTTTGTCTATATTTCTTAATAATAAGGGATCACATTTACAAGACTTATTTGTAAGAATATTGACCAGCTCCTGTTAATATTTTTAAGAGATATATTTAATAGCTCCTGTTAATATTTTTAAGAGATATATTGATAGAATATATCTTTTGTTTATTTAACAATCACTGACCAATCAAGAACATGAGGGCTTAGTCTACTTCTATTGAGCAAAGCTATATTGCATGATGAATGCTTTGCAGCATAGCCCCACCTGCACGTGGAATTAGTAGAGCAAAGACAGTGATGTGTGGATGCCTCTTGGTGGAAATGGAACAACTTATGAATGCTAGCAATAACTTAGAATGGACATAAAGGGGAAAAACTTCACCTATGAGAATGACAAAAGAGTGTGTATTAAAACTTTGGAATGGGTGCTGTTAAATGTTTTCCCTGAGAGATGGTAGTCTAGATGCAGAAATCCAGAAATTATAAAAGTCAGAATATAGAATAAATGCACTAGGAAGACAGGAGTGTAGAGTCAGTGGAAATTTGCTTGAAATTAACATTTATTAATTCAATGGCATGATCAAAGGAGTCAGTGGATAAGATAGAGTGAAGTGTAAAATCATTGGTAGCGTAAAATCATTTATAGATAGCATTGACTAGAGATATCATGGAATGAACAGAAATATGACATGCTCCTGTATAGTAACCTTGAAATTTACAATTCAAAACTTCCTCAGTCTTTTCTCTTGTTAATTTCTACTTATTCTTCAGCAAACAACTTATTTTGTCCTCCTCATTTATTGCCAAAATTAAGTCATAATGTCCATCTTTCTTATTTTTAGCTCAGCTAAAAGCTCTCATACAGCATTCTTATTGCTTCAATAGAGAATTTTTTTTAAAGTTTCATTCCATCTAAGTGTTCAAATTTGTATTGATAGAGTTGTTTACAGTATCCTTATATCTTTTAATTTTTTTATTGCCTATGAAATTCTTATTTTTCACATTGTCATCTTTTGGGAAGCATTCCACAATCTAATTAATGTGATAAAGGGTATATGTTACAAGCTGTGACTTTTAGGGTGTTTCAGAGCCTCCTCATCCCTGTATATGAGAGAGAAAGGTGAAGTGAAGATGCTGATTGGGAATTTCCCTTTGCAGAAAAGATACAGCTGTGTAAAATTATTTTCTCTTGGAGAACAGAACTATCATCAAGAAAATTCTGTCCTATTTTAAATGTTTTGTTTTGTTTGTTTCTCCTTCCTTTTCCCAGAGCCATAAGATATTTTTTCTTGGTTCATCTCTGTAGAATCCATGTGGAATTTCTGGAGGTATAATACATGTAAGTTTTTTCGTAGCCTGAGATTGTGGCAACCAAGCATTTCTCACTCTAGTAAAAATTCAGCCTCTAGAAATGCTCAAAATTACTATGTTCAGTTTGTGTCCCAGTGGCTTCTTCTCCAAGTAAACATATTTCAATTGCAATTCTTGTATTCTCCTGTTTCTCCAGTTGTCAAGGTAAGGATTTGCCCTGCAACCTCAATGCACCAGTAGGTACAAGAAAGTCACTGACAGGCAGTTTGTTTAGGTACCTGCTGATATAGTAAAAACGAAGGTGGCAACTTCCATGATTTTTACACATTGGAGTGGAAAACAGAACTGTTTTGATAAATATGTTTAAACACAAATTACTTGATTTTAATACATCCATTTAAAATTCTTCATTGACTCCCAATTACACATAGCATGCAGATGAAACTCCCTGATATGAGCCTTAACATTTCTGCCTGTCTACTTCTATGCATCTTTCAACTCCAAAATTATATTTCCGAATTTCTAAACTACCTCAACTTCATGTTTTGTCTTTATTATTCATTTGCTTCCATAGCAGTTTATGAAAAGTTTATTAGAGAATTTATTTTCCTACCATAATTGATTAATCTTTCTGTTCTGTATGTCAGAGAATAAGAATCCTGAGAAGAGATAGTCTTACTTTTTAATCTCTATAGCAGAGCAGTGGCTAAATGACAATAAATATGCCACATGTATATTTAAATTGAACTGAAGAAGCAAGAGCTGCATTTAATTTGTTTATGTAGTTGGAGGAGAAGAGCAAGAAAAGCACGTCAATTTTGACTATTATTCCAACGTCTTTAAGGTGTAAAGTTCATGGTTAGTCCTTTATTCAAAATATGTAATGGCATATATAATTATATACTTTGTAGATTGTGTTTGAGCAAGCTACCTTTAATCTGAAAAAGGAGCAAAAATTGAAGATTTCAATCCTCATACATGAAAATATGTATTTTTAATGTTTAATATATTTTATATGTTTAATAGGTTACAGCTGACTTATAAAGAAGTTCAAAAAGTAAAAACAAATTCTATTTTTCTTAATTTTTAGCCTAATTATTCTAGCTTTTAAAGTCGTTTCCCATTGATCTATATTGCTTATTAAAGTGGTTTCAGAAAAAAGTATTCATAATTTGCAGAGTGCATATTTGTATTATTTACCATGGTAAAACTGTTCATATTTTAACAATTACAGCTGAACAAATGACTGCACATAGATTTCTGTAAGCCACATTTTTATTCACTGATCTTTAGACTTAAAGTCCTCAGTGATGTAGTAAATGCTCAAGCCTTCTGGAGGTGGAAATTTTGCATTTGATTTGCTGAGTCAGCTGGAAGATATGTTGAATCAAATTGAACATTATCACTTTCCATTGATTATACATCAGAATATTTTCTGATAGTCCACTTATTCAAACAAGCACTGCAATAAATGGCTTATAAAAGTTTCTTGTACACTTGTTTGAAATGTTTAGATACTAATTGTGGAATAGCTTAGCTATTGTGTTGGAAAGTTGCTGGCAGAATAGAGATGACTTCACTGTTTTTGCTGTAAGGGATGCCCCATTTGACGTTGTTGCTTGCTCTTTTGATAGATGTTTTAAATTCATTTATAAATCAGGAAGCATGCCCATATAAAGAATATATTACTAGATTTGATTTTAAATCATTAGTATTATTCTTCAAATTTTCATCCAATGGCCACAAATGAGGAAGTATATTTCTCCATGTGATTTTGTGTCCAACATTGCACCTAGTTACCCCAAACCCTACTGTGCTTACCACTACAGCATCCATCTTGTGTTTACATGCTGGCTCTTTGGCTAAGCTCCATTTTATCCTCTTTCCTTCTTTTACTCCTCTCTCATACAGGTCTAGAAAAGGAAAATTCTAGAAGCATGCTCTCCTCTTACTCCTTCAATCTCCTGGGATGTTGATAGAGTACTTGCCAAATGACAAACTGTACATCATGATTTGTTTGTTTTTAGTCAAATGCATCATTTACACTTATATGTCCTTTCCTCTTTCCCTTACACAAAGGCAGTATCTTAAAGTTATTTTGTGAATTTACTAAAATTAGTCATGTGTTTAATCTGTAAGAATACTTCTCAACAGTAGGTTAATATTAAAATTATCAAGAATTTCAAAAATTGACTCTTTTTGTCCTGTCTCACAAATAGATTTTAACAAGCGTATGGTGATATTTGGGATCCATTTAAAAATACGATTCTAATATGAAACCAAAGTTAAGAACCACTTATTTAATATTTTAGATGAAGCTATTTAAGGTGGTATTTTTAATTAATATTACTTTTTTAAAGATATGCATTATAAAATGTTAGGGAGTTCATGATACATTCATAAGTGAATCAATAGTTTCAAAACATTTCCCTTGCAATAGTTATAAGTTCTGGCCATAACTATTGCTGATGTTATACTTCAGTTTAATGCATTAAATAACCGGAAGATCTGCACAAAATATGTAAAATAACTATTTTCAGATATGAGCTCTGTATTCATCCTGAGTTCCTCACTAAGATCATTTTTCAAACATACATATCCCAAGCTGAGAATGGCAATTTTGCTTGGCTGTGGAAGCAGAAGATTAGAGTTCAAGACTACTGAAGAACTGGAATTTGAAGTACAGATTACAAGAGAAGCACTGTATCAAAATATCCCTTGGCTCCTTCAAACATTCTGAAGCTGTGTCCATGCAAGGTGAGAACAACTATCAGATGATGCAGAGAACCAGAATTCAAAAAGGTCACACATGTTAAGGAAGTATTAGAGTTCTTACCTAAGCAGAGCTTAGGTAACTGTTATAGATTCTGGTGGATATTCCAGATGAGTCAAACTTTTCAAGAAAGGATCACATGGTACTTAGAACTAAATTGGATGTACTCCAGTTAGGCCTGAGAATATGTCTTGATACGATCCAAGTGAAACAGAAAATTTGCTACTTGCCAGAATAACATAAGGTAGAGGAAGAAAACATGGTCCAGAGGTTCAAAGTGATATTTTACAGAAGTCTAAAGTTAAATTTAAAAAAAATATATGTGTGAAGAGGCAGGACATTGTGACATACTTAAAAGGTGATAGTAACAGATACAAAGATAATCTATATGTTCAGAAGGTAAAATAGAAGTCAAAATTAAATTCAATATACTAATAAAATGAGAAAAGGGGTCTAAAGGGAATAAAA
The DNA here is from genome assembly GCA_028644305.1 of Xerus rutilus. Lineage (NCBI taxonomy): Eukaryota > Metazoa > Chordata > Mammalia > Rodentia > Sciuridae > Xerus > Xerus rutilus. Next base: position 47,069,259 of record CM053401.1, on the reverse strand, counting down.
TATTAATTTCAAGAATTGGAATCCATTAAATGTTGATTTTCTATTCTTGAACTTGAAAATACATAAGCTATTAAAAAATGAATGGGTTTAATAGCAGATTCGAATTAATATTAGTAAATTCAGATAGGTCAATAAATATATCCAAGCTACAGCAAAAGAGAAAAATAGAATATTAAAGAAGTTGATGATACAATTAAAGAGGTTCTAACCTATGAGAAACTGGAATCTAAGAGGAAAGGAGAAAGTGGGCAGAAACAACAGTTGAGGGAAACATATGGCTAGAATTTTCTCTTCTTGATGAAGGATATTTTCCTTCAAATGCAATCACCTAGATTTTTAAAAAATAAATTCAGAGGATTGCAGTAGGAAATAAATGACTCCACAAGAATTAGAGATCTGAATAAGAATAGCTTTAGATTTTGTGGTTCTTGTTAAGTGACTGGGTTTCTTGGTTATATTTTATTGTGAAACATTTAGACATAAATATGAATATCTATGCATATAGATATGATAGGATAAAAATAAGTGCTTAAATGGCAAATTATCTTTCAGTATTAAAAATATCCCTTTTAATGGTATTTCAGCTGTGAGAAAATTTGTGTGTGTGTGTACTTCCTTATGCTTTTTGGTATTTTTACATTTCATGAGTTTTCTGAAATTGACATGTATTGTTTTAATCAGAACTGATGGTATTATATATTTAATGACTAACTCTAGTCACTTTCCCACTGTGTGACATTTACGTTGAGAGCAATAGATCAAGCAGAAACACATTCTTGTTAAGGTGAAGCAGAAATATTTTCGGTCAGGAAGTATTTAGCTGTTCATGAATATCAAGTCACCCACATTAATGGAAGTTTGCCATATCCTATTAATTCTAATCTGTCTACATTCACTTCAGTTTTCCTTACATGTGGGTGTACAATTAGTGTCAGTGTCTCTCTAGCTCTTTTATTGAATTCTGCCTAACCTACCTGGAAAGTGCTTCAGGACACGAGTTCAATCTGAGAAATATTTTGTTGCTTGATTAAAACTAAATTACAAATAAAGGCCATAACTGAGGACCTTAGTTACAACCATAATGAGCACATTTGTACCTGAGTGGCATTAAAAATAATAATTTAAAAATAGTGCTATTAGAAAGGTAACAATATTCCTCCCATTGTTTATGTATAGACTTGTAAGTAGATAGTAGTGAGTTTGGCTATATAAGAAAATAAGTAGAGATGTTTTCTATATAAGTACATGGATAGTTCAAGTTTGTAACATATGACACAATTTTTATTTTGAAAATTTCACATTTTTTATTTATATTTCTTCTCCTAATTTATAGATTGGTATAGGAAGATATTATGTTTCCATTCAAAATACATCTATTCAAAAGTATATTTATAAACCATTTTCCACACTCCAAGATTCAATTAGATTGTTCCTGATTCTGAAACTTTGAAAACTAAATGCAGCTCATTTTCAAGTATTTCTATTTCAAATATTAATATAAGAGACAAGCCAGGTTTTAAACATGTTGGTGTCTTCATTTAGGACCAGTTGATAATATTCAATCCTGAAAACTTTTCAACATAAACTCCTAAATACTTCTGTATGGTAAAAATTTGGGAGTTATATAAGCTATGTCATCTTTTACCCAAATAATATTTTATTAATTTCTTTGGGATTTATTTTAAAACATGAATTTAACCAATTACATATAATTCCAAATAGACTTTAAAATTGTGTATAGGATCTCAAATGCTTTCTCATTCTTACCTTTGATAAAACTAAAATACAAAATGAACCTATGTTGAGACAGCTTCCCATTATTTCTTATGCAATTATTTTTAGTAAAATGGAGTCACTGAAATTATTTTCAGGAAGCGTTCATTCCTGGATAATGGGAAATATCTCCTTTCATAGTTTTCATCACACAATCATAATTTAAACCTATAAGTCAACTTTTCAACATTAATTTTATCAGGTCAGATTTATATAATCATTTGAAGCAGATGGAAAATCCATTATTGGCACAGATAGAAATTATATATGTGTACATGTGTATGTATACATATACTCACATGCAATACATTGCACACATACACAGAGATAAGTAATCTTATACCCTAAGGTAAATTATGTAATTTGCCTTCTGAAATTATTTTAGCTACTTTATCTGTAAAACGTGCATAGAATATCTGTGAATTGATGACTTGATCTATCATAAGCTTTCAGTAAGATGACAAATTCCTAGTATAGTTTTTGGCACATAAATCCCTCAATAAATGGAGACTATGTCTAAAACAAATGACATGTACAACTGTACTGTTGCAATGATCAAGAATAAAAATAGGTTTTAGTATAAACTACAATACATGCTCCGCTTAAGATTTGTCTCATCTGATTATATATTTGAAATATATACATTGTACACATAACGTGTGGAAATGCATACACTTTACAGTTATTTATTTAGTTGATAATCTCATGGTTTTCAGATCTAGTTATGATGAGATTCTCTCTTTCTAATTTTGTGGTTTAAATTTTACAAACAAAAAATAATTTGGAGCATATATCTAAGCCAAATATTTGGCTAATATTTTAATCTCCTAATAAAATTTTAAATATCATTGTTCCTCAATATCCTGCTATGTCTTCTTTAGTTTTAGTTACATATCTCAATATAGTTTATTGCCCAAGAAGTCTAGTTATATTTCTTAGCATAATTTTAAATTTCCTGTTTTTATCTTTCATAGACTAATTGACTTTGGGCAGGTTAAGTATGAAAATGTAGAACTTTGGTGAGACTGTTGTCTTGTCCACCAAACAGTGGGATTGATAAGAGCTGAAAGTTCATTCAGTTCTAGAATTCAGTACTTCCACTTCTGTTTTCTGACTTTGAGCTGCCCACACACTTTTTTTTTTACCCTTTCTTCATGAATACATAGCTGTCTCTTTAATCATTTCAATTGGTCTTCTCTGGACTTGCTTCAATATCGCTGCATCATTTTACCTACTGAGCTGTCCGAGGTTGGCTGCAGGATTGTACATATGCTTGTTGATTTCTAGGACAATGAACTCGTAACTCAAGTCAGAGGCAACACAAAAATAAATCTTTTGATGGAAATTGTCACTATAAACTTGATATTTGTGCTCTCTTGTTCTTCAACCATGACTTACTTTAGCATTTTCTCTTTCGTATGTTTTCTTCTATCATTTAGACATATGGTCCATGAAAACTAAAGATAGCATCTTCCCATCATTTCTATTCACATGACATGAACTTTTTTCCACTCATGAATCTGAATAAATTTTTAAAATCCATCACAATTGGTAAAAATTTACTTCTAACATGAACAAATTCTATAGTTTTTATTATTTATGATCTATTTGTGTTTTTAATATGTGGGAAAGAGATTATATTCTACTTTATTTAAATTAATTTAAAATTTAACACATAGGTTTATTAATTACAGGCCATTGACTCATTCAGAACACAGTCCAAGCTATTGTTTGGCTTCTCTTATTATAATTAAATTAAGTCTATAGAGCCTAAAGATGATTTCAGGAGACCAAGTACTTATTAAAAAGTGGCAGTTGATATTAATATAAGATGTTAGATATCAAGATTAAAGTAGGGCCTGAAGGGAAGTTATTAAATAAGGTGGTTTAAATCTGGACTATAGCCTAAGAGTGAGTGAAGTTCACATGTTTTTCAGGTAATCATCACCAGAACCTTTCTTTGGATTTTGTAGTCAAAATTATTGCTGATACTTTAAAGGTATTTTGCCTTAGGTTTTCTCTGTCCAAATTTATTTCAGAAATTATGAAAGACAGTAGAAGTTTGGTCAAGATTCTGAGATAACATAGCATGTGAGTTCTAATTATCTTTTGCTCAGATATACTAATAATAATTGTTTTTTATTATTCAGTTGTTGATCATTTAATTTGGTATTATACAATAACATCTTGGAAGAAAAGTTAATTTGATAATATTTGTCTATTTTTTTTTCTGTAAGAACGTGTCCTTACTCAGAGATAGATGTAAGAAACCAGTCCCTTATTTGTGATGCACAATCCACATTCTGAAGATAGAAATAAGTAGTGATAATATAATACCAGGAATGAGAAATAAGGAGTCCAAATCTATCTTTCCCCATTCAATTTGGAATGTTTGTGAAGTTGTGAATTCAAATCAATTAAACTTTGACAAATACATCTTTGGGTGCTTAAGAAATTTACAAATGGTATTATAAAGTTAAGTATAATTTTGAGAATTATAGAAGGCCATTGAAGTATATTGAAGCTTATAAAGGGAAAATGGAAAACCATGAAGATTATAACTCATTCATCAAAAAAAATGTGGCTTCATTCTGTGAAGGACTTGAAGTATGCAAATATAGCCAAAAGAAAAAAAGCTACATTAACATTGAATAATGCTGTACAATGTTTCCCACTGTGACTGAACACCAAGAATATAGGCAAATAGGAGGAAAAACTGTCAATCTTCCTGGACTTTACTGAAATTCTGGATTTGATCTCATGCATATTTTCCCTTAGAATTTTACTATGGAGCTCACATATAAATACAAACTATTCAAAGATTTGAATTTAGTAATGCGATTCTTAAGAGTTTGCTTAAAATATTTCTAGTTCTGGAAGTGTTACCATACTAGATAACTAGATGATTGGCCAAAGTATATCTCAAAATAAATACTAAACTCCTGGTATTCAACCCTCAAATTTGCATTCCTTCCCACTCCCACTTCCCTCTTATACTATCACAGTTTTATTCAGATAAATTAAAATTCAATTATCCAGATTCTTAGGACAAAAAATATGTTCTCAGCCTATTTTTATGTTTTTATCATACCTCCATACTTGATTCTTGAAAAATATCCTTACTTCTATATTCCTTATGTATTCTATATTCAGCTATTTCTTGTCATATTCATTAATATTTACACATAAAATCAATATCTATTTAGTCTAGATTGTAATAATCTACTCTATTCTGTCTAAACATAATGTTGATCACCTCCCTTCAAAGAAGATATGTCATCTATCTATCTATCTATTCATTTATCTAATATCATTCTCATATCTCTATCAACTTTACGTGGTAGATATTATTAGTGTCATGATAAATGGAACCAAGGAGTCTAGATAGGTTCCCTGCAGTCATACAGCTAGGAAATGGTCCAACCAAGCAGTTCACCTGCAGAGTATGAAATTTTAACCATCAGTCTGTGTAGTTCTACAGAAAGACAAATCAATCATTTCAGTCAACTCAATAAACCATAATGGAGCAGCTGCTTTATATAATTTTTCCAAGTGTGATTGGATACTTAAAACTGTGTGAAGCAGGTGGAAAGAATCAGGGACCGAATTTTAGACCAGATTGAATTGAAAAACATAAAATATAGGAATATTAAATGAAGTATGCTAATTAATGAACATTAGATGATCTCTGATATTTTATAAAAATATTAAATATCACTGATATTTTATTAAGTTGACTAGTTGGATCAATCAAGGCCACCACTATGTGAATTCTTCTATGAACAAAGAGAATTGATTGAAAATTCCATTCATAATTAGATATTGCAAAATATTCAAAACATTAATGGAACTGGAACAATTCATTAAAAAGTGGACTAATATCTGAGATTGTGACTTTTCAATTTTGGAAACTAAAGAATTATGCTGCAATTACTTGGCACAAGCAAAGCATTTGGAGTTGTAGGAATAAGATACTGAGTTATGTCAAGTCAATTTCCAGCATGGAGGTTAGTCAAAGGCAAGCCAGATAGAAACCACACTGATAGCTGGTTTAGGTGTTCCTCCAGGTAATGCTGAGTTGAAGAGGGTGGTTCATATCAGACTACAAAAATCAAAGGTCATATTTTAAGGTATCCAAGTCAATATTCAAGTCTGGAAACAAATTTAAGAGCTCACTACATAAGATGAAAATAGGTAATCTTTTATTTCATCAGTCATATTTATGCTATGAGAAGTAGCTTTTTTTCCCCAAGAAATATGTTCACTGAGTGTTTATTCAGTGCTCATGTAATTTTATATTACTAAAATGTATGTAAGAAAAAAATAAAATTAATGCAATATAGCCTTGTATTAAAGATGTCAGCAGAGTTTCAAGATGGTGAAATAGAGGAGGTTGCTTTCCTGGCTGCTCCATGGGATGAAAGCAAGAAAGCAGACAGGTAGATTCTCAGCAAGGTGCATGAAAAAAAACTCCAAATACTTTACTGGGAAATTAATATTGGACATTCAAAGCATACTGGAGACTTAGGAGGTTGGATATAATAAAATGAGGGAGAAATTCCCAGCACTACTGTCACTGTGGCTGTTAGTGCCGCCAGCTGGAGCCGTTCCCCCACAAGCAAAGTGGAGAGATAAGGGAATTAAAGGAACCTGCATTTTTGGAGTACTGTGGCGTGTCTGGGTATGGAAAAATCAGAGATCAAAGACAGTGCTAGACTAACATGAAAGGAAAGCTGCACAATATCTTAGTGTGGGAAGAAGCCACATCTCTTCTGGATGCCTACAGAGAACAGAAGAAGGAGACATTCTGCAGCTCTGGTGTGGGAGCCAGCAGCTGGGGGAGCCAATTCCTGGCAAACCCAAGCTGGGCCAAAAATACAGGCCTGGAAAACCCATACCACATGATATAGAGAGTGCCTAAATGACCAAGAGAAAATCAAACATGGAGAGGGGTTTACACTGGGGATAACAGGTCTTGGAAACCTACCCAGCTCCCTCTTCTCCCCTGAGTTCAGTGGCTCACAAACGAGTTGGGCAGAAATTTGAAAGGGTGGGGGCAGGAGTAATTGAATTTAGAGACTGAACCCGAAAAGCCAGGAAATGTGGGGTCCACAGGTGACAGAAGGGACTAAAGAGTAACTCCTCTGCCATATGAGTAAAACCTAGGAGAATTCCTGGGGAGCAGTATCACAGCATGAACCTGCAACCACTGAGCACTAAACGTGTGTTGATTTAAAATCCTTGGATGAATCACCATTCAACAAAGAACCTGGAGCCTACCTAAGCATAAACCCCATCTGCAGGGGCTCCAAGTATGGCTTTTCCTCTCAGACTCCGACAACCTCACATTGAGGGTGGAGCAAACATCACACTTTAGCCCATCCCACCTACCACTTCTGAGATGAGAAGCCAAGAATCTTTTAAATTCCAATAGAAACAATTCTTTAATTGGTAGAGATCTTTCTTAGAGATAGAGATCTTTCATTTTTCTTTTCTCTATGACCTGAATGGTTCATTGGCACTTATACATATGTTTCTTTCTTCTAATTTTTAGCATTTTTTTGACAGTTATTTTGCATGGATCACTATTTTGAGGAATGGGATGTTTGGTTATTATGTTTCAATTTTGTTTTGTATTCTTTTTATTATTAATTTTTTACATTTTTATTTTGTATACATAAAATATATATTTTATATTTTTATTTTATGTATATAATATATATTTCTCTCAGTCATCTGTTTCCATTGATTCCCTTTCTCCCTTTTCTCATGCTAAAAACCAAACTCTGTTGTTATGTCTTTCATTCTTCCTTTATTTTTTTACTTCTCTTTTCTCTCTCTCTCCCTTACATTCATCACATCTACCATCTCCTCTGTTCTTTCCTTGATCACCACACAAAATTGTAAATCCTTTTGTAAACTTACTGATTTTACCTTGGGCAATAACTGATCACATCATTTCTGTTTATTGTGACAATGAACACTTTGTCTAGGCAGGAACATTTGGTTTAATGCTGTGTGTTGTTTGCATTTGTTGTTGTTTTTATTTTTTTCCTGCTAACCTGTGAGCTGCTGAAAACATTCAGGGACACTGTAAGTCCACAAGGTAGAAACTCAATTGCCTAAGATCCATACTGTTAGATAGACAGACACACAAACAACATGAAAAAGAAAAGGAACAAATCACCCCAAATAAAAAGAAAATACTTCATTAACAGAGTCTATTAACACCACAGTGAAAGAAATGTCAGAGGACTTTAGAATGTTCATAATTAAACTGACTCATGAAGTAAAGGATAATGTAAAGAGTGAAATCAAAGATAAAATACAGGAAGTAAAAGATCACTTCAATGAAGAGATAAAGATACTGGTAAAAAAAAGCAGAAATCCTCAAAAGGAAAGAATCAATAAACCAATAAAAAATTCAATGGAAAGCATCATAAATAGACTAGACCACTTGGAAGACAGAGTTGCAGGCAAAGAAGACAAAATATATAATCTTAAAAATAATGTTGACCATGGAGAAATTTTTGAAGAGACAATAAACAGAAGTTCCAAGAAATATGGGATTAAAAAAAAGACCAAATATAGATTTATGGGGATAGATAAAGTTTTAGAGATATAAACAAAAGGAATGCACAAACTTCAATAAAATAATACCTAAAAATTTCCCAAACCTTAAGAAAGAAATGAGAAATAAAATGCAGGAGGCTTACAGGACCCAAAATACAAAATCACAACAGAATCACACCAAGGCACATTTTTATGAAAATGCCAAATAAACAGAATAAGGACAAAGTTTTAAAGTCTGCCAGAGAAAAACAACAGGTCACATTTAGTGGGAAATAGATTCAGATCTCAGTTGATTTCTCAACCCAGAACCTAAGAGCTAGGAGGTCTACACTCAATACATACTCAATACAATATACATACAGAACAAATAAAAAATAAAATAGAAAATTAGAAAAGGGAGGGACTACACTAGAAAAATAGTCAATCAAAAGAGAAAGTAATTCAAATTAAAAGCCAGAAATAGATCAAAATGACAGGGTATAAAAATCATTTCTCAATAATAACATTAAATATAAATGACCTAAACTCATCAATGAAAAGACGCAGACTGGGTCACTCAGTTTTCTGTCCTCTGAGCTAGGTGAGGTTTACACTGTAAGGGAGGAAACTCCCAACAGGGTTGACCTCCTGCCTTCTTCCCAGAAATACTGTCCACGCTGGCATTCTTGCCAAGGATACTAGGAAATCTGATGAAATGACTACAGAGTGATGATTGTACAGCGAGTGGTCTTAAATTCCCAACCTGGAAAAAATTGTAATCCAGTGGCAGAGAATTTCTGAGTGGAAGAATTCAGTATACCAGATAATACTAATGAAGGACAAGTACAAGTTAGAACTCCTTATCTCTCTGTGGATCCTTACATGCATTGTAAGATGAATGAAGACACTGGTACTGATTATATAGCACCTTGGCAGCTGTCTCAGGTGGTTGATGGTGGAGGTTTTGGAATTATAGAAGCAAGCAAGCACACAAATTTGACTAAAGGCAATTTTGTGACTTCTTTCTATTGGCCCTGGCAAACGAAGGCTATTCTGGATGGAAATGCCCTTGAAAAGATAGACCCACAGCTTGTGGATGGACACCTTTCATATTTTCCTGGAGCTGTAGGTATGCCTGGCTTGACTTCCTTAATTGGAGCCAAAAATGTCATATAACTGCTGGATCTAATCAGACAATGGTTGTCAGTGGAGCAGCAGGTGCCTGTGGATCCTTGGCTGGGCAGACTGGCCATTTGCTTGGCTGTTCCAGAGTGGTGGGAATTTGTGGAACACAAGAAAAATGCCTCCTTTTGGTCTCAGAACTGGGCTTTGATGATGCAATTAATTATAAAGAAGGGAATGTAGCAGAACAACTCCAAGAATCATGTCCAGCTGGAGTGGATGTTTACTTTGACAATGTTGGTGGTGACATCAGTGATACAGTGATAAGTCAGATGAATCAGAACAGCCACATCATCCTGTGTGGTCAAATTTCTCAGTACAATAAAGATGTGCCCTATCCTCCTCCATTGCCCCGTGCTATAGAGGCAATCTGGAAGGAGAGAAACATCACAAGGGAAAGATTTCTGGTGTTAAATTATAAGGATAAATTTGAGCCTGGCATTCTGCAACTGAGTCAGTGGTTTAAAGAAGGAAAGCTAAAGATCAAGGAGACTGTGATAAATGGATTGGAAAACATGGGAGCTGCATTGCAGTCCATGATGACAGGAGGTAACATTGGAAAACAGTTTGTATTTCAAAAGATATTTCTCTGTAATTGTCATCATCAAGAAAAATCACACATATTTCTTTCCATCCTGCACAAAGATTTTTAAGATAAATTTTAAAAAATGTACAGATAGCTCTTGATTTAAATGTGATCAGTGGTGATATTTTCTTACATAACATTTCTTTTCTGTATCTTAAATATCATATGTGCATGCTACATTTAACATTACTTAATATTGAAATTCAAATGATCTGTTTTTCTTTTGTTAAAACATGTATGAGGAGCTGGGTGCAGTGGCGCATGCCTGTAATCCCAACACTTTGGGAGGCTGAGACAGAATTGCGAGTTCAAAGCCAGTCTCAGCAACAGTGAGGCACTAAGTAACTCAGTGAGACTCTGTCTCTAAAACACAAAATTGGGCTGGTGATGTGGCTTAGTGGTCAAGTGCCCCTGAGTTCAATCCCCAGTACCAAAAAAGAAAAAAATGACATGATAATTGTATCAGATAGTCTGAAACCACTGGAGATTTGATGCAACTGTTAATGGATCATATATTATAAAATTTTTAAAATAATAACTTCTATTAATTTAAAATAGAATGTGTTCTATTTGAAGTGAGAGACATGTGGTAAATGTTTGTTGAACTGGAAAAAAAACTTTACTTGATTCTTAAACTGAAACTTGGAATAAGAACAGAATTGTAATGGCCTTTACATATTGTAGATGGAAAGACTTAATGATGTGATACATACGTAAGGACTGGAGGTAGGGTTAGTGGGGTGGGATTCAGAGTATGTGGAACAGTTTTTGCAAAAGGAGAATAGAGGTTTTGGGTTGGGAGTGAAATGAGGAAATAAAGAGCTGAAGCCAGTTGGCTTGAGAGACCAAGAGATCAGATTTAATTCAAAGGATGATCTATTAATATTTTGCCAAATAATTTACTGTACTGCCTAAAAACCCAATATATCGATAAAAACATATGTTAATCTTAGTTTAGTGTGCACATTCTGCCAAATAGTTGTAAACATTAGAAAGCAAGTAGATATAAACTTACTGGGAATTTCAGATAACTAAACAAGGAGGTCTGGGGGTGTAACTCAGTGGCACAACTCTGCTTAACATGTGAGTGGCCTTGAGGTTGGTCCCCAGGACCAGAACACCTAAAGCAAACCAAAATCAAAACAAAGACAGCTTCTGAAAATGACAAGACTGACTGGGAAAATTAACCAATGGTTGTAATCATGAATGTTCACAACCTATTGATGTACATCTAAGTTTCTTTTATTAATTGTAACCAATGCTTTGAAACAATAAAATTAAAGATGTTAAAAAAAAAAAAAAAGAAAAGAAAAGACACAAACTGGCAGATTGGATTAAAAAACAAGATCTGACAATATGCTGTCTCCAAGAGACTCATCTCATAGTCAAAGACATCTCCAGGATGAAGAATGGATGATAAAAAGCATATCATTCACATGGATTTCATTAACAAGCAGAGGTTTCTATTTTCATATCAAATAAAGTGGACATCAAGTGAACTTCAAGGTTAATCAGAAGGGAAAGTTTCATACTGCTTAAGGGAATTGTACACCAAAAATACATAACATTTATAAATATTTATGCCCCAAACAGTGGAGAATCTATGTACATCAAACAAACCCTTCTCAATTTTAAGAATCAAGTAGCCCATAACACAACAATAACGGGTGACTTTAACATGCCTTTCATTACTGGATAGATCTTCCAAAGAAAAACTAAATGAAGAAGTTATAGAATTAAAAAATACAATTAATAATTTAGACTTAAAAGACATATATAGAGTATTTCATCCATCAATGACTGAATACACTTTCTTCTCAGCAGCACATGGATCCTTCTCTAAAATAGACCATATCTTAGGCCAGAATCCAATTCTTAGCAAATAAACAAAAAATTGAAAAAATACTTTGCATTGTATCAGATCATAATGGAATGGAATTAGAACTCAATGATAAAATAAAAACTAGAAGCTACTGTAACACCTGGAAACTAAAATATGCTATTTAATGACCAATGGGTAGCAGAAAAAATCAGGGATAAAATAAAACAAATATGTAGAGGTAAATAAGAATAACAAAACAACATATCAAAATCTCTGGGACATTATCTATTAAGGCACTTCTAAGAGGAAAGTTCATTGCACTGAGCTCATTTATTAAAAGATTAGAAAATCAACAAGTAAATAATCTAACATTCCATCTCAAAGCCCTAGAGAAAGAAGAACAAATCAAAACCAAAAGCAGAAGAAGACAGGATAACCAAAATCAGAGCTGAAATCAATTAAATTGAAACAAAAAATTAAAATAAATCACAAATAAATGTTGGTTCTTTGAAAAAAATCAGTAAAATTGATAAACCTTTAGCCATGCTAGCCAAGAGAAAGAGGGAAAAATCTCCTACTACTAAAATTTGTGATATACATATATCTATGTATATGTATATAGATATACAAATATATCTATGTATATGTATATATACACATGTATCACCCAAGACCAACATCATTATAAATGGAGAAAAACTGAAAGCATTTCCTCTAAAAACTCAAAAAAGAGAAAGATGCCCTCCTTCATCACTTCTATTCAACATAGTTCTTGAAACTCTACTCACAGCAATTAGGCAAAATAAAGAAATTAAAAGTGGTACGAATAGGAAAAGAAGATCTCAATATGTGCCTATTTGCCAATGACATCTTTCTATATTAAAAGCCCAAAAAACCTCCACCAGAAAACTTGTATTACTCATAAATGAATTAAACAAAGTAGCAGGATATAAAATTAACACTCATAAATCAATTGTGTCCCTATACACTAATGATGAATCTGGTGAAACAAAAATTAGTAAAACCACTCCATTCAAAATAGCCTCAGGGGAAATAAAATAAAATTTGTAAATCAAACTAACAAAAGAGTTGAAAGACCTATGGTGAATACTATAAAACATTAAGGAAAGAAATTGAAGACAACTTTAGAAGATTGAAAGATATCCCATATTCTTGGATAGTCAGAATTAATATTTTCAAAATGGCCATGCTACCAATAGTGCTATAGAGACTCAATGCAATTCCCATCAAAATTACAATGATATTCTCCATAGAAATGGAAAAAGCAGTCATGAAATTCATTTGGAATAATAAAAGGCCCAAAATAGCCAAAGCAATCCTTAGCAAGAAAGTGAAGGAGGAGACATCAATACCGGACTTTAAATTATACTACACAGCTATAGTAACACAGCATGGTACTAGCACCAAAACAGACACATAGACCAATGGTACAGAATAGAAGATGAAGACAAACTCATATAAATACAGTTATCTCATACTAGGCAAAGGTACCAAAAGCAAAATATTCACTGGAGAAAGATAGCTTATTCAACAAATGGTGCTGGGAAAATTGGAAATCTAATAAAATGACATTAAACCCCTACCTCTCACTGTGCATGAAACTCAATTCAATGTGGATCAAAGACTTAAGCACTAGAACAGAGACCCTGTGAGTAATATTAACAAAATGTAAGCCCAAATCTTCACCATGTTGGGTTAGGAACAGACTTTCTTAATAAGACTCCTAAAGCACAAGAAGTAAAATGAAGAATCAATAATGGGATGGATTCAAATGAAAAAGGTTGTTCTCAGCAAAGGAAACAATAACGTGAAGAGCGAGCCTACAGAATAGGAGAAAATATTTGCCACCTGCACCTCAGATAAAGCATTAATCTCCAGGATATGTAAAGAAGTCAAAAACTTTAACATCAAAAACAAACAAAAAACCCAAATAACCAAATCAACACATGGGCAAAAGAACTGAACAGGAACTTCACAGAAGAAAAACAAATGGTCAACAAATATATGAAAAGAAAATGTTCAAAACCTCTAGCAACTAGAGAAATATAAATTAAAACTACACTGAGAATCCATCTCCCTCCAGTCAGAATTATCAAGAATGCAAGCAACAATAAATGTTGGTGAGGATGTGGGGAAAAAGGTACACTCGCACAGTTGCTGGTGGGACTGAAAATTAGTGCAGCCACTCTGAAAAGCAGTATAGAGCTATTTTAGAAAGCTTTGAATGAAATCAACATTTGACTCAGTTATCCCACTTATTGATCTATACCCAAAGGACTTAAAATCAGCATACTACAGTGATGCAGCCACATCAATGTTTATAGCAGCTCAATTTACAACAGCTAAACTATGGAAACAACCTAAGTGGCCTTCGATAGATGAATGGATTTTTTAAAAATGGTGGTATATACATATACAATGCAATAAAAATGAATGATTCAGCCATAAAAATTAATGAATTTATGACTTTTGCTGCTAAATGGATGGATCTGGAGATTATAATGCTAAGTGAAATGAACCAATCCCACCAAAGTGAAGGTTGAATGTTCTCTCTGATATGCAGATGCTCACACAAAACAAGGCTGTAGGGAGGGAGAGAAGAATAAAAGTTCAGTGGATTAGACAAAGGGGATTGAGGGAGGGAGAGGGAGAGAGAGGGATGGGTACAGGAAACATAGTAGAATGAGTTGTACATAACTTTCCTATGTTCATATATGAATACACTATCAGTGAAACTCAAGATCATGTACAACCACAAGAAGGGAATCATAATTAGTTAAATTATACTTCCTATATGTATAATGTATCAAAATATATTCTACTATCATGTATATCTAAAAAGTACAAGTTTTAAAAATAATCTCTTTCTTTAAGAAGGCAAAAAAAAAAGATTTCAGAGTCAATTGATACAAAATACAAAATACCTAAATGAAATGAAGAAAATATAATAATTAGTAAAAAAAAAAATAAAGTACAAAATAAAGAAAGAATAATTAATTTTGACAGAAATCCAAATAAGGGGCACAATCCTGAGTGATATCTGGATTCTAGTCATGGTGGTCCTAGGAAAAGACTATGCAGAAACAGTACACACTTTCAGAGGAAAAATTATGGGGCACATTTAACAAAACTTGATAAACTTGTGTCAAATTTTAAGTAAGTAAAACAATTATTTCTTTTAGAACTTCTGCTTATTTTTATACAGAGTCCATGTGGAATCCTACCTGTCTTCAAATTCACTTTAATCTCATAACTTTTAATTTACAAGAGGGACCTAATGAACTGAAGAAGCAATAACTCTAGCCAAGCAGCATGAACTTGAGGGTCCTACGAAGGCCCCTGAGGATATGTGTCTTGTGCAAATTCTAATACCAAGTAGCATAGATAAAAAAGAGAGTCAACATTTTGGTGATGGAAAGGTAAAACTCGATATCCCACATCTTTCTTTTGCTGTGGAATTAATCAATTTGACTCTAGAACTTTCCAAGTTTGAGATATTTGTTTGATTTTGCCAGTATCCAATCATTAAGGTTTCATGGAGTCTGTGGGCATTTTGACTTGTCCACTTGTGTCACACCTTCAATGTCTCCAACTTCAATGTCTTCAGCCTTGTAGTACCCGACTATATTCATTGATCAGGGATCACCATTTCTTGATGTTCCTCTAGGTAGAATTTTGACAATTTCAAGACACCAGACCGACAGTGAATGTGTTCCTCAAGAGTACTTAAAACCACACAATTTCACATAGAAAGTCACTTAGGATTATTGATGGGCAATATTTTGAACTGAGCCTCTTTAAAAAGTAATGAAATAGTAAACTTTTGAAAACCCCAGGAATAATTACTTCCTCTTTTCAAGTGCTCTTTTATTCATTTAGCATGGTGCTAAAATATTGGTAATTTGAGTAATTGTAAAAATAAATAGAACTTATTTAGTATCTGTTAGATGATAATTTATTGACTAATTTGAATGTTTACTCATAAAATTTGAAATTATTTCTAAATGTAAATTTTTATCCTTTGGAGAAATTCTGGAAGATTTAACAAAACTCATCACACTATATTCTCAGAGGAAAATAAAAATGAAGTTTTGTTATTATCTCCCCTATAGACATTAATTTTGAACTGATATAAATGAATAATGATATCTCTCTGATATATGAAGAATTACATTTCTATTCTTGCAGTAATCATCTTACTCTTAAAATGAATAATTGGTATTGCTTCAAAACAAAATTAATAGAAATTAAGGAAATAATATTAGTATTCATTCCCTAATTAATAAACTTTTAGTTGAGGGTTTTTTTTAGAAGATTAGAAATTGACTTATAAATAGGTTTCATTGTTTTATTAATTGTAGGCTTTTGTATATTCTTTACATAGATGCTCTTTTAATTTCTGATGGAGTTATCTCTACAATCTGTTGTAAGTTGGAAATATCTTAACTTAAACATGAATTTTACACACAAACCTACCTAACATCATAGCTTGGAGGCACAGAACCCTGGAGAACAGTGGCAGTTTTCCCTTGTGACTGTGGCTGCCCCTGCCCAACATTAAGAGAAATATGTAAGTATGACTAGCTTTGGGAAAAGATCAAAATTCAGCATTGGAAGTATGGTTTCTACTGAGTACATATGACTTTAACATCACATAATGTCAAAAACTTGTGAGTCAAACCATCACTAAGTCAAGGACTATCTGTATGTCACATTTTTAAAGCGTTTACTTCCTGTACTTTAGAATCTCGTCTTACTCTATGGCTCTTGTTCATTTTAAAGCTTCTGCCTAGCTCCAATCTCCGACAATGCTGAGTCATTTTGTAGTGTAGTTCCTAGACTTTAACTCAAGCTTCTTAATCTGCACTATCAATAACACAACTCATTCTGTCAATGCTCCCACTTTCTTCAAGATAAATGAATAAAAGCAGTTTTTATTGCAGTGTTTTCTACTCTTCTTTGCATTATTGGCAGATTTTTCTTTACATGAATACCTCTACTGAAATGTATGCTACATAAAGGGTGTAATTTAC
The DNA here is from genome assembly GCA_028644305.1 of Xerus rutilus. Taxonomy (NCBI): domain Eukaryota; kingdom Metazoa; phylum Chordata; class Mammalia; order Rodentia; family Sciuridae; genus Xerus; species Xerus rutilus. Next base: position 47,052,290 of record CM053401.1, on the reverse strand, counting down.
AGTCAGTATAAAAATTGCCTTTTGTTTTCTTCTCTGTCCTCCAATTTTTTCTTAAAATGGAACCTATTTTCAAATTTTTGAAACACATTTTGTTAAACAATGGTAGAAAAGTGCCCATGCCTTTTATTTTCTCCATGTCTCACATAATTTTACAAAGATTCAAGCTAGAATTCCAAGAGAAAAGTCCACTAAAGGATCATAAGAAAACCATCTCTGTCATTTTATTAAATATATGGCAGCATTCTGATGGTTGTGAAATACATGGAATTTCATTGGAAACATTACTTCTGTTCCTATATGTTTAAATATGAATTTTGTGCATATGATTGCCCAGAGAAATATGAATTTATACCCACATTCTATAGAAGATGGCTTATTTGCTTGAGGAGATGACTCAATCTTAAGACCCATAGAAGCAACCAGCTTCATGTGAACAACCTAGAACTTCAAATAAGAATCATACACATCTTTACACAGAATAGAGAAATGTTTCAGGTCAATGAAAAGAATTTGATATTACTTGAGAGCAAATAAAAACCCTATATTTATGTATATATTTTAATAAAATTAGTTTTTTTGAAATTTACAACATTTTTACTTTTGAGTAAACAGGGTAAAAAAGATAAATAAATCACATTTATCTTAAATTTAAAAATAAAATATAGGCCTATCTCAATTGTTTTAATTATAATTGTAAATGGTTGTTTCTTTTGAAATTTTAAGACTATTAGAAAGACATTTTTCCAGTTTATTGTGATTCTCATTCCCTGCATTAACCATGGTAGTCTTGATTATGCTGTAACAACAAAGACTTGTAAAATCTCGGTGGTCTTCAAAACCCAAAACATTTCTCTTTCCCACACTATTTGTTACACGTTGTTCAGGATTATAGAGTAACCTGTGGATGGAGAAAATGTACTTCTCTAAGCATAGAAAAAGAGAATAATAGTAAACCACATAATGCTTCTTAAGGCTTTTGTTAAGATGTGATGCATCACTTCTGCTCATATTTCATTGGCTACAACATATTATTTTATCACACCTGAGTTAAACAGAGCAGAAATGAATAATGGCTCTCTGGGTTAGAGCACTGAAGATATGAATGCTGAATTGGTCTTTTTCAATCCTCTGCTACTTTACCGTTTCAAATGAAATTGCCATTTCTTGAAGGCAGAAAGCATGTATTATATAGTTTAGTCCATACCAGTTCTATACTTGGTTTATTTCTTTTTTCTTTTCATTAATATTTTATTTGACAATGCATCTCCTGAACAGATTTATTTATTTGAGTCATCAAAGGAAATCACAGAAAATTTAATTGAGCAAAAACCTACACAAAGATCGTGTAACTTTTTAATCTTCCATCCATCTCTCAAATTATGCTAGTAAATAATAGAATGACCCAGTGAATGTGAACTTCTTCAGGGATAAAACCATCAACTATTCACCTTTGCAAATCTTCCAAGTCCTGGTATAATATACTGCACAAAGGAAACACCCATAAACAAACAAAAGTGAAACAAAGTATAATTCTATTTGTATGTGAAAAGTATTTCAGCTTGTTTACTTCCCTTATTATTAAGTGTAGAAGCCACAAAATAACATGGCTATTATTCTTCAATCTATAATATTACAAAACAGCGTAAATCTGCAAACTCATGTGGCTACAAGTTACAAAATAACATGCCACAACAAACATAGCTATAGTTTTTGAATTTAATATGGTAACAAATGATGTAATCTGATACATTCCAAAATAGAAAGTAGTTCTGGGCCCAAATACATAATTTTTTAAAAATTTAATCTATATGCCTTACTATTTTCTTTATATACTGAATATTATGTAAATAACATTTATACCAGGTTAATTAAATAAGCTTTCATTTATAAATATGGTTAAGGAAACCATAATATAATAAAACAATTTAACTATAAAAATTATGCAAAACATATTTATTATATTGTCAATATAAAAGCACTGCCAGATCTTGTAATTATCAAATACACAAGTTGTTGATAAAAACACAATGCTATTTCAATATCTGTTCTCCAGTAAAAAAAAATAGCCTCAGAGACAGATTTATTATGGAGTTTACAGTTTAGACTTGCACATGTGATTATTTATGTTCATTGTATTTGCCTATTACATGTTCATTAGAAATACATATAAACTTTTAATTTGCCTACAGTTCATTTAGCCAATTAAGAAAAGTGTTTGCCTTAACTTTATTGATAATTGGGGATTATTTAAAAGGTGTTTATTTAGTCTGTAATTATGACCATTGCTATGCAACCAAAGGCATCCTGCAGCTGAGTCAGATGCTTTGGGGCACATCTGTCATTTTTAAGGTTATCTTAGAAATTGTGCAATGCGGACAAAGACAAGAGATGTGTGCTTATCCTAAGTAAAGCCTAACGAAATTATAGTTTATGATACTGTACCCAAATTTAAATGCCCCTTCATGGGTAAATTTTATTTCTCACAATATATTACTCAAAGTTGTGAGTTTTTAAATGCAAGGTTCCAAATTTCCAAAAGGTCATTTTACAAACTATCCTCATACTTATCAAGCACTGGGACATGAAAAAAATCTTTGAATAATTCTGTAGCTGCTGCAATATTGAGGAGCAGTGTAGGCACAATACAATCACTAAAAACCAGAAATCTAATGTTGTAGGCTAGAAACATTTAAATCCTATTACTAAATTCATTTTGTGCATATGGAAATGTAAATTTATTAATATCTTAATTGATTTTTTAAAATTTAGATCATGAAAATTGAATATAAAGTTTAGAATAACTGCTACCTTGCATTTTAGCCTACAAAACTAAGTGATTGGCAAAGGCAAGGAAATTGTTAAACACCTGGGGGCACACAAATGTGGAGGGTTAGATTTAGAACTGTCAACGTGATATGATGACACACGATGTAATGTAAAACAGGAAAAATTGCACTACCAAAACATGCATAGAAAAATACAGCAAGCATATTATTGTAAGGCAAAATAAAAGTTTGCCAGCACTTCTCTGGAAGGAGATAATTAAAATGGATACTGATAGGAGAAAAGACAACCTGTATTACTTCACATGTATTATTGAATGATGGCAAATTGTGAGCACTGGTGGTCTTATAGCTGAGTTTATCTTTTAATGCATAAAATTATGCATTTATTTGAGAATGAACAGGAAATATAGGGTACAGATAAACATTAATGTGGAAGTAATAGAGAAGAATGATACATTTAAGTAAAAGGAAAGAATTGTTTTCATTTCTGTTCAATGATTACTTAGTCAATGTTTAACACGTCTCTGACCAAGGTATTGAGAATACAATGATCAAAATAGACTAGTGACCTGTCTTCATGGAATGTACATTCTAATGAGTAAACACTTAGATGGAAAAATTAGAGCTCTCCGAAAATAGTATTTCAAGTGAGAAAGCAAACTCTCTTACTTTCCAAGTTTAACACCAAAATACACAGAAATGTTACTTTTGTAATTCAAAAGATTGAAAAGATTCAGAATAATGTGCATAAAAAAGGCTAATCAGATTTTGGCAAAATGTATTACAATATTTATTACATTAATAAAGAAATGTAAAATGGCTCAGATACTTTGGAAAAATTGGTAGCTTCTTATAAAGTTAAATATAAGTTTAACATATGATCCAGCAGTTCCATTCCTGAGAATGTCCAAGAAAATTGAAATCTTATATCCAAACAGACTTGAAATATTTAAAATAGTCCTATTCACATTATCTAAATAATGTGAACAACTGAAATGCCCATCAACTGATGAATTAAAGGCAAAATATAGAATATCTAGATGATGATATACTATTTAGCAATAAAAAGGAAGAAAACTCTGATACTACCATAGATGAACCTCATAAATGTCATGCTAATTGAAAGAAGCCAGACACAAAAGATTATATGATCCCGCTTATTTAAAATGTTTAAAAAAGCTAAAATTAAGCTGAGTGTCATGGTGCACACCTCTAAAGGTCAATGACAAACAGTTTTACAATCGATTATATCCCTGACATAAAATTTAACTAATACACTAAATAACATTTACCTGATGATTATGTGCTGTATATTACATTTAATTTATAGGCATCAATATTATTTTTAAAACTTAGATGATCAAATACAAATCTTTATAACACAATTTTATTTCTACTGCTGACATGTACTTTAAAGGATTTATGTTAAGGATACTAATAAGAAAGAATATGTGAAAAATCATCAAACTTTAAGTTCATAATGATAATACTCTGATTTTAATAATAGTTAAACTTATGTTGCTGTTTTATGCAGAGAACATGAAAATGGTATGTTCTTTACTCTCATATATTGCACACTTGAAAAAGATCAGAAACTGTCTTTAAAAGTCATCCAATTCAACTTACTTTTCTGTTTTGTACTCCTCATATACAATCTCAATTTAGTAAAAATTCAAGGTAATAAATCTGACAGTCTGATGATGCTGATAACATGGAATGTTTATGTGCCAAACACAGTCCTGACTTCTTTTTCTCAAATTACAACTTAAGCCCACAACACTTTGGGGAGGTATCTGAAATCAGATAAATGAGGATCAGATAACCTAGGTGATTTGCTTTAGTTCTTAGTTAGGAAGTCCCAAATTTAAGTATTAAGACAACTATATTAAATTTATAACCTGAACTTCTGAACTATTTCATGTTGAAATCTGCATTTCACTTAATAAATGTCTAAAATTTTGAACATCTCTGCTTTACAAATAGGGAAACAAGGCAGATGAATGCTGGACTGTGCACATATGTATTGTATCTGATTTATGCAAAGGAACAAATGTAATTATCTAGGTGTATTATGACCTAAATGTCAATGATCCAACTCAGGAAAGAATAGAGAACAACTTCAACTATGTGTACACTTACCCTGACTCTATCAGGGCACCTTTCTCTTGACTTTTAAAATAATCTCTATTACATATATCTATGACGCTAGTTCTTGTGATTTATTAACCTGTATCCATATTTCATGTATTACAGTGCAAATTCTTTATTTAAATTGAACTGTTTCAGAGTTTCATCCAAATTGTTGTATATACTTCTTATACTTTTGTTACCATACTTAAATATTTCATTGCTTTAGTAAACAATTTATGGTTTTTCCACATCATTGACTATTAAAGCGGCTTTCAGATTTTTACTATTATGAAACTCTGTTTAAAATATATCTCATCATTCATATATGTTGAATGTTTCCATATTTCTGTAAGTAAACTACAGACTGAAGATTTAAGCATAATTCCACAGTTATCAATTATTTTACACCACTTGTATTCACACTATCAGTGTGTAAGAATTCCATTTGCTTAAATTTATTATCACTGAAGTAGTCTTTAGACTGCCTTTTCATCCATGAATTTAGTGCATAGAAAATGTTTACACATATTTATGGTCTGGTCTAGTCAGGTTTTTTTGCTGTTGTACACAAAAAGACCTGACAAGAACAGTTTTAAGAGAAAAAGTTCATATGGTTTGTATGGTTTCAGAGGTCTCAGTTCTTAGACAGCTGACTCCATTCCACAGGGCTTGAAGTGAGGCAGAACATCATTATGGAAGAGTGTGGTTTAGGAAAGCAAATGGCAACATGGCACCAGGAAGCAGAGTGAGAGAGTTCCACTCAACAAGGAAAAAATATATAACTCAAAGGCCCTACTTCCTCCAACCACACTCTACCTGCCTACCTTATCATCCAGTTAATTCCTATCAGGGGATTAACGTACTTATTAGGTTAAAACATTCATAACCCAATTATTTCACCTCTAAATTTTCTTGCACTGTCTTGTATAGGTTTTGAAGGACATGTCGTGTTTAAACCATAACATGGTCTTAACATATATTAAAATGGCATTGAACATATTTTTATGTATTTATTCTCCATGTTCTTTTGCTCCTCTACGGAATAATCACATTTTATTTGTCTTTTGGGGTATTTCATTTATATTGATATTTGATTTCATTATATAATTTGAATGTTAATTTTTAATTGAATACATAATGTTTGTGGTCTGACTGTACTATTTTTAAATTTTTTTTTAGCTGTTGATGGATCTTTATTTTATTCATTTATTATTTATATGTGATGCTGAGGATCGAATCCAGTGCCTCCCGCATGCTAGGCAAGCGCTCTACCACTGAGCTACAGCCCCAGCCCCCTGACTGTACTCTATTTATCAGCAGTTACTGAGTAGAAAAGTTGCTATTATAACATAGTTTATGTAATATAATTTATCATTATTTTCTTCAATGATTACAACTTTATAAATTTCTTAGGAAAAGTCATTATTACAAATGATATAGCTTATTTTTCATTAAATTTTCTAAACATAAACACAAACTTTATTTCACTATAAACATAATAGTCATATGATTCATAATATAATCCAGGTTACAGTTTTTGTAATGTTTTATGTTGAAGATTTGTAACATCAAGAAATTCAAAAACTATAAGTAGTATCCAGATATTGAATATATTCACCACCTAAATGCTGCAATAATTATCTTTTGTCCTTAATTTATCATTTATATATTTTCTTATTTTCAATGTATTTTAAAAATGTTGTAAGCATTAGTACACATTCTCCTATATAATTTTACATTAATTAGTATTATGATTTGGATCTGAGCTGTCCCCCCAAATAGCTCATGCCTTGAAAGCATGATCCCCAGTGTAGTAAAGTTCAGAGATGGGCTCTTAGGCAATGACTGGGTCATAAGTACTCTGACTTACCTTATCAGTGAATTAATAATTTGAATGAACTGAGAGGGAGATGGTAAAATCTATAAGCAGGTGGGGAATAAAAGGAGGTCATGTGATTTAGAGGACTCCATCCTTGGCCCCTTTGTTTCTCTCTGCCTCCGAGCTGCCATGAGGTGAGGAGCTTTAGTATGCTGTGCCTTTCTGCCTTGTCCTTCCTTCCACCATGATATTTCTGTCTTGGAACCGGCCTATTATGAACTGAATCCTCTGAAACTGTGAGCCAAAATAAGTCTTCCTTGTGTTAGTGAGCTTTTCATCACTGACCTGACAAGAGCAACTTAGAGGAGGAAAAGTTTACTTTGGGATAGTGGTTTCAGAAGTCTAGTTCATAGTCAGCTCATTCCATTGCTCTGGGCCTGCAGTGAAGCAGAACATCTTGATGGAAAGGCATGGCAGAGGAAAGCTGCTCCACTCCAGACTAGAAAGCAGAGAAAAAAAGAGAGGAAGAGCACACAGCTGGCCAGAGACAAAATGAATTTCTAAAGGCATGCCTCCAGTGCTCTACTTTTTCAACCCTACCCTACTGGCCTACAGTTAATACCAAGCAAAGCAGCCTTTCAAATTATTAATCTATTGAATGGATAAAGGCACTAATTGCTCTCATAATCTAACCATTTCACCTCTGAACATTCCTGCATAGTCTATCACATGAGCTTATTGGGAGACACCTTGTATCCAATCTATAACACTTCTCTAAGTTGTTCTTGTTGAATATTTTAGTCACAGGAATGAAAAGCTGCCAGACACAACTACAGATTAATGTTCGTATACATTTTTTCCATTTGAGTAAAATTGACAATCAGCAAACTAGTGTATTTGAAAGTGTCATTTGGTTATAATTTATATATATGGTTATGTAACAAAAATCATTTCACAATATACTATTTCATTAGGACATTTAGACTCAATTCCACACTTTATTCTTGACTTCGTAAAATTTTTATTAGAACTTCTAATACTTTGTATTGCTTATTAGCTCATAGTATTTTTTCTAAGAAAGCTGGAAAATTTTTCAGAAAATCCCTCTAATTAATAATGCTTTAAAATGCATGTTTATGAGTTCCACTCCAGAGTTCCTGTGGACAGCAGGAGCCGCAGAGGACCCAAATCCACCCTCAGGAAACTCCACTGGTGTCCAGCAAAGGGGAAACCAGGTACTGCTACCTCTAGCCACTAGGGATCCCGAACTCAGGGCAAGTGTCACTCCAGAGACATCAGTGCAAGGCAGCCCTGCCCAAGGGTGGCCTGGGCCCACCTCAGTTCCTCTCCAGAGTTTCTGAGGACCGGCAGGAGCCACAGAGGGCCGAAATCCACCCTCAGGAAACTCCACAGTTGTCCAGCAAAAGGGAGACCAGGTACTGCTACCTCTAGCCACTGGGGAGCCCAAACTCAGGGTAAGAGTCACTGCAGAGACCCCAGTGGGAGGCAGCCCTGCCTGACTGCTGCCTGTGCCCACCCCAGTTCTGCTCCAGAGTTCTTGTGGACCAGCAGGAGCCACAGAGGGCCCAAATCCACCCTAATGAAACTCAACTGGTGTCCAACCAAGGGTTGACCAGAGACTGATAGCTACCAGCCACAAAGGAGGCACACCCAGGGTAAGAGTTGCCTGCAGAGATCCCAGTGTGAACAGGCCCCACCCAAGTGCGCTCTGGGCCCTGACCACAGGAACTCAGTTCTGCTCCAGAGTTCCTGTGGTCAGGCAAGACAGAAGGCCCAAAACCTCCCTTAGAGAATGCCAGGGGTGCCCAGCTGAAGGCAGACCAGAGCCTGCTAGCCTCTAGCCCCAGGGGAGCTCACACTCACTGTAAGGGTCGCACACAGACACTCCACCTTGTGACCCTGCCTAAGTGAGACCTGGGCCTAGTTCCAGTTCTGCTCCAGAGTTCCTGTTCACCAGCAGGAGTGCAAGAGAGGGGCAAAGCAGGCCTCAGGGGCCGCTTCAGGAGCCCAGCCAAGGCCACTCCCACAGCCCTCTAGAGGCACATCCACTACCTCTGCCACCAACTTTAATGCAGTAGTGCCCATCTGGGAACACTGGGGGAACAGCAGTAGCTCCAAGGTGAGACACAGGTAATCTGGAGTGTCAATACAAGATTATAGGATAGAAGCCGCAATATCTCAGATTGGTATTTCAAGAAAGGAAGATACACATTCAACATGAAAAAACGAGGGAAGAAAGTGCCCCAAATAAAACTTGATACCACTGTAACAGAATGCATTGACAACACAATTGGTGAAATGTCAGAGAAAGAATTCAGAATGTACATAATTAAAATGATCAGCAAATTAAAAAATGACATAGGGGAGCAATTACAGGCAAAAATTGATCAATCCAACAAAGAAATAGGAGAGCAAATAAAGGCAACCATTGATCACTCTACCAAAGAGATAAGAGAGCAATTACAAGTAGCAAAAGATTACTTTAAGAAAGAGCTAGAGATCATGAAAAAAAAAAAAAACAATCAGAAATTCTTGAAGTGAAGGAAACAATAAACCAAATAAAAAACTCAATAGAAAGCATAACCAGCAGACTAATCACCTGGAAGACAGAATCTCAGATAATGAAAACAAGATATACAATCTTGAAAATAAATGACCATACAATGAAGATGGTAAAAAATCATGAACAGAACATACAAGAAATATGGGAGAGCATCAAAAGTCCAAATCTAATATTTATTGGGATAGAAGAAGGCGCAGAATTTCAAACCAAAGGAATGCACAATCTCTTCAATGAAATAATATTAGAAAATTTCACAAATATAAAAAAGGAAGTGGAAAATCAAATACGAGAGGCTTACAGGACACCAAACGTACACAATTTCAACAGATCTACACCAAGGTACATTATAATGAAAATGCCCAACATACAGAATAAGGATAGAATTTTAAAGGCCGCAAGAGAGAAGAACCAGATTACATATAAGGAGAGACCAATTCAGACCTCAGCAGATTTTTCAACTCAGACACTAAAAGCCAGGAGATCATGGAATAACATATTCCAAGCCCTGAAAGAAAATGGATGCCAACCAAGAATCCTATACCCAGCAAAACTAAGCTTCAGATTTGATGATGAAATAAAAAACTTCCATGATAAACAAAAGTTAAAAGCATTTACAGCAAGAAAGCCTGCACTACACAGCATTCTTGGCAAAATATTCCATGAGGACAAAATGATAATCAACAATGGAAATTTACAAAGAGAGGATCTACACTAAAGGAAAGACCATTCAAAAGAGAAAACAACTCAAGATAATAACCAAAAACAAACCAAAATGACCAGAATTATAAATCATATTTCAATAATAACCCTGAATGTAAATGGCCTAAATGCACCAATTAAAAGACATAGACTGACAGACTGGATTTAAAAAAAAAAAAGACCCAACAATATGCTGTCTTCAAGAGACTCATCTCACAGGAAAAGACATCCACAGACTGAAAGTGAAAGGGTGGAAAAAAACATATCACTCACATGGACCCCGCAAACAAGCAGGAGTTTCCATCCTCATATTAAATAAAGTGGACTTCAAACCAAAGATGGTGAAAAGAGATAAAGAAGGTCATTTCATACATCTTAAGGGAATCATACATCAACAAGACATAACAATCATAAATGTCTCTGCCCCAAATAATGGAGCTTCTACGTATATCAAACAAATCCTGCTCAAATACAAGAATCAAATAGACCACAACACAATAATACTTGGAGACTTTAACACAGGTCTCTCACCATTGGATAGATTTTCCAAACAAACACTTAATAAAGAAACCATAGATCTCAATGAAACTATCAATAATTTAGACTTAACAGACATATATAGAGTGTTCCATCCATCAACGAGTGAATACACTTTTTTCTCAGCAGCACATGGATCCTTTTCCAAAATAGATCATATGTTATGTCACAAAGCCACTCTTAGCAAATACAAAAAAAATAGAGATAATACCCTGTATCCTATCTGACCACAACAGAATGAAATTACAAATAAATGACAGATTAAAAAACAGAAACTACTCCATCACCTGGAAACTAAATTATATTCTATAGAATGATGCATGGATAACAGAACACATCAGGGAAGAGATAAAAAAAATTCTTAGAGGCAAATGAAAACTCTGATACAACATATCAAAATCTCTGGGATGCCATGAAGGCAGTGCTAAGAGGAAAGTTCATAGCACTAAAATCATTCATTAGAAGAAGTAAAAGTCAACAAATAAATGAATTGACTCTGTCTAAAAGCCTTAGAAGTGGAAGAACAAATTAACAGCAAAAGAAGTAAAAGACAGGAAATAATCAAAATCAGGGCTGAAATCAATGAAATTGAAACAAAAGAAACAATTCAAAAAATTGACAAAACAAAAATCTGGTTCTCTGAAAAAATAAACAAAATTGACAAACACTTAGCCACCCTAACAAAAAGAAGGAGGGAGA
>CM053401.1:46956737-47040536 GCA_028644305.1 Xerus rutilus | reverse complement strand
TTGCAGTCACAGCTCATCGAAAAGCGGAGGGAGAATTATGTACACAGAGTTAAAGGACAATAATATGAAACTTACCCAGTATCATCACTTTGCATCCAAGTGGAGAAATATTTTAATATGTATTATTACTAGGACTTATGCTTAGCATAATTGTTAGGATTTTATTATAAAATTAAGTAACTTACCCTCTATTCTTATCAGCTGTTTCACAATAAATAAATATTATTTTTTTCAAATGCTATACTCATATAATTATTTTATTTATTTCATTTATTCTGTATAAGTGTTGAATTACTTTAATTTTCTAATATAAAAATTGAATTTCTAGGGAAAAATTGAATATGATATATCATCATTATTATGTTTCAGTGAATGTAGCTTACTAATAATTTATTAATTTTATGTTTTCTCATTTCATCTCAGAGGTTGAGACTTGCCTGTTTTTTCTTTTTCCTGATATCCTTGCTTAATTTTGATATTGATTTTATAATTATATGACTTTTTACCATTCTTTAGAAATTCTTTGGAAAATTTTCAGCCAAAATATAATTATTTATTATTCAAACATTCTCTTAAATTCACCACTAAAATCCAACTTGCTCTAGAGAAAGAGTTTTCTGTTGAAGAAAAGTTTTGTCTATTCAATTTCTTTAGTAGCTATAAGATTTTTTTATTTTTTCTATATTCTGTCATTTTATAAATAATATTTCATTTGAATTTAAAATTTTAACATATGTAATTTTAAATATATAGGAATATTAAAATAGTTCAAGAATATAAAGACACATTGACATTCAATTTAGTAATATAAATTAGTAATGTAGTTCTGTGACCTAGAAATATAAATTCACTATATATGGAACTGCTAACCCCATTATATAAATTATACTATAAGTCATTATCATTCTGATATAAACCAAATAAATTGTGAATTTTAAAATTTTTAGTACAATTTTCTGTTTAATGTGACTTTTACTAAATTACACTCCTCCATGAGCCCCATTAAACCAATATTCATTTAATCATTTGTAACCTTCCTCTTAGAATCATTAGTGAACTAACAGCTATTCCATTGAATAACAAGAGATAAGGTAGAGATATCCAACATCTCTAAAAATGAATTAGTTGCTTTATTCCTACCTTGGAGCTGTCTTTAAAAATGCCAAAAATGGGGGCTAGAGATACAGCTGTGTTGGTAGAGTGCTAGCCTCATATACATAAGGCCCTGGGTTCAATCCCCAGCACCACAAAAAAAAAGAAAAGAAAAGAAAAGAAAAAGCCAAAATGGATTGGCATAAAACCACATCAATTTATTTTGTCACCTGTCTAGAGGCTTGAGTTTCAAAATCAAAGGATCAGCAGGGGCATGCTTCCTCTGAGACCTGTAGAGGAGTCTATCGCTGTCTCTTCCTAGCTTCTGGTGATTTGCTGGCAATCTGTAGAGTTTCTTGGTGAGTAGCTATGTAACTTCAGTTTCTGCCTTTGCCATCACATAGTGTTCCCATTGTGTGTCTGCATCATCACATGACCACCATCTTTTAAGGATAATGGTCAGGTGGTTATCTACCCAAGTACGACCTCATCTTCACTCCGTTAATTATGTCTGTGACCCCTCAGAATGCTAACATGTTTTTTGGGGGGACAAAGTTCAACCCATTACAGTTATCAAATTAGCTGTTTTGGAATGCATTATGAAATTTTTGAAATCTGATCATTCAGCTAGTTGAGACACACCCTGCTACAATTTAATTATATTTCTGCAGACTTCTGGCTCCTATCTCCCATTCTGACATTGTGACAGCCAGACTGTTCCTCATTTGAGGATAATTTTGTACTTTTAAACTCTCTAGGCATTTAGAGAAGTTTTTGCTACATATTTAAAATTTTTAAAGTTTTACTATCTGCTTCTAGAGATAGAATTCTTACTCTTGCCTGAGATTCACTGTGTTTCATGAATATGTGATTAGATGTCTTTTCACTAGTTCTATTCTATTCATTCTACTTTTCTGGAATCCCTATTAGGCATATGCCAGATTTTCTCACTCTTTCCTCCACATCCCTTACTTCTCAAAAGAGTCCTCCCTCCATTTTTTTCCATATGTGTTGTATTCAGGATAACCTATTTTGTTCAATCCTCTAGTTCTTTAACTTTTAAATTATTAAATCAGCATTTTCTGATCCTTAAATTAACATAGAGGTTTTAAATTTTAATTTCATGCTTTCGATATTTTATTACTAGCTTTATTTGGTTGCCTTTAAAATCTGTTTTTAGTGTTCCTAATTTATTGTAAATGTTTGGGAAATATGCGTTTTATTTCTTTATATTTAATATAGTTTTTTGATAATTATTAGATTATATATGCTTAAAATAAGTGAGAATGTTTCTGGTCTATTTGTCATATTGTTGTTTGGCAGGATCTTACCCATAATATTTTGTTAATAATGTTTTCATTTTAAACTTCTTTATTTCCCTTGCAATAATTAATATATGTGGAAATTCATTTAAGTGTAAGTAAAAGTGCATCTCTTCCATGCAGAACAATAAGTTTACCTGTCTAGGAAACTTTAAACTAAATTTGTAGCTGAGATTTGGGAATGCCTAGGCAATTTGTGTGACCAATCGCCATCAACTTGAGCTGTAGACTCTTGAACTCCCTGTGTTAGCAACCTTGGCTTGTTACTTTTAATCTAGACACCTAAGAGAGTAATTTCTAGGCTCTCAAAATGTGCTCAGATTTAATGACTTCAATCCTATCCTTAGTTTTCTCTATTGTTGGTTTTCTTTAGAATTGACACAATTATTTCTATATTATCTATATTTTGATGCTTTAGAAGCTTGTAAATGGTAGATTCAGCATTTTTTTTGATTTTTTATTTTTTTATTTATTTGTTTTATTTAGGCTTACATGTTAACAGTGCAATTTGATTCATTGTACATAAATAGAGGATAACATCAACTCTCTAGTTATAAATTGTATAGAATCAAAACATATATGCAGTCATACATAAATTTAGGGTTTTTATGACCATCATATTCCACCACCTTTGCTGTCCCCATGCCCCCTCCCCCTTATACCTCTGTGAACAGAGATTTACCATTGTTCCCATGTCCTTCCCCACATTATGGATCAGCATCCACTTATCAATGAGTACATTCGGCATTTGGTTTTCTGAGATTGGCTTACTTAGCATGATATTCTCCAACTCCATCCATTTACCTGCAAATGCCATAATTTTATTCTCTTCTATTGCTGAGTAATATTCCATTATATATATATACCACAGTTTCTTTATCCAGTCATCTATCGAAGGGCATCTTGGTTGGTTCCACAGATTAGCTATTGTGAATTGAGCTGCTATAAACATTGAAGTGGCTGCAGCACTGATTTCATCTCACGCCAGTCAGAATGGCAATTATCAAGAATAAAAACAACAATAAGTGTTGGCGAGGTTGTGGGGAAAAAGGCACGCTCATACATTGCTGGTGGAACTGCAAATTGGTACAACCAATCTAGAAAGCAGTGTGGAGATTCCTTAGAAAACTTGGAATGGAACCACCATTTGAGCCTGCTATCCCACTCCTAGGTCTATACCCAGAAGACTTAAAAACAGATAGATTCAGCATTTTTAGTTGTTTTCAAAAGAAGGTTTAGTTCAAATGCTTGCCATTATTTTTATTACTATTTTCCATTACTAATAACATTATTTATGCTTATTTGATTTTTGTTTTTATTATATTACTTACTATCTGGAAAGCAGTAAGGAGATTCCTTAGAAAACTTGGAACGGAACCACCATTTGACCCAGCTATCCCACTCCTGGGTCTATACCCAGAAGACTTAAAAACTGCATAGTACACTGATGCAGCCACTTCAATGTTTATAGCAGCTCAATTCACAATAGCTAAACTGTGGAAACAACCTAGATGCCCTTCGATAGATGACTGGATAAAGAAACTGTGGTATATATACACAATGGAATATTACTCAGCAATATGAGAGAATAAAATTATGGCATTTGCAGGTAAATGGATGGAGTTGGAGAATATCATGCTGAGTGAAGTAAGCCAATCCCAAAAAACCAAAGGCCAAATGTTTTCTCTGATAAATGGATGCTGATATATAATGGGGGTGAGGTGGAAAGAATGAAGGAAATTTGAGTAAAAGGGAGGGAAGGGGGGAGAAAGGGCATGGGGGCAGGAAAAATGGTGGAATGAGATGGATATCATTACCCTAGGTACATGTATGACTGCACATATGGTGCAACGCTACATTGTGGACAACCAGAGAAATGAAAGGTGGTGCTGCATTTGTGTACAATGAATTAAAATTCCTCCTGCTGTCATATATATCTAATTAGACTAAATAAATTAATTAATATAAAAAACAAAGGAGTAAATGTGTGTTCATCCAAAGTCCCTCCATTCATCTCATGCCCTCGCCCACTATGGATTAGCATCTACTTATCAGAGAAAATATTCAGTCCCTGTTTTTTGAGGATTGACTTATTTTGATTAGCATAATATTCTCCAACTCCATCCATTTATCTGCAAATGTCACAATTTTATTCTCTTTTAATGCTGAGTAATATCCCATTGTGTATATATACCACAGCTTCTTTATCCATTCATCTACTGAGGGGCATCTAGGTTGGTTCCACAATTTAGCTATTGTGAATTGAGCTGCTATAAACATTGAAGAGGCTGCATCACTGTAGTATACTGTTTTTAAGTCCTTTAGGTATCGACTGAAGAGTGGAAAAGCTGGGTCAAATGGTGGTTTCATTCCAAATTTTCTAAGGAATCTCCATAATGCTTTCCACAGTGGTTGCACCAATTTGTAATGCCATTAGCAATGTATGAGTATGCCTTTTTCCCCACATTCTTGCCAACACTTATTGTTGTTTGTATTCTTGATAACTGCCATTCTGACTGACATGAGATGAAATCTTAAAGTAGTTTTTATTTGCATTTCTCTAATTACTAGAGATGTTGAGCATTTTTTCATATATTTGTTGATTGATTGTATATCTTCTTCTGAGAAGTGTCTGTTCAGCTCTTTAGTCCATTTATTGATTGGGTTATTTTGTGTGTGTGTGTTAAGTTTTTTGAGTTCTTTATATATCTTGGAGATTAGTGTTGTATTTGACGTGTGAGTGGCAAAAATTTGGTCCCAAAATGTGGAAGAAAGCAATGATGAAAGCACTTATTGTAAAGCCAGGTGACCAAAAGGAGGCGAATTAAAACTGCTGGGCAAGGCTTTATTGGAAATGCACGCTTTCGGGCTGAACTCCCCATCCATCAGAGTGTGTCCGGGAGAGTGGCGCAAGTGTTCTGCAGTAAAGAAAATTTAAAGGGCCCGGTCAGGAAGGGGAGGGCTTAAGGCAGGAATGAAGGGGCTATGAGATAGGAAGAGGAGGTATCTAGAGTCCTGCATCCCCTGGGATTGGTCCAGGAATCCTGCTGAGGTCAGAGTCCTTCCAGGATGAGTCAGGAAAAGTCCACTGATTGGGAGGAGGCGCCATTACTGTTTACATATCAGTGACTGGTAGGCTGTCCCTTTGCGCATGCGGGCTGCTTGATGCTTCATTCCCCACACCTGCTCCAAACCGAGGCCCTGCACCAACCGCAGCTGCGTGGAATCCACCACGCTGCATGCCCTGCATCTGCTGCTGCCACGTGGAGCTCGCCAAGTTGTACACTCTGCGTCTGCCTCACGAGAAGAAATGCGAGATCTCGAGCCGACCTAACACTTATTCCTCTGAAAAATACTTTTGGTGTCATAGACATTAAAAACTCACTATCAAGATAGACCTGTAAAACAGTTTCTGTGAATGACTTCAGCAAATCAGTCATGTACCCCAAATGCCCTCCACCTCACATTAAGCATATTTTGTGTTTTCTCAGTGTTTTAGTCTGTTTTCATCATTCTGACCAAAAGACCTGACAAGAACAATTTTAGAGGAGGAAAAATATATTTGATGCTCATGTTTCAGAAGTCTCAGTCCTTCCTCAGCTAGCTCCATTACTATGGGCCCAAGGTGTGGCAGAACATCATGGTGAAAGAGTATAGTAGAGGAAAATGGCTCAGGACAGGGCCAGCAGGAAGCAGAGAGAGAAGGTCACTCACCAGGGACAACATATAAACCCAAGGCACATCCCCAATGATCTACCTCCTTCAAGTACATCGTACCTGCCTATAGTTACCACTCAGTTAATCTATTCAATTGGCTCTCATAATGGAATCATTTCACCTCTGAACTATCTTGCATTTTCTCATGAACTTTTGAGGGACACCTAATATCTAAACAATATCATTCCGTGCCTGGCACGATAAATACTTACAAATGTTTTGACATTGTAACTCTAAACCTCCTTGGGTCCTCCATTCATAAATTGCTTCTTACTCAAACTTTTAAAGGTCAAGTAAATAAAACTCCCAGGAATTTGGAGAATTAATCCCCTCATTAATCCATATCAAGGTGAGGAAAAAATGAACTAAATAATAAGCCCAAGGTCACACACTTAATGAAGTTAAGATCCTAGATGAATTCTGTTTTCCCCTTATAAAGATCTGTTAGGTACATCTGTCATCTAACCGAAGCCATGAACCAGTGATCAGCGATGCAGTTTTAAAGTCACATCAACCTCCAGAGAACCATAGTAAGTTTCAAAGGGGTAATTTAAAAGAAAATTCAATCTTTGCTCACATCTTCTAAAGACTTTGTTGGGAGTCTAAGTCTTCACAGTAATAAACACCATGTACATCCTCCTTTCTCGTGTTCCCATTGCCTCTCAAACAGTTTCCAGAGCATCATTCCCTTCCCCCTTCTCTTTGTACTTTGCATAGTGGCATTTGACGTAGCCTTGTGAACCAACTTCCACCTCTATGGCTTTTACATTTTTGGGGGGGGCAGGTGTGGATACTGGGAATTGAACTCAGGGGCACTCAACCGCTGAGCCACATCCCAAGCCCTATTTTGTATTTTATTTAAAGACAATCTCACTGAGTTGCTTAGCACTTCGTTTTTGCTAAGGCTGGATTTGACCTTGCAATCCTCCTGCTTCCTCCTCCAGAGCTGCTGGGATTACAGGCATGCACCACTGTGCCTGGATGGTCCTTACTTTCTCTGTTCATTTTCAAATACAGAATTGGAATACTTCTGCATAGGCTATTAGCATGAATTCTCCTTGAGGAGATTAGAGAAGCTAGGAATATTTTCACATTTGTATGTATTTACAAAGCACATATATGAAGTAGAATTGAGGTGTTGCAATTAGTAAAAATATTTTTAAAACTACACTGTAAGTAAAGTAAATAATGGGTGTGAAGAGATGTGGCTGTTTTGTTGCTTTTACAACAAAGCTAGATGTGTGAATACAGAAACTTATTCCATAATACAATTACTGGCTTTTTTAAAAAAATGACTTCAGCAATGGGAGTTATGCTTTGTGGATATTTATGTTGAAAACTAAAGGTATTCTTCTGCTTACAATTTAACCATGCAAATGTTTTTATAATATATGCATTTAATGTGGAAGCCATGTGTTACTTAACCACAGGATGAGTTCAGAGAAACATCTTTAGGCAATTTCTATTAGGCAATTTCTTTAGGCAATTTCATCATTGTGTGTGAATGTTATGGGGTGTACTTAATCTAAGATGGCTACAGCATTACTAGGTAATATAATCTTATGAAATCACCATTGTGTATGCAGTCCTTGATGAATGAAGCACACATGACTATATTTTAATTTGTAATAAATGTGTGAAATACTGTGTGTGTGTATAGGTGTGTGTGTGTATGTGTGTGTGTGTATATATATGTGTGTGTGTATATATATATTTGTATTACTGTATGGTTTTAGACTGTTTTAACATACTATTGAATATCTTTCCTAAATATATTTTATAAATAATAAATTACTAAAATATATCTAGGAAATTCCTAAAATATAATTAAATTAGAAATAATGAATTTTTAAAAATATAATAGCTAGTTGTGAGAGAATAACTATCAGTAACTTCCATGTCTTCCAAATTCTAAAATATTCCCTAGGGTTAATAATCAGTTTTGCAAGCTACATTAGCTTTCTGGCCACTTGGATTTCATTTTTATTGCCTCAGTGGATTTCTTGAATTTTCACAATAGTAAGTCCCAATCCAATAAATGATGCCTGCATGAAAGAGGATTCTCCAAGCTTGAGACTGCTTGGAGATTTACCCCTACAGGGTAAAGCATTAGAAGAGAAACAGAAGTCAGAGCTCCTGTCTCCTGGGTCTCATCTCCCAGAGTACAGGAGCTGGGAAAAGAGTTTCAGTAACAAGGAGCTGGGATATATGAGTAGGGATGGGGTGAGTGTGGAGAAGGGGTCTGAGGGTAACAGGCTCTGGTTCAAATATCACAGGCTTGCTGTCTATATCCAGATGTAGTATATTTTCTTGAATAAATATATCTCCAGTTATATATACATAAAACAATTTGCAGAGACTTTAAATCAAGGTAGATACTATCATTTTCCCCAGGTAAATAGTAGTTTTTCTGGAGAGGAAAAGGGTTTTGCTGAGAAGAAAGAGTTCCTCAAGTTCCTCTACTACCATTCTTGAAGCTCAGACAATTTAATTGATTCCCCAAGATTTCTAAGTTCTTTAACTTTAATCATGTTCATGTAATATGAGAGAATAGGTGCAGGGATGACTCTAACTACTTTTCTCTGTGTAAGCAAGCTCAGTGTTTGACAATCCTTATGGCACATAATTCTCACAGCAGGGAGCTTTTTAGAATACAGTCTTGAATAAGCCGAACCCTATACATTCTCATTCTAGAGTTTTAGATAAGAACTAAGCATTAGTGTTTTTTTTTTAATTTTTTTAAATCCTGGCATGATTCTTGAAGCCAGATGTGAGAACCATAGAATCAGACATTTTAGAGTGAATTCATCAATCAGATTAGTAGTTGCAATTATACAATACTTATCATTTTCTCCAACACTTAAAGCTCAGAAAACAAACTTTCTGGGACCATTTTGTAGTGGTATTTATCCATGTTTTTCACAGCTATAAATAAATAACAAGAAAAGCAAAGCATAAAATTTAGTAGCTTTTATTTCATTAAGATATGACTTGCACAAAGCATTTATTTCCTCTCCTTTTTTTCCCCTGTAGATAGAAATGTTACACAGTTACCAATAGAGACAAGCCATTATTTATACACCAACTAAAATCACAGTGATTACATCAAGTGAATACATTGGTAGAACTTAGTAAATTCCATGTCTGTATGATGTGACCACTACATACCTTTTGGATACTTTATGGCAAGTTTTGCCAAAAAGATATCTGAAAGTATATAAAAAGTGCAAGGGAGCCCTGCAACAACCCAGGTAGCATTGTGCTAATTTTAGGCAGGTTTTATTCAGGAAGCCAGCTGTCACCAAGGTGGATAGTTGCAGAATGCATTTGACTAAGAAGCTTCCAAATATTGTGGCTTTTAATATATTCAAAAGAAAAAGAAAATTAAAAATAATATTTTTAGAAATGTTACTGCAATTATTAGACCATCCCTCCCAAGAGGACAGACATTTCATTTTCCAATTGAAGCAATTGTTATTTTCTCCTTTGTGGTTTTACCTAATTAAATAAGTGGAGTATATTTTGTACAGGGTTATTATAATTAGCATGACAAATTTCTTCCCATGTTTCAGTTTGTAAAGAACTTGTTATTAAAAGCTATCATCATTGTTATTCTTCAATCCTTTTAAAAGTGCTAATCAACACAGTGACAAAACTTTATACAAAAAGTACCAATTTTTATTTAATGTTTGAAGAATTTCCACAAAGAATTTAGATGATTAATTAGAAATAAAATTTTGTGATCTACATCTTAATAAATTATTGAATGTAATGTCAAAGACAAAAGATTATCATTTTTCTTGCCATCGCCATTTTAAAAAGTAGGTTATGGTCTTTAATATGCAGGTAACTTGAAGAATATGTATTCTAGATCTTTGTCTCCTAACAATCCTGAGTTTGGAATGTTAGTGGAATACATACTTTTATAATAATCATAATTATATAAGATTTAATATAAAATTTAAATTTAAAATATGCAATAATTTAGAATTCATGAAGCACTTTCCTGTAATCCCAGATTTCTAGGAGGCTAAGACAGGTGGGTCACAAGTTGGAGGCCACCCTGGGAAAATTAGAGACCCTGCCTCAAAATTGGTAAAACAAAATTAAAAGAACTGGGAATGTAGCTTAGTCGTAGAGTACTTACTAGCATGTACAAGACCCTGAGTTCAAGCTCTATTACCACAGGGAGGAAAAATTACATATATATATATATATATATGTATGTACACACAACCTATACTGTTTATCTAATACATATACAATCATATATTACATAAAGTATATATAATATATATGCATATATAATTATTTTAATGAAAATATAAAGAGACAGAAATAAGCAAGCTCCCAGATTTTAACAATTCACAGTAACATTAAATGTATAGATCTTTGAACTAAATATGACTATAAGAAGTTGCCTGTGTTTATCCACCATATTCAGACTGCTAAGGAATTATTATGTCTTGATTTTATGCTTTCTCTCACTCTCAAACCCCAAAATATTAGCAAATCCTTTTGACTTACCTCCAGATATTTTCGAGCCATCTCTTTCTCTTCTCCCCACTGCCATGACAATCCACTCTATATAGCAGAGTAACGTTTCTAAAACAAGAATGTGTATAGTCAATTTCTCCCTCTCTTTGTTTAAAGTTCCCAATACTCAATAGATCTTTCACAAAGCAAAACAAGGGCAATTCAATGGAGAAAGGATGCTCCTTTTCTAAAAATATTTCTGGAGCAACTCAATATCTACCAGCAAATTCAAAAACAAATATTGACACATATGATTTATAAATTTCACAAAAATTAACTTGTATTTGTGTCTACTTGTATTTAGGTCTAAACTCAATGACCTAGGTTTTGGTGATCATTGTTTAGGTATAAAAACAAAAAGCATGATTTATTAAATAAAATATTTATATGTTGGATTCAATTAAAATTAATTTTTTTCTGCAAACGGTATAGTAAAATAATAAAAAGAGAAATCACTAGCTGGGAGAATACCCTGGCAAAGAAGGTATTTGAATAAGTAGGATTCTATATCTAAAAACATACAAAAACTCTTATTATTAATGATATATCAAAGAACAGAATCATAAACTTGACAAAATATCTGAATAGGCATATCATCAGAAAAGAGATGAAGATGGCCTATAATCATATAAAAAATGATCAACATCATGCCATTAAAGGATTTCTAATTAAAATAATGAGCTACCTACCACTAGGTATTTAGTAGTGTGACTAAAATACAAACACTGATAATTTCAAATGGGGAAGAGGATGTGGATCTACAGGAAATCTCACTTACTGCTTGTGGGAATGCAAAATAGCATGATTGCCTTGGAATACAGTTAGGCAGTATCTGATGAAACTAACACCCTTAATGAAAAAAATTCAACAATCTCACTTCTTGCTCTTTAAACAAGAGTTCAGAATTTATAGCTACACATAAACCTGCACACCATTTATAACAATTTCATTAAAATTTGCCAAAACTTGGGGGGAAATAATTAAATCAATATGTTTTTGAATAAGTTAATGAATAAAGAAACTAGTATTCAGTGATAAAAACACTTTAACTACCATGCCATAAAATATATAAAGGAACTTTAAATGTATGTTGCTAATTTAAAAGGGTAGCATGAAAAGGGTATATCAATGAATGATTAATTAACATTGATAAGGTCTGAATAGGTGGATCAAAGAGGATAAACATTTGCATGGTTCTATAATAGTGGATATGTGAGATTACATAATTGTCAAGACTAATAGAATGCTTAATACAAAGAGTGAACCCTAATATGAACTATAAATTTCGGTTGATTATAACGTAACAAAATAGAATTATCAATTGTAAAAAACACACCACAGACGTTAATAATAAGTAAAATTGGAGTTGAGTGATGGAGATTTAAGGGTTAATATGGAAACTCTCTATACTTTCTGCTCAATTTTTATGTAAATAGAAAATTTCTCTAAAGTCTATTCATTTCTTTTAAAATCTTCCTATTTTTCTCAACTAGAATAAAATGTGAACTTTGTTCACTTTTCTTCAATGCCTTGAAGAATTTATTTCCTACATGACTTTCTTACCTCTTCTACCACCTTTCACTTTCAAAATGTCCTTTGTGTTAATCAAATAAAAAAAACTCTTTCCAGTTAGGACTTTATAAACTACTTTCTCTTTGGTAATATTCTTACTATAAATTACCACATCTTCTCTTCCTTCAAGATGCCTTTGATTAGGCCTTTAAAAATCACTGCATCCAAAATTCTTTTTTTCATAAGACTTACCAATAGCTGGTAAAATCTAAAGGAGTTTTGTTATCTTTTGCCTACCATAAATATGAACATTTATGTGAACAGAAAGCTCATCTGCCCTGCTTGCAACTGTCACTTTACATCTCTTCGTATCTAGAATAGTTGCTGGCTTGTAGAAGTCATGAAATGAATATTTGTTGAATAAATGAATTACCATTTTACAAATGAGAAGAAGAAGCAGTTGAAAGGTTGGTGATTTGTTAGTGTCTTTTCAGCTGGAATGTCATAGGAAGATGATCTTATTTCCCGCCATTTCTTTGAGTAGTGGATGCCATAATAAACTATAGGGCAATGTAGCACAGGATAATTACATCATCCTTGCCCTGACTTTGGGAAAACAGAAGTGATTCTTGGAAGACTATCACTAAATTTATGTCAATTAGGAGGTAATAGCAACTTAAATAATTCAATAACCAAGATGATGGTTCATTAAGATATTTTAGGTTGGGGCTGGGGTGGTGGCTCAGTGGTAGAGCGCTTGCCTAGCATGCGTGAGGCACTGGGTTCTATCCTCAGCACCACACATAAATAAATAAAAAAAAAAAAAGGTCCATCAACAACTAAAAAAATATTTAAAAAAAAAGATATTTTAGGTTAAAATATGTGAATTTTTAAAATAACTTTAAACAGTATATCATATATTGATTTTCATTTATCATCATTTACATAATTTTTCCATTATTATGGTTGACAAGGATTAGATACCCAGATCTATTGTTTGCAATGACAACTCTTTTCAGATAGATCTTAGGTCATCTCTTGTCCCTGATGTTTATCAGTTAAAATGTGTTTGAATAGGAGAACCCATTTGAAATGCTCAGAAATTTTGACCTAAAGATGGAATGATGTAGAGCCATGCATCAATCAACAAATCTTTGAAACCACTTGTGGATAAGGATATTACACCATGGGCTGTACACTGGAATGAACAATTGATTTCTGGTATATACACCTTATGGTTATTTATTTAATGTTAGAATGAGATCACAAAAGGCATGGGAAACCATAACATATAAAATGGAATATTGTGTTAATACTTATCTGAATGACGCTTAAAACTTTTTCTGTCATTTTTCCTTTTCTTTAGAGTAAATTCACAAAGATTCACTCCACCCCTTTTTTTGGTACTGAAGATTGAACTCAGAGGCACTCAACTACTGAGCCACATCCCCAGACCTATTTTTTGTATTTTATTTAGAGACAAGGTCTCACTGAGTTGCTTAGTGCCTCGCCCATGCTGAGGCTGAGTTTGAACTCACCATCCTCCTGTCTCTGCCTCTGGAGCCTCTGGGATTACAGGTGTGTGCCACCGCGCCCCACCAGAAATGCCCTTTAATAGGTCTAAAGTTAATGAAAACTCAGGAGGATGTTTAATTAATCTTAAATGTTTTCAATAAAGTTGAAATATACATAAATATCAAATATTAATTTAATTGCTATAACCTGTTATAGCAAGATAATATATAGTGGTCAAATTATCTGTTACCTGTACTGTGATAGTTTCTACAGTTCTATTCCCCCCCAAATTTAAGTTGATTTTATCAAGATAATAAACATTTATTGATGAAATGAGTGGCCTATCTTATGTACTAACATAAAATTTTACATTCTTTAGAACTTGTTATTGCTTTAAATCTTCACAATGACACTTGAGTCATTGTCACTTCATTAGCATTGCACATCATGCTATACTTCAATTAGGTAACTGCAGATCTTAATGGGATTTTAGTAGTGACAATATGTATAATCATAAAATTTGTGAGCTCTCATGGTGAAATTAAGCTCTGATGCTGATATTGAGTAGTAAACTTCCTGCAACAACTCAAGTACTGGGTGCTGGTGACCATGGATGACTAAAGACAAAATTTTGTGTTGTAGTTTTATGTGCCTTTTCTAGATTCTCTCCCCTTTTTGCACATTCAAATCTCACATCAGTACATGAGTTATGAGGTACTTCCAGTTCAGGGATCTCTTTTCTGGCTTAGATGTAGTGGTAAGCTCTTCAGAATTTAATTCATTCTTCTTACTTTGTGTAAAAAGACACTAAAACCCAGAGAATTCCTGATCAAGTTTACATAGCTCAGGTTTGCAGAAATAGGCAGAGAAACAATTCTGATTCTCATTTCCATGTAATTGGGTTGCTTCAAATCAAAAAAGCTTGTGGTCACATTCTGGAAATTCACAGGCCATAACTCAAATGAACGAAATTTTAAGATGATAAGTGCGATGACGTTTGATTGTGAAGTGAAAGAAACATTTATGAATCAAGGGTCAGTAGTGACTGCTTTCCAAAAAGAGAAAGTGGAAGGTGTGAGCAAGAGGGTACTGCTGGTGAGGGTGGAGGTAACATGCTTCCTCAAGTCCATCAATCTCCTCCACTTCGCTCTATTAATAATAAATATTCATTAAATACAAATAACTTTACCTATCATTAACACTTTTAGTATAACATTTTGTTTCTGGGAATTTGAACAGTAATGGTTTTAACCAAACAACTAAGTAAGTTGTGCAATAAAAAGAATATCAATAGAATAGTTCCTCATTAAGAAATTATTTCTGGTGGTATTCAGTATGTTTTCTTATAATCATCAGTTTTCACTTTTGCAAATGCATGACTTTCCCTGAATTTTTGGAGGATGCTCTTTACCTACTGAATGTAACTGTCAATACAACCTGATAAAGTAACTTATTAGTGGAACTGATTCTCAGTACACAAAAATGTTTTATTTCAAACTCCTATAAAGGGAACTAGCATCAAAGTATGTTTAAAATATCTCCTTTGGTGGGAGCCATTTGATAAGAACATAGAGTGGCTCACAGCTGTAGGCTAGGTAGAAGAAAGCTTTTGTAAAAAATGATTTCTATGATAGTTGTTAAGTTTGGTTAAATTTCTTACTCCTTTAAATATCTAAATATAAATACACAAACAATGATATTAGACTCCTCAAGCTGAAGATTAGTTAGATGGATAAATATGAGTTCTCAGAAGAGGATTTTAATGTTATTAAACTATATTAGAATGTTAGCCAAAAAATTATGAAAATTGTTAGACACTTGACAAAAGTGGCTTTAATTATGAGCATACAATAATCTCCTAGATCTCCTTTTGTGAGTTTCTGAGACACATTTTTTTTTCTCTGAAATCCTAGAATTCTGTGGAAGTTTAAATTCTTGTTGGAGTACCAGACTGTGAGGGAAACTGAAAATTTGAGTACTCTCGAGTTCTTTCTGTTCAGGGTTCTGGTCTGCCACTCTGGCTACCACAGGTGGAGAGTACAACTGCCACTCAACAACTGCTGCATGGTCGTGAGGAGGATGATCCACTGTGCGTTAATCTTTACATATAGAATCCAGTTTTTTCATCACCATTTACTGAAACAAATATTCTTTCTTCTCTTGCATTGTCCTGTCATCTCTATACATCTCTGCGTAAGTCTTTATTGGAAACTTCCCAGAAGTGACATGTATGTTGTACCCTGAAGAATAACAAGAATTTTTCAGGTGTCTTCTTTGTGAAAGGCAAAGATCTGTCAGTACTCAAGTATCATTTCTGTAACATTAATTTTGCAGAAAACTCTATTTTGTTTATTTTTTGGTGGGGGTACTGAGGATTGAACTCAGGGGCACTCAGCTACTGAGCCACATCTCCAGCCCTATTTTGTATTTTTATTTAGAGGCAGGGTCTCACTGAGCTGCTTAGCACCTCACTGTTGCCGAGGCTGGCTTTGAACTCACGATCCTCTTGTCTCAGCCTCCAGAGCTGCTGGGATTATAGGCGTGCGCCCCCATGTACAGCTAGAAAATACCTTTTAATGTCTCCCAAAAAAGAATTAGTGGCTGCGAAATGGAAGGAATGTAAGTAGCTCTAGCACCCTGTTTTCTAGGACCCCATCCATCTCAGTTGCAATATTCTACACCTACTGTGCAATTCTGGTTATCCTGGAAATGATTTCCCCTGTTTGGAGAATTCTACATAAAGAAGTCTAGAAACACAGAGAAGGGAGAGGCAGTCATGTATGGTTAAGTGATGGTGTGAACAGAAAAGAGGTCACAAGCACAATAAGGTATTTAGTGTGATTTCTTGAGAACAAAGGCTGTGATTATGAAGGGTTGCACAGGGAAATGGCATGATCATGTTTGTGTCTTAAAAAAATAATCAGAATGTATTAAATCCATTAAGTGATTGTGGCAGTGAGAGATGATGGTAAATAATTTGAACTATGCAAAAGAACAAAGGGTGATTTCAAAATTTTAAGTCAGTTAGAGAAAATATTTGAAATAGGTAAAAACATAGATATGATGGAAAATGTCCAGTCAGTACAATAAAGGGTACACAAGAAAGTAATTTAGCCACCAAGTGCATAGTGACAATATGCTATGGGAGAATAAATATTAAAGTTATCTGGAATAACAAAGGCATTAAACATAATTGTCAATAAAAATATCCCTTTCCAGAGTTTTAAATTACTTCATATTTTATGAAGTAATTTTAAAAAATTAAAATTAAAAAAAAATCTGATATTTGCCCTAATACTTTACATACTCTTAAAATATGTTGTAGGTTTTAGATATTTGTGATTTTTACTCTATCTTAAGAAGTTATCACTAAATCAACAAACCATTGTTTCTGAAAGACTACATTAAATTCCAGATAGCCTAGAGAGTAGAACTGACTACCAATATGGTGTATCAAATGATACCATAAATACCATCTTCATAAGCAGTGAATAAAGTTACTAGATTCTGCAGTCTAAAAATATCAAGACAAAATATGACAAATGCTGGTGAGGTTACAGAGAAGAGAGAACTCTCAGACACTGTGAGTGTACAGTGCTTCTGAAAAACAGTATATTGTTTACTCAAAAATAAAAAAAAATGAAGAAGAAATGAACTATCATGTGAGCCAGTAATCCGATTACTGGGTATATACTCAAAGGAATTGAGATTGGTACACTCACCTGCACTCCTATGTTTACTGAAGCACTCTTCATAAAACTAAGATATGGAACCCACCTAGGTGACCATCACTGGGTGAATGGATAAAAAATGTGGTACCTATTCAACATTAAATGTTATCCAGTCATTTAAAAAATAAAATTCTGTCATTTGCAGCAACATAGATGAAGTTGTAGGACTTTATATTAAGTGGAATATGTCAAGCACAGAAAGAGAATTACAACATGTTAATACTGAAGTGTGGTATCTAAAAAGTTGACCTCAAAGTAGAGAATAAAATAGTGATGATCAGATATCCAGAAAGGTCTGGGGGACGAGAGACAAT
Organism: Xerus rutilus; assembly: GCA_028644305.1. Taxonomy (NCBI): domain Eukaryota; kingdom Metazoa; phylum Chordata; class Mammalia; order Rodentia; family Sciuridae; genus Xerus; species Xerus rutilus. Next base: position 47,022,797 of record CM053401.1, on the reverse strand, counting down.
AGTCAATAGGCACAGGGGGGCAGTTGAATAGAAGGAATAGCTCCTGATGCTCCAGAGCACAACAGGATAACTACGGTTAATAACAATTAGTGGCATATTTCAAACAGCAAGTAGAGAGGATTTTAAATGCTCCCAGCACAAAGAAATGATGTATGTATGAAGGGTGGGTATGCAAATCATCTTGATTTGTTCATTACACATTGTATACTTGGTGTTATGAAATCATATTGCACCTCATGTATATGTATACTTAGTTTGTGATAATTAGACATAAAATATATTTTAAAAACATTATAGTCCATTAATAAAAATAACTGTAGCATGTTACATATTTTAAATTCATAATAGTGCTTTATGTTTTCTGTTGTTTGCTTGCTAGTATTTTAGGATCATTATACCAAGTCTCTTAATTTTAAAATAATTTTACCATGATTTAGTAAGCTTGAAGTCATGTTTACTGAACACATTTCCAATTACTACAGTTTTTGAAACTATCATTAGACAGCATTATATCACATTAAATAGAATTATAAAAACTATCTGTTTCTGATATTGGCTCAACACCAGCTCTTTTGACACAGTACACTAAATTTAAGTAAATAAATTTTTTAAAATTTTGGATTATTGTTCTAGGAGTAGTTCTTAAGAATGGAAAACAAATATTTTAATGGTTCTTTATACATAAGACATGATTATAACTTATTCATTCTAAAATTTGGAAATTTGCACATGTACTTATATATTATATGATTTGATTTTATCTTTTAAGCAGTATAAGAAATTATACTTTGATTTTATTATATATACAATATGATGATATCCTGTGTATGTCATGTTTTCTTCCTGTGCCTCTGATAAAATATATTTTACAGTTTATACTAGATCTCAAGTTTGTTAGTTAGAATCTTTGTTTGTTCATTTTTCCATTGCACACAATACTAAATCATAAGTGGCAGTGTATGTGTATATCTATATTTTTATATAGATATACAGATGTATATAAATATGTATATATAATACATTTTACTAATAGTAACATAAAATATGTAAATATAAAACATTAACATTATTACAATGGAAAAGTGTGTCAGTGAACTCTTTGCTGATCAGCATATATTTTCTCATTATTCTTTTTATGTATTCTTAGTAGTTTATATAGTTATTTCCATTATGTTGTATTAGAATTTAGGGAAAGATCTATAAATCTTACCTGATTTAGAACACAGACCTGGTAAGAGAGTAAGAATCTTGCAAAGTTAAACCAGAATATTTCCTTCAGTAGATAGGATTTGGATGCAATAAATTAAAGTACAAGAAGCTTGTCCTTAGCTCCCCCACATTCAGATTGCAATGCCTCTAGGAAAACTCTTCTAATGTGCCATGCTGCTAACTTTTAAGAACCTCGTCCAGGTTTATAAGAGGGGAAAATAAGAAATAATTTTGAGATATCAATGTGTATTAATGGTTCTGCCATTCAGATATGAAGGCTGAGATCCAGAATATGACAACTTTCACCTTGAAGTTAATCTATATGCCTCTGCTCTCTTCTGCTGCCTGCATGCACTACATTTCAAACCTACTTCTCTGATAACCTTATAAACATTAAACTCTTGCCGCTGAAAACACAGACTTTCTGCAACTGTAGAGAAGACAATCTTTTTCCTTCAGAGTCATTTTTCATTACTTCTATTACTTTTCAGAGATAACTTGAAGTTTTCACACTCATTACTTAAACAGCCTGGTAATCCTAACTCATCTATTCTAAAGGCCAAATTGACCTTCAGTCACATGTGGAATCAAAGCTGGACTTCACTTCATTCTGTCCCATTTTGTCATATCCATAAAGAGGAGGTTAAATTTTAAGGTTGTTATTTTCTGTGGCTACCTGGCCTTGAGGGATATCTATCTTTCAGAGCCATGTGGCAGAACTTGTAGGATCTTCTGTTTCTTTCAAGGAAATATGAAGGACATGAACATTTCTAGAGCAGATATTTAAAACCAAGCAGGGATTTGTTGAGCAATATTTTGAATATTTACGTGAAGTTCAGAAATTCAGGCAGGTATGAATGGGAGCCTAGAGATTAAAGTAAATACTTTCCAAGCCCAATGTTACCAAAGGCATAAAGCAAAAGAATGTATAAATGGTTAGAAGCAAAAATATCACAGAAAAAGAGAAATACATAAATGCTGCAGAATATTTCAAGAGCAATGCCTGTGATCACACTGTTTGCTGAAGCCTCATTCCTTTGCATCGCTTGACTGCCATTCCTAATCTGAGCAGTGTTCAGAAAAGAACAAAGTGCATAGGACATTTGTTTCTAAATATATAAAAAGGGAAGCAATACTTCAAGTTGTTCTTATATTACATTTTTAAATAGAACACCTGTTTGTGGATCTAAACTCAACCAGAAGATTCTCCCTAATAGAGTAGTATGTGCCCTACTTTGCTTGTTGTCTTGAATATTGTGTTGGAGTTTAATTTATTTACCACCAGCCTTTTTCTGATTACCCTTAACCAAAAGGCAACTGCTTCATTTTGAGAACCTATTCTTACCTTGCTTGCTGTTAAATTCCTTTTAAGCTATAGTGTTATATTCTGTCATTTTCCCTAGGAAAGTATGAAGCTTAAATTAGATGGGGAAAAGCATGCTTTGGCAACAAATTTATGCAAATCTGAGCAATTATGGTGAGAGAAAGAAGGATAGAAGAAGAAAGGACAGGATATAAGATTTATAAGAACTCAAATACTAGCTATTAATCTTCAAAGGTTATCATGTTGAGTTTTCTGGAGAGAAATTTAAAGAGAATATATAAGAAAAATCACCCCCTTTCCAATGCTTTTTAATTCAGTATTTATGAGGTTATTTCTCTATTTTATCTAAATATGGTAAAATCTTCTTAACTTCATATGTATTTGTAGCATGGGCAAAATTACAAGCATATGTAAAGGTAGACATTTATGGTCTGGGTATTCAGATATTTTAAAAATATGTTCATATGTTTTAGATCATATTTCCCTTTTTATGTTTTCCTTGTCAGAATAAATATTGCAGTACTTTTCAGTAACATTCTGTAATCAGATGATTATTTAACTAACATACCATAATTGAGAGCAAAGGAGGACAGGAAAACATAATATCTATAATAAATAAATACTATATTGAAAAACACTGGCTTTGTCTCATGTATGCTGGAAATTAGGGCAAGTTAGTGTTATTTGTAGAAAGCTGCTTTCTTGCATGAACATCAAGTTCCTTGGGGTGTTAGTCATAACATGAGACAAAGTTGACTAAGCTGTTGGTGCTTGTTTCCTAATCTATAAACGCCCCTTGCCAGTGGTAACAGGTGTAGAACAGAGCAATGCAGAGATGCGAGTGCTGGTGCAGCAGCCATCCCTGGGCAAAGTGCCAAAAGTAAAAGAGGTACCATTTTCTGGTAAGTATCTGGAGGCACCATGTGAAATAGAGTGTCCAGCCCATCACCATTGGACTTTCTGGAGAAGCACCTGTTCAGTTCCTTGCTACTGTATCTTCCTCTTAAGAATTTATCAATATAATCTACCTCTCATATCCTATCTCCATGTGTCTTCTTTGGTCTCTTGGCAACCTGTTTCATTGTTCCAGCACAACTGGAATGTGGGTGTTACATTGTCATGCAAAAATGCACAACACTTTTACAAGTTATGTGTGTTATTAGTGAGAAAATCCAATTCAAAATAAGCTTATTAGTGTCAGTCTAAGAACTGAATCCTCATGGGGTGGAGTTGATACTATTCTGAGTAGTGGCTATCAGTTCAAATAATTCTTTAGAAATGGTATTGATTCTATAAACCAAATATAACCAAGTTTTTATGTATAGATGATGAATAATTATTTAAGTGAATAAATTTCAGATTAATCTAATATTGAGAAAGTCTGAGGTGGAATCATATTCCAAATATGCATTAATTTAAAACTTTCAAAGGTGAACATCCTAGTTATTATTAGAGATTATCAACAACTATGGTTGGGAGACAGTTCTCCATGAGTTACTAACACTTCTGCACATCTTATGAGCAGAGGTGCTACAACTTGATATTATGGACAATTTTTTAAAGGTTATTTTATAGTACATACCCTTGGAAGATAGAGATAGTGGTTCCTTTGAGGGGGCAAGGTTTTGAATTATTTGCTGTCCAGAAGAATAAAAAATAGGCCTGCCTCTGAGGAAAAGTTTGAGCATACTTTTTAGTAGCTCCCTTTACAATATTGGCATTTCCTAACTCAGGTTTCCTCATCTGAAATGCAAATTTACTGCATGTGCAGTATTCAACTGAGCCTGTCTCTGTAGTGCATGGAATTTGTAGGGGCAAGGAGAACTAATATACACAATACCCAGTTTGCTTGCTATGCTGTAGGTAGTAAAGTCCTTTTACCTTTGTCAAAACATAAGAATTTCAGTTAGACGGAAAGAATACATTCAAGAGATCTTTTGTACAACATGATGACTATAGTCAACAACAGAGTATTATAGTCTTGAAAATGACTAATTGAGTAGATATTTAAGTTTTCTCATAGCAAAACTTAAGTAACAATATTTTCTCATAACAAAAAAATTAAGTATAGGATGTAATATATGTCTATTAGTTCTACTTAGGCATTCAACAATATATACATATTTCAAAATAACATGTTGTACCTAATAAATACATACAACTTTGCTTGTCAATTAAACAGTTGTTAGTAAAAAAAATTTAAAATCATTTATTTCTGAAGCAAAAACCTTGTAGTTTCTGCCAATATCCATGATACCATAGAAGGCTAATTTGTTAACATACAAGCAATGTAAAAAATTTGCACCCTTTACAATAAATTGGCAAACCTCAATCCTATTGGTATGGTGATAGACTTCAGAGTTTAAGGAATTATCTTTTTGAAGCTTTGCCTTGTGCTATTTATTTACACATGTTTCTTGCCTTCCAAGATATAGTCAGACATATTCAGTGTAAGAATTTGAGAGTATGTAATCTTCATAGCTGGTAGGCAGCTGCTCTGACCTTACACAGCACCCTCTTGATACCCACAGCCTCACTTGGGGCTAGCAGGTGCTCAACTTATAAATAAATGAGTTTACCTAAAATATCTCCTCAGTTTAAGTTTTCATAATGTTTCTGTAAACACATAGGTTTTATGGTCATCTATATGCATTTTCAGTGAGTTTCTAGGAATCATTTTAATATACATTAAATTTTTGTTTGTAGTATAGAAATATTTTGATTAGCACAGATATTTTCATTTCTTTAAAGCAATTCAAGTTTAATCCTATACAATAACACATACATGCATAAACAATAGATAATATTTTTTCCTTTTCAGTAGGAATGAAAGTCACCTTTGAAAATCTTACAAAAAGTTGATGTGAATTTATTAGTGTGAGCCTCAATAGGCCAAAGCCAGTCAAAACTGGAAAACAATCAGTAAACAAACAGGACAGCAGAAGGCAATGGAAATTCCCTAACACCTAATAGCAAATCCTGGCAAATGTAATTGATTAAATTATGTTATGTTAATGTATGAATGTGGCACAATGAATTTCATTATTAAATGTACAATTATAATGCACAATAAAATGGGACAATAATTGCTCTATCTATGCTAGTATAACTACTGTGGAATCATGTTTGTGGGGACAAAAAAAAAAACCTTAGTGCTGCTGAGCTTTGCAGAATGTTGAGTATATATTTGCATAGGCATTCTTCAGAAAAATTCAAGCATATTGTCTCTTGTGCACAAACACACAAAAGTTTCATAATCTATTAAGTGACATTATCCCCATCTTTAATAAATCATACAGTCTCCAGTTTTGAGACATAAGGTTGTAGAATAAGCAACTAAAGCAATACTTTGCATTATATGACTATGTAAAAGTATTTGGCAACCATGAAATAATCTATCCCACTTTAAATAATTGATTAATGTGACTTAATCTTTATTTTGTGTACTCTGCACTAAAGTTCATTCTAAGTTTACTTCCCTAAATAATTATGTGCTTTTAATAGTATCATTCACATTCTAATAAAACAGCTTAGTGTGCTTTTTCTTTTAATTAGTATAGAAAATTTTTGGAACTGATTCTCTGGAAATGTTCTTAATTAAAGTGCAACATAGTGCCAAAACTAAGCACAACTAGTTATATGGTACAGCAAGTAAAAAAGTATATTTTACAGTATGTACTGTGAACTACGGTTATTTTAAAAATAGGTGAGTAATATTAAATATTTCAACATTAAATTATTTTGTTTGGTTTAAAATATGACAATCAACACTTTTTTCATATATTTCTTTAAAAATTATATATGCCATAACACTTAACATTTTTTATACAATGATTATGTTTGCTTTATTAGACTAGTATGACTATAGTGAAATACATTCTAAAATGCATCAAATAAAAACATTGAGAATCAAAATGTTTGAAATTCACTAAAGGGGTTCATTTTTTATGAAATCTAATCTTACTTTTTATTGAAGTACAAATAGTTTTGCTTTGTGATACTAAGCACTTAATGTATGCCTAACAGTTCACATTATTGCATTTAATAGGACCATTATCCTTTAAGTTACATTTTAACATACTCTTACAGGTGAGAAAAAATGGTTAATTATCCAGTGTCACCCAGTTAAAAGTAGCAAAGATGATATTACAGGGCTCCCCCCCACCCCGTGTGTACTGGGGATCAAACCTAGGGCCTCAGGCATGCTGGGCAACTGCTCTAACTGTGCCCCACCCTTGCCTTTATAACACATTTTTAAAAATATTTCAGATTCTACATTCTGTACAAAATATATTCCCCATTTAAGATTTGCATTATGTCTGTCTGTGTCAATCTTACATTTCAATTTTTGTATTCACCTAATGAGTTTTACATTATAAGTCTATACTTAATATTCTATAATCTTTCATGAATCAGTAACAGTTTTATTAGGCCTTTGTAACTTTCATTTAAATGTTGGTGACTTTATATTAGTCTTCAAAATTAAAACTAGAGGCATTTGTGATAGTAGGCGAGAGTTCTTTCTTTCTTTGTTTTAAGTCCAGGAAAATTATAGTTCTATATGCAATGCACAGAAACCCAGGAACAGGTCTGCAATTGTCAGCTGAGCAGGGAGCAAAAGAAAAAAAAGGGCAAAGAACAGAAAATATAAAGTTTCTAGTCTTTTACTTTTGCTACTGACTAACTGAAGAATGTACTGATGATATGTAGAAGTAGTTTATGAACATAATTTCAAATATATTGGTACAGTACCAATATATGGAGAAAACAGCTAATGTGAATAAAACAGTTCTGTCGTTTTTCTGTTAATGATTACAAGAGCATCCCATTATGTTTTAAAAGAGAAGGTAAGGTACACCCCACAGAAATGATTTTCTAATGTTTGTTAATATAATTTAATAATTTATTAAGTATTAAATTATTAATTTAATAATTTAATTTAATACTTAATAAATTATTAATTATTTTTGTTTGTTAATAAAATTTAATAATTTTGGTAGATTTTTCCTGAACATCATCTGCTTTTGCAATAATGGAGAGATATTCCTTCTGCATTCCAAATGTCTTAACCAGTCAGCTTTTAAAATGGGGTACTCTTACATTGTTATTGCTCAAAGGATAAATGTATATATCCATTATCTGTGGATAGTTATGGTGAATTAGAAAAGGCTAAGTTCATATGCACTTTGGAAACAGTGTTGTTGCTATTTGTTGGTATTTCCAACAACAGTGTTGGTATTTCCCTAACACTTCTCCATGTCATGTGAGCAGGTTTAGTCCAATATGGAGAAATCTTCGGAACTGCCTATTCACATATTTAGAAAGAAGTGAGGTGGAAAAATTCCTTGATATTAGATATCTCATGTCAAGATATCAACATATTAATATTAAATTTTATTTTATTTTTTAATACACTGGCTTGCAATTTTTACTTACCTGTCTTTTTTATGACCTGAAAAATTCACAGCTATAATCATTTTAAGTTTTGTCTCTGTTCTCTACTTTCTATTCTCTCCAGGTAATTTCACTAGCTGAATATTAGAATTTCTTGTTCAGTACTTTATATGCATTAAAATGGATTTAATATTATACATATCCATGTCTGCTTTATTGGAGTCTGTGGTAGTTTATATTTTATGAATTCTACTTGAAGTCTTTTTTTTTTCATTTTCCACTTCTCAGAATTACAGAATGATTAGTTCTTTTTGAATAATATACCTAATCATCTTTAATTCCCTTTATTGAGCTCTCATTTTTCTCGTTTGATTTCCATTTACAATCTGATATATATTTTAAATTGTTTGATACTTTTTAATATTGGGAATCCTTATGAATTCATAATGGTATTTGTTCTTATTTGGTGACTTGCATTGTAGTTGTTTTACTACTATTTTGAAGAGCTTTGGGTATGATCTATATTTAGCCTCTCTTGAAAACCTGGAAGCCTAAATTGAGGATTTCTCGCCTCCCCAGAGAATCTGTTCCTGCTGCAGCTGGCAGGCACCACAAATCTGTGATCCCTGCAGTTTTCCTCCAAGCTCCTCCACTTCTGCATGAGAGTAGGGGTGGTAATAGACTTTTTCTCCTTACTTACTTCAAAACAACCCTTTCTTTCTTTAGTTTTCCTGCTATTTGCCCCAATTTGGACTCTGACACTAATTATATTTTTCTAGTTATTATTGAACCCTGTGACATTACCTTTATTTTACAAAAGATTAGTAATAGAGTTAAAGTTGGATTTTCCAGAGAACTTTATTGGTGTAGTTGCCTTTTTCCTGTGCTGAAGATAGTGTTCTACTACATGTGTTTATAGATCACCTTAAATCATTTTTTACTGAAGTAAGATAGGATTAAATAATGTGAAGAAAAATATTGAAGAATGGGGAAATAATTGTACAATTGCAATCTACAATGGGAAAATGTATTTAGATTTTTGAGTATTATAAAAATTCTTCACACATGAAAAAGTTTTTCTGAAAAATGAACTTACCTAGTCACATTAGCATTACAGTATGAGATGTAATTATCTTATTGTTATTGCTGGGTGCTCACCAGACATTACAGTTTTTAACAGTTTATTTCTTGCTGTGTTGCAATTTTGATGTATATAATTTTTATTACTGTGTAGTTATAAATGTTTTAATCTCTTGTGATTTTTAGCTTTGACACATTATTTATTTGTAATTGTTTTATTTTAAGTATCTGGAGGTTTTCAAGATACCACATTTCATATTGGTTTCTAATATACTTCCATGTTCATGAGAGAACATACACTGTATACATTAAAACTTTTAAAATTATTAAAATTTTTCTTATAGACTAATATGAGATCTATCACAGCGTGTATTCTATGTCACATAAAGAAATGTATATTCTAATTTTATACAGTTTAATTTTTTAATATCATGTATAACTATAGTAATTATATTATTTCCTTTTTGATTACTGAGAGAATGGTGTCTTTCCAATACTGTTTGAAATCCAATTTCTCTGAGATTAGTGTAGCCATTCTACTTTTCTTATACTCTTTGTTTGATTGGTATGTCTTTTCTTCCATTTACTGTATATATTTTTAGGTTTCAAATTGAGTGTCTTGTAGACAGAATACAGTTTAGATTTGCATTTTTATCCATTCATAAAATCTCTGCTTCTTAAGTTTCTATGTATAGTCCATTAATACCTAATACTATTATCAATGTGTTTATATTTAATTTTGTCATTGATTATTCACTTAATGTCTATCTTTGGTTTCTTTTTTATTTATTCTAATTAGGTATACATGACAGCAGAATGCATTTTGATTCATTGTACACAAATGGAGCACAACTTTTCATTTCTCTGGTTGTACATGAAGTAGAGTCTGACCATATGTGCAGTCATACAAATACCTATAGCATTGATGTCCATCTCATTGCACCATCTTTCCTGCCCCCATGTACCCTCTCCTCCATCCCTCCCTTTTGCCCAAAGTTCCTCCATTATGGATCAGCATCCACTTAGAGAGAACATTCGGCCTTTGGTTTTTGATAATGGCTTACTTCGTTTAGCATGATGTTCTCCAACTCCATCCATTTACCTGCAAATGCCATAATTTTATTCTCTTTCAATGCTGAGTAATATTTCATTGTGTACATATACCACAGTTTCTTTATCCATTCATCTATTGAAGGACATATAGGTTGGTTCCACAGTTTGGTTATTGTGAATTGAGCTGCTACAAACATTGAAGTAGCTGCATCACCATAGTAAATTCTTGGTTTCTTATTTCTCTTTTGGATTGATTCATGTATTATATTTTTTTTCAAATTTAACTATTGATGTTTTAGATATACATCTTTTCATAAGCATTAGGGATTATTTCATAGATTTTGACAGATATCCTTAAATCCTAGGTTTACCAATGATTAATATTATGCTCTTTAAAAGTTTTTATGCTACCATCCTCTAGCCATAAATATTCTCTTTTTGAGAAATAGTTCTTGGCCTGCTGTGTGGTCATAGTAGAGACTGAATGCTTAATCAGGAGTCACCAAGTTACTGCAGTGGGAACCACTCTATCCCTAGGTGGTAGGGGCTGTCAGTATTCAACCAAAGACAAGTAGGCATGGCTATAGGAATGGATAGCAGAGTCAGCACACTCTTTTAGACCTATGATATTGGTGAGATGAACATAATATTCCCAGAAGTGAAGTAGACAGGAGACTGCTGCATTATTATTAGATTTGTATAAGCAGAAGAGTTCTAGACTAAACGGACAAAATTTCAGTCATAGAATCATAAAAATTGGCAATCCCTTTGAGGAAGGATGCCAGTACACAGCCAAAAATTCATACTGATAAACTTTCTCTCAGTTATGTCCTAAGGCACCTATGGCCTTTCATCAGGATAAACCATGCATTAAAGAAAAGGAAATAATCAGAAGTTTCAGGAACTACTGAACATTAAGTCTGAACTGATACTAATTTCAGAAGACCCAGAATGTCAATGTGATCTACCAGTCACAGTATGGGCTTATGGATATCAGATGATCAATGATGTTTTAGTTCAGGTCCATCCCACAGTGAGTTCTTTGATCCTAAACCTATCTTCTAATAATTTTTCTTCTTATGGCATGCACAACTTGGATAGATTATACTTCATAGCTGGCATAATTCTTAAATCGAAGACAAATATAAATAAGGAAATTTTAGGATTTAATGACTTTAGATGATTAAGAATGTGATTTTTCATATTTTATTATTTATTATATTATAAAAATGTTATGGTACTGACTTTTTTACATTTTAATTAATTCAACTTTTTTCAGCTTATTAGAGATAATTTATCAAAAGTTGTAGACTTTATTTTATTGAGGAAGAAAAGTTTTTCAAGCAGGTTCTTTTACTATACATATAGTATTACTTGGGACCAATTTCTCTGTGTGCCATTTGTATATTTTATCAATGTTATTAAGAAGTTTTCTACATTTTGTTACAAACAATAAAAATCAAATATATAAAAATACATTCACATAAAGTATGCTCATTTAACATTACAATGATTTGGTATATTCTTTTTTCTAATGTTATGACAAAGTTGATATGCAAATTTCTTTTAATTAGGGAATCTGGATAGATGAACATCAATATCTTATTGAAAATAAAACATAAGAAACTACTTAATTAAATTCTGCATTTATTTTCATTATTATTTTGTGTATGTAGTTCCCACAAAGTTCAATGTTATTTTATTTCTTCTTTGATTTGCAATTTTTGAGAAAAGAATATATGGATTTCTCTTTGAGTCTATGGTGAGCAAGTGGTAGTGGGAGAGAAGAGATGAAGAGTTTGAAATAGAAACTGATCACTATAGAAAGGGAGCTAGTTAATTGTTTCTCATCATAACATTTCTTCTAAATTTTATTCTTTCAATATTTTATTCACATAGAAAAAAATCATTTTACTGTTCTAAAACTAAACAGGTGTTCAGATAATTTATGTGAGAAAATATTTGGCATAGAGATGAGGTATGTATAACAATGAGAATAAAATATTTTAATTTAAAATAAAATATTAAGTTAAAAATTTATTTATTATACTTTATTCTGCTACATGAACTCTTTATAATATAGAATGCTTTCATTATGCATGTTCATCATGTGTCCATAATTCCAAGTTTACTTAAGAGTAAGAAAAACTCATTTAGAAAATAAAAGTGATTTAAATAAAATGGAAGTTAATGACAAGCTCAAACAAAATAAAAAAGCTAATAATATTATTACTAAAAATTTTTGTTTATGTCATCAAAACCTTAGCAGAGCCCTGCTGGTTTTCTGTTATCTTATTGATCATTAGAAACAAAACTGAATGCTATGAAAATCATTATTTGAAGATTAATGAAATCTGTCCAAGCAGAATATTCTGTCTAAATCTTTCTTATAAATTTTTATTAATTTTTTCTGAAAATATGTTAGAAGTATTAATAATGTTGGGTAGATTATATTCATGATGCTGTGTTTGTTTCTTTAGTAAATATTTCTATTATAAAATGATAGCTATTCATTAAGGAAACTTTAAATAAAGAGAATACATTTAATACATATGTTGTACATGAATAATAATGGAGAAAAACTATTATCTTTAAATGTTTCTTGGCTCAGTGTAGAAGAGAGAAAATAAATTGAATATAGTGAAGAGATATAAAACATTTCTTTTCAAAGGATTAAAGAATCTCTGTGGAAAAATATAGAAATTCTTCTATTAGGAAAGAGATTAGTTTTAAACTCTATATCTTAAAGTATTTTTTAATTTTGAAATAATTTATCCGTAAGGAAAATTATGTGATGTGTTTTTAAAAACTTTTGGATGGTTAACTTGATTTGCAAAATAAATATTTTAGCTGTTGTCTTCAATGAAAATGTTTTTATAGTACTGTGTATATGTCAGTATGCCTGTCTATGCACACACAGATTAAGAAGCCAAATGAAAATATAAACAATGTCAATCTAGTTGTAAAGCAGTACTTTAGATAGAAAGAAAAACAGCTCGTAGGGACTAATTTCCTATTAAGAAATTTTTCATTAGGCTTCTATGCCATGATTTTGTTTGTCAAATTTCAGGGTATCTGTCAGTTAAAGAAAACAAAGTCAACTATTTATTATGCAATTATTTAGCAACTATGACTAAAATAATGTGCTAGGATATCTTAACATTTATTTCTGAGAAGGCACATATTCAACATTCAAATAGCGAAGAGATATACATCCCTTTTATTTACAAATTCACCAGTAATGTTTTGCATGTAGTTAAGATCTCTATACCTCAAGGTGCTCCTAAAATTTTTTATTTTAGTTGCTGGAATAAAATGTGTCATAAATATTTTCCTGGATTCTTTTAAGAAACTATATGATAAGAAACATTGGATACTACTTATCCTGGTGACATAAATACATTCATAATGAGGAAATAATTAAACGCATTTAAGTAGTTACTTAAAAAAATTTATTCTCACTTATGCCCTAAGAGGAAGTCTCTTATTGTTTTAATGTTTGTTGCAACCATTTAAGTATGAAGAACTTGAGTTTCTAAATTCTCATTCAAGGAAAAGTTATTTCTCCATTGGTGCTTTATAATTGTTCATAGTGGTGGGATTTCTTGTAGGGAATGTTTTGAAAACCTAAGTAGGTAACAGCTTCTCCCCTGAAATTTGTAATTTAAAGGTGCATGTTCACATAACGAGCAAAAGAATAGCTTCCTAATTCATGGAGACTATCCCTACTTGATAAAAATATGTTGTTGAATTTTCCGAATATACCATCTTGACATTAGACATTGTGTCTAATGCATCAAATAGGGGCTGAACCAAATAATATATATAACGATCTAAACAGCTGTGTGGCAATTAATTGCATAGCACATAAACAATAAAAACCACCATATCTTTTTCCTTTAGACATAATCAGAAAGTTCTGTTTATATTATTTCTTGTCTTATCTATCATCTTACTTTTCTAGAATATGGATTGATAGTAAATTGTTATTTTTCTATTAATTTGAATTTCTTATGGTCTTCTTTAATCCATATATTAATCTGAAATTCAAACTTACCTACATTGTTTCCTATATTTAAATTCAATGTGTTTCAGAAGAAAGCCATCACACGCTGCAGATTGAAGTAGGAATTAGTAAAATATTTATTTCAATTATTAACTTCAACCTAGCCCATACACTTTGCCATGAGAATGACAATCCTGTATTTCACTAGCCATACCATTGTCTGTAATCTGAGGAGTTGCAGCTTAAATATGGCAGCTTGATAAAAGTGGAATTATAACCATGGGCCACTGAAAAATTAGGGATAATTTCTGAAGCTTTCTTTCCCTCCTGGAATCTTCTCAGTGGCTATTGCTGGTTCTTCAAGCCAACACTGCCCCAAATGTTCTACTGGACATTTAGGTTGTCTGTGCAGCGTAGTCAAGAAACTGACATTTGAATAATGGTTGCCATTGTATTTCCTATGGTATGGCCACACTCACTGTAAATGTGAATGTTTTCAACTAAAGGATTTTTTTTTGAAATATTTTCTTTTATTTGTCAGTGGAACTTTATTCAATTTATTTATTTATATGTGGTGCTGAGAATCAAACCCAGTGCCTCACATGGCAGGCAAGCACACTACTACTGAGCCACAACCTCAGCCCCTAACAGCTTTTTCTTGATGTTATTTCCAGGCATTCAGGTCAGCACCCAGCAAAATTTGGTGTAAGCAAAATGTTTTCTGATTCCTAATCCCCACCACTGAACTTTTCCTGCTCCATCTTCAGTTCTCTCTTTTAATGTCAGAGGCCTTTCATGCATGTTAGGGTCAGCTGTACATAGAAGGTAATAATACATTAATAATCTTATTACTACATACTATATTTTTGCCTTTCAGGAGTTCTCATATTTCAAAATGAAACTACAAAAGCAGAGCAATGTTTTTATCAAGAGATATGACGTTAGTGGGAAATGACAGATGTGACTGAAAGATATTTGGTTGGGTTGTTCACATATCACCTTTGATTGGTGACTCATATTCTAATTCCTCTTAATACTGACCTTGTGAAACTCCAAGTTTTTCTTTATAACTTTTCGAGTATAGCCTTGAAAATAGCATAACTGGAAGTATTTTAAACTTTGAACATCAAAAGTAACATAAATGACAAGCCACAAATGTGGGATTATGTCTGTCTTATTTATTTATTTTTGTATCTTTCTAAAAGATACTTTGACAGGATTCATAAAGAATGACACAATGAAAAAGTACCAATTAGTGTAGCAGAAGGATTCAGATTAGCTTTGTCAGAGTGTCATGTTACAATCTTTTCTGAGCTATCAGAAATCTTTGTCACACAGGAAACACATTTGGAAAAGCCCTATTTTGATTTCTTAACTTAGATACACTATTTTCCCAGACTAAAGCCTTATGAATTTTCTCCTGGAGAGACTTATGCTATTGGAAAAAAATGTGACTGAATTTTCAAATTTGAAAGAGCCAAGTTCTAGTTGCTATTATTTTAGCATCCACTCTGTGTATTAGGATGTGTTATATTTTAAGCACCCTTAGTATGAGCATAATAATGTTCAAAAAATCATTAAATTTACACATGGACATATCAAGTTCTTAAAAATCAGTTTATAAAACCCCACAAATCCTTTATTAATGACATTTTTCCTTTCCCTTTTTCTTTATTCTCATTTATCTTCATGACACCAGAATGTTAGTTTATACTATTAATTTACACTAGTGAATTAAATTGGAGATCAGTTGAATAATTATAATCTTATTCCTTGTTTTTAAGTTTGATTAATTTTTGAACCTTGTTTGCAGATAAAAACATTAAATAGCAGTGCACAGTGGCACAAAGCTGTAGTCCCAGTCACTGGGTATGGGAGTATAGTGTAAAATGGTGCTGAGCAGCCGGCCCGCGACAAAGCATCCCACCCCTAGAGAGCCACATTACCTCCGCCTATTGGAGGACCTCTATTTCCGTGCTCGTGGACAATGCATGATCCCCAACCTAAACACTTCTATACTGCTACGCCTGGACAACCCGCTTCCACACTAGTGGCTCGAAAACGAAACGCTATTGGCCACTTGCCCCTACATAATGTTGTACTTCCCCACAATAAACGGAGTTCCTGCTTGAGACCGAACCCTCCAGCTCGTGGTGGTTTCGGGCCAGTCGACTTTACCTTTATCGGCTCGACCTTGTTGGGGACTGCCTGGGGATTCCCCTTTTCTGCTGGTAGGGAAAGCTGACCCCTGGCTTGAAACCCCAGCAACTGGGGAGGCTGAGGCAGGGGGATAGCCAAATTCTAGGTCAGCCTCAGCAATTTAGGGGCCTTGAGCAACTTAAGAAGATCCTGTCTCAAAAATAAAAGGGCTGGGGATTTAGTTCAGTGGTACAGCACCTCTGGTTCAATTCCAGTAACAGAAAAATAAATATATAAATAAACAAAAACATAAACCACTTCAATGTATCAAATGGACAAACATGAGCAACAAAAACATAAACCACTTCAATGTATCAAATGGACAAACATGAGCATTTTATTGAATAGGATCAAATTGTACGTTTAATTACAATGAGGAGAGTAAAGAACTATGAACTAATTTCGATTGGCACAAAATCTGTGACAGCTTTGGGTAAATATAATGCTGCTCTTTGCCTCATTATCTGTGAACTGCTGCATTTTTGTTACCACAAATTGGGAAGGGAATCTGTATACAAATAAACGCTTATAACTAGTTACAGGTTTTAAGAAAATGTACTAGATCTGGAGAATACTCTACTGATACGCTGATCTGAACTTTCCGAAATGAATACTGGGATATTTTTTACTTAAAGCTCAGTAAGAAACACTATCCAATAATTGCTGTCATATCTTAGCTTGATTTATATGGAAAGTATAATTAGGTTTAATGTATACTTGAAGAGTTAATGAGTAGACAGAAAATACCTATAAAATGAATGTTTTTTAAACTTTAAATATATTATTCATATAGCCTTAGTAACTATATAGTCCAGTTTTTCAAGTCATGAAAACATGCATTAAAACTTTAAGTTTTATATCTACATTTTAAGAGAGGGTGACATTAACTTTACATTTCCAAATAAAGGTCTTAGGTATTTTAAAAATAACTCAAAAACATTGGGTTTATGCAACCATAATACAATAGAGATCCAATTTGTGAAATGTTTGTGAAATCAACTTCAACCCAGCCAACAAACATTGACAGAAATCTTGGAATACATTAACCACAATGATTGTTGTCTCAATAAAAATGGCAATCTAATTGTTAATATTTAACATTTTAAAAGAACAATGCTGAAATTTTTTCATAGTTAAAACTTGAACATATGATACTAGAAAGTCTTGTCACAGCTTTGATAAGGTCCAGGAATTCCACAGTTGCTTTTCATGCCATTCTTTCTCAAGCCAGCACCATAGACCTGCACCCTGTAGTACAGTAGCCCAAGACATATGGGGCGAGTGAGCACTTGAATATGACTTGTTCAAATTGAGAGACAATTTTTATAACAATATAAAAGAAGAATGAGAACTCCTCTCTTACTATTAACTTTGTATTGACATCATTTTTTTTTTTTTTTGGTACCAAGGATTGAATTCAGGGGTACTCAACCACTGAGCCACATCCCTAGCCCTATTTTGTGTTTATTTAGACACAGGGTCTCACTGAGTTGCTTAGCACCTCGCAGTTGCTGAGGCTGGCTTTGAACTCAAATCTTCCTGTCTCAGCCTCCCAAAGTACTGGGATTACAGGCGTGCATGTGCCCGGCTGTACTGACATTATTTTAACATAAACATAAACATATCTTGAATAATTGAACAAACATAATTTTAATAATTGAATAATTATGAACATATTTTGAATAATTGAATAAACATAATTTGAATAATTGAATAATTATAAACATATTTTGAATAATTGAATAATTATAAACATTATATTTTTAATGTGAGTAATAGAAAATTTTGAAGACAAATATTCTCATAAAAGATAAATTGCAGTGGCAAATAATTTTAATTATGATTTTTTGTCTTTAAGTGGTGTAAGCATGTTAATTTGTGCATTGTCTTCAATATGGTTCAAATCAGCTAAATTCGCATCAAAAACAGTGTATCCATCACATTCTTTACAGCTTATTTGAGGTTTCATTCCTTTTGGCTACAATTAAGATAATTCTTTATGTTTAGTTTTCACGAAATTGACTAGGATGAGTCTTTGCATGGATTTCTTTCAAATTTACCCTGTTTGGGATTTTCTATGCTTCCAGAATCTATAGGTTTAAGTCTTATACTCAATTTGAGGAATTTGTAGCCTTCATTTCTTCTAGCTGGTTTTTTGCCCAGAATGCTTTCCCTTCTTTATTTGCAATTTCAATTATTCCAATGTTCTTAAGGCATTCTTATTCAGTCCAATTTCACTGTTATTCAGATAAGGTAATTTCTGTTTTTCTATATTTAAGGTCATAGATTCTTTACTCTGTCCTTTGCATTTTCCTGCTCAGCCAAAGTTGAGATATTTTCATTTTAGTTATTGCACTTTTCAGTTCTAAAATTTCATTTTGATTTTTCTCTGTATTGCTTGCTTTGCTCAGTCTTGTTTTTTTCATTGGTTTCTAGTGTTTATAATTCTTGTTAAAGCATTTCTGTGATAGCTGCTTGAAAATCCTTGTCACATAATCCCAACGAGGCCGCAGTTACGTGTTTATTGATTGACTTTTCTCATTCAAATGGATACATGCCTGGTTTTTGATACAATGACTGATTTGTAATTAAATCTTGGACATTTTGAATATTATGAGGTACTGGATCTGAGTTACATCTTCTGTTTAAGCATGCCTTTTCTGACATTGTGCTGGCAATGGATGTGGGTCACACCTCGTTAGTTCCAGATAAAGATGAAAGTACAAGCTCCCCAGGAGATTCCTACACTGACATCAAATTTAGGAGGCCCCCAGCATGAAGTATGGAGGGTGTTGCTCCTGTTCTAGCTTCTCATTTGTCAGTATGGGTAGAACCTTATTGCCATCCATGGAGTAGAAATCTTGGTTTCCAATTATGCCTTTCCTAAAAGATGGTAGGGAAGAGCCATTGATTTTTTTTTTCCTTTTATTTTTATTTTTTATTTTTGGCATTTGGCTGGAGCAGAAAAACTGTTGTACCTTTTTCTGTCTTGCTAAGCAACTACCATCCTGGTCATTTGATTATGAAGAACAGATTTTTCTTGAGTTTTCTTTTTTTCTCTTTGGTCTGTTCTTTACGGACTTTACTGTAAGGACAACATGCAGTTACTGAACAGAAATGTTAAAGACTTATTGAAACTCTACTGTCACTAGAGTAGTATTTTCTCTCATTCACTAATAGCTAGTTACAAATCCATCTTCAATACCCTATTTCTCCTTTGAAATGTTTTTATTGCTATATTTTTGTTTCTTTCTCCCACATATCAGTTAAATTTAGTGCTTATTTTCTATTCTTCCGGATTAATATTTGAAAACAACAATTTGAATAAGTCATCTGTTTGCTAAAAGCAGCAGAAAATACAAAATCTATCATTTTCAGTTACAAATTATTTCCTACATAATAATGCCTGCTTTCAGATTCCCCAAGGCCATGAATTTCCTTATGGACCTAATTTTTCCATGGAAACCCTTCAGTCAGAGGAACTATTCATACACAATATGCCCAATTGCTCAAGTTATTGAGCCTACTTACCATGCGCTTTCCATTCTTTCCTCAATAGTTCCATTCTATCCAATTCTGAAGAGTCAATTCAAATTTCATTGTCTTGCTAGCTCACTCTAAAACTCACTCTGAGTTTATTTCCTGTGGACTTGATTATGCATATTGTATCTAAATGTAGTTTTCAACCATAGCAGATCCAAACTCCACTTTTATAAAAACTATTTCATACCTCAATCATCATACATTATTGATCATATACTCAAGAAATGGACATAAATTCCAAAACTAACATAAAATTTTTGTTGAATCAATCAAAAGAATAATGAAAGAAGTATCAACTATTCTTAAAATAATCTGTACTTGTTGTAATATTCTGTTATTGTAATAGTGAAAGAACTACAAAACAAACAAAGCTATATAAAATTATTCTGAATATAAGAGCAAAATATGTAGACCAACATAGATATTGAGAATTGATGACAAATAAATTGAGCCATAATTGCAACTGGCTTTGCATTTAGTGATGTTATTCAAAACAGTAATAATCCTTGATAATATGTCAAAATATAGCATGTTTTCCACCAATTTTTATAGTAGTATATTCCTTGAGTTTATATTAACTCATGTGAAATATATTGTCCTTTGTTGTAAACTAGATCTAGGTTCTAACCTTAAGTAGTTGTTAATAGATTCCATTCTCCTAGGATCCCTGGTCCTGATCGCCAAAATGTCCCCTCCTATCTTATTTCAAGCTGTTAAATTGAAGTACCATAGACCGAGTAGCTAATGAAAAACAGAAATTTCTGAAAGTTCTTGGAGGCTGGAAGTCTGAGATGAGAGTGCCAGCATTGTCAGGCTCTGGTCAGGGCTCTCTTCTCAATTGCAGACTTATAACTTCTTGTATCCTCACATACCATGAAGAAGGTAAGAGAGCTCTCTAGTGTTTCCAACCCTGAGTGTCCCACGCTTACAACCCTGTAAATTCCCAAATTTTATCACCTTGGAATTAGAATTTTAACATATGAATTTGGGGAGACATACGCATTCAATCTATGGTATCCTCCTGTAAAAATTAACATTAAGAAATGTATACTGGAGTCTATAATTACGTATGAGCTAACAGTTTCCAGTTTTGAATTTTTATTAACTCATCTGCTGTTCTTAATTTTGACAGTGTGTGAGTTCTATAGGTAAGTTGCCAGTTGGCTGAATAAAATTTATCTTCCATAACATCTGATATTGTGCTTTTTTGAATAGAGATTTTTAAATTTTGACAATTTAAAAGTGACTAATATTGATTAATTCACTTGCACAGTGTGATTATTTTTTAGTACATTTTTTTAGTTGTGGATGAACCTTTATTTTTAGTTATTTATTTTTATGTGGTGCTGAGAATTAAACTCAGTGCTTCACACACACTAGGCAAGCACTCTACCACTGAGCCATTACCCCAGATTAGAGTGATTATTTTCAAACCATTCTTTAAAAAAAATTTTTTTTTTTTGGTACTGGAGATTGAACTCAGGGGCATTCGACCATTGACCCACATCCCCAGACCTATTTTGTGTTTTATATAGAGAAAGGGTCTCACTGAGTTGCTTAGTGCCTCGCCATTGCTGAGTCTGGCTTTGAACTCACGATTCTCCTGTCTCAGCCTCCCTAAGTGCTGGGATTACAGGCTTGCGTCACCGTGCCTGGCTTAAAAATTTCTACTTGTTCTTTTTAGTTATATATGATAGTGAAATCTATTTTGACATGTTCATACAAACATGGAACATCTTATTCTAATGAGATCCCAGTCTTGTGGATATACATGATGTTGAGATTCACAGTGGTATATTCATATATGGACATAGGAAAATTATGTCAGATTCATTCCACTGTCTTTCTTATTTCTATTGCTCCTCCCTTCCCCTTATTCACTTTGTCTAATCCACTAAACTTCTATTTTTCCTCGTTATCCCCTTGTTGTGTGTTAGCAACCACATATCAGAAAGAACATTCATACTTTGTTTTTTTTTTTAATTGGCTTATTTCACTTAGCATGATAGTCTCCAGATACATCCACAGTGAATATCATAAAGTTAATCTTTATGGATGAATAATATTCCACTGTGTATGTATACCACATTTTCTTTATCCATTCATCCATCTGCTGAAGGACATCTAGGTTGGTTCCATAGCTTAGCTCTTGTGAATTGAATTGCTAGAAACATTGATATGGTCTCATTATTGTACTGTACTGATTTTAAGTCCTTTGGGTATATACTAAGCAGTGGGATGGTTGGGTCAAATGGTGGTTCCATTTCTAGTTTTTTGAGAAATCTCCATACTGATTTCCAGAGTGGTTGCACCAATTTGCAGTGTCACTGGCAATGTATGAGTGTACCTTTTCCCCCACATCCTAGCTGGAATGTGTTACTTGTATTCTTGATAATTGTCATTCTGACTAGTGTGACATGAAACCTCAATATAGTTTTAATTTGCATATCTTTAATTGTTAGATATGTTGAACTTGTTTTCATATATTCTTGTGTTTGTATTTCTTCTTTTGGGAAGTCTGTTTAGTTCCTTTGCCTTTTTTTTTTCTTTTTCTTTCTTTCTTTCTTTGTATGAAGACCAATAGAATAGAATAGAAGACACAGAGACAAACCTACATAAACACAGTTATCTCATACTAGGCAAAGATACCAAAAGCATACACTGGAGAAAAGATAGCCTCTTCAACAACTGGTTCTGGGAAAACTGGAAATCCATATGGAGCAGAATGAAATTCAAGCCCTATATCTCATTCTGCACAAAACTCAACTCAAAGTGGATCAAGGATCAGACCAGAAATCTTGAACCTACTAGAAGAAAATTTATACCCAACAACTTAAGATGTTGGCTCAGAAACTGATCTCCTCAAGAAGACTCCTAAAGCACAAGAAGTAAAATAAAAAATCAATAAATAGGATGGTATCAAACTTAAAAGCCTCTTCACAGTAAAGGAAACAATCAAGAATCTGAAGAGAGCGCCTACAGAATCAGACAAAATCTTTGCCAGTTGCACCTAAGGTAAGGCATTAATTTCCAGGATATACAAACTATTCTTAATTATTAGCAAAATACTTATTTTTCTTAAGAATTCATGAGATAAATATTCCTGTGCAGTTTAGGAATTATTGATAATTTCAATGAGTAAAAATAACCTCACATTATGGTGGGATCCCTGAATTCAGAGATTCATTGAAATTAGGGTCTAAAAGCTTAAATTAACTTAAAATAAAAACATTTCTCTTAGGTAATTTTATTATTTCAGACTATGATGGAAATACTAGCAGAATGTCCCATTAGAATACCAACTTATATGTTCCAAAACAATTTCTTAACATAGTCAATTATAATACTTCTAAATTCATTGTTTATCAGTAATTTAAAACCATAGGTATTAATTTTTAAAAAAAGAGCTATTTTTCCTGAAAATTTCTATAGCCTTGAAACTACAGAGCTTTAGCCCAGTCCTTTTGGCTGTTTGGCTGCATTAATAATTGAAACACAAGCCAGAGTTGATTTGTATTAATGATAATTTTGAACACAAATTGAGTAAAACAATTGGCTCAGTCTCTTGGTGAACACCAGAACAACATTTTTCTTGGAACAGAGAGTAGTTCTTGAATAACTTTAGTGAATTTTGTAGGAAGAAATATTACATATAAAAAGGGACCATAGACTTTTATGTTGGAAAACAATATCTTCCATTTCTTACTAAACAACTTCCTGGAATTTTTATTTTGGGTAATTTGCTTAGCTGGTCTCAACTTCTGTTTCATAAACTTTGTTTTTGCTTTTTGGTACTGGGGATTGAGTCCAGGGGTACCTTACCACTGAGCCACATCCCCAGTCCTTTTTTATTTTTTATTTTGAGACAGGGCTCTATAAGTTGCTTAGGGTCTCACAAAATTGGTGAGTCTGGCTTTGAACTTGCAATACTCCTACTTCAGCTTCCTGAGCCACTGGGATTACAAGCATGTGTCACCATGCCCTGCTTGTTTCATCATCCTTAAATTAAAGACCAAATATTCTCCTTGTAGTTCTTAAGAGCATAAAGAGAGTTGAAGCAACATATAGTACTCCTGATATTTCTGAAGAATAATGTAAAAGTAGAATGAACTCAATGATGAAATCATTAACAGATATAATATTTTAAAACATAAAACAAGTAACAATAATAAACTTAAATTTGCTGACTTTTATATTATTATAGACCATGGCTTTGCAAGCAGCACTGTAAAGGGTCATTTTGCAAATGCTATGGGCTTTGTACTCATTGTGGCAACTATTCCTCTATGTAATGGTAGAGCAAAAGCAAATTTAGACAATGTGTAAAATAAGGGGTGTAGCTGTGTTCCAAGAAAATGTTTGTCTGGATATTGAAGTTCTAATTTTATGTAAATATTATGTTTTTACTGTTAGATACTATTCTTGTTTTTACTTTTTAACTACTTTAAAATGTAAAAACCATATTTAATTCATGGACTATTCAAATATTGGCAGCAGGCCAGGTGTAGCATACAGAGTGGTTTTAAAACTGTAGATTAAATCAGTGAGATTAGGAGAAACAGGTATATCTGGCTTTATGGAAATATTCTGTAATTTTTTTTACTATCATTAATAAATGATAAATGACTAAAATGAGACTCAAATCTCTCAGATGTTGGCCGCCTCCTTTCCAGTAAACTTTATTCTAGCCAAACATTTTATCCCACAATCACACCTTGAATGTGATCACCACTGAAAACTATTTTACTTCATAAATATGAAATTTGAACATTTTATGCTGTGATCACTATCAGTTCTGTCTCATTTCATCATAATCTCTTACTTTATGGGACAGTTTAATCCGTTCATGTTTTAATTATCACCTAATTTATGTCTCTACTTTTTTGTTTTACTAATTAAACCCTATGTTCCATTATTTAAGCTACTCTTTCCCCTTTCTCTGAAACTTGGTGAAAGTGAAATCCTAATCCCTCATTTCTACAAGTGTTTTCTTTCATTGTTCATAAACTGGAAATCTGAGTTTGGGGAAAAAATAAATTGCTATCATGATAAAAATAAAAATAATAATACTACATAATAATGTAGTAGTAATGTGTTAAAATATAATAAGCATTTAAAAACAAGGATAAAAATAGAAATAAACAATCACAAAAGAGAAAGCCACTACCAAACATGCTCTAAACATAAATCGTCCCATCAACATTGCCTAGCCATGTCTATCAATTCAAAAATTATTTATTGAGCACTCAGTGTAAGCCAGTTCCTCCTCTAAATACTAAATGTATGGGAGTGAACATTTAATTATTAATATGTTAACTGTCACAAAATCAGAAGTTTGTGTGATAAGAAGTAAAAAGGGGAACTAACTAATCTAGGAAAATATATTTGTGCTGAGACCTAACAAAAATTTAATTTAGTATCGAGAAGAGAAGGAGAAAGAGAATTCTTCAGGAACAATAGAATGTTTGAAAGCATGGAGGAAAGTTATTGTTCAGCAACAACAAGAAAACTTATTTATTTATGTGCAATAACCACGTCTGGAATGAAAGTTTAAGGTTAGAATGTGGAGGACTTTGTAATCCATTTTGGACTCTCAATATTCATCCTGAAGAACACATACTTCCATTAGAATATTTTAACAATAGAAGTGACATGATTTTTGTTTTTACATTTAGAAGATAACCTTATAATCACAAAGAATTGGAGGTGGCCGTCCTGGAGACTGAGGCACATGAGGATGTGGTAGCTGTGAAACAGATGAGAGAGAAAGCTGGCATGTTTCAGGGTGACTTGAGTAGAGGTGGATGACACATAGGTTGGGCTTGAACAACTGGATTTTTGTGATATCATTTATGGAAACGACAAATAATAGTCAAAGAAGAGTTTTGAGGAAAATGGAAGAGTTTAGTTTGTAGTCCAGGTGCATTTAAAAACAATAGGAGTTTCCAAAGCAAGAAGTTGATTACACCAGCTATGGGACTTACTAAAGGGGGCCATATAGAAATATGTGAGAATTGTCAGAATATTCTTGGGAGCTGAAGCATAGGCACATGAGACATTCCCCAACATCAACAACTCATGGTTATGTGCTCATGACTGTATTTCAGTGTCTCGGAAGAACATCTAGTACATATCAGGTACTTAATATTAATTTATGATTTTTCTAACATAATAAATAAAATATCATGATACATTGACTATATGGGAATAAAGAATTAGAATAAAAAGAAAGCAGACATAAGAAGTCCTGAGTAAGTCTTGTTTTCCTCCACATATTCTTTATAGTGAAACCAAAATAATGATTCTAGAACCCCAATTGCACTATACCTTTCTCCTTACACCATCTCAAGGAATCCCCATTGCTCGTTCCCAGATGTAAATGGCTATTGATGATTATATACCTTGTCATCTCCTTCCTGCATGTATTTTATTTACCTCTCATTTTATTTGCATGCCAGCCTCCTGCACTGGGAAGATTCTACTTTTTCTTAACTAACCAGTGCAATCTCATTTCTCTTAGCAAACATTTGAACATGTCATATGATGATCCAGTGTATCATGTCTGAGATTTTAAATCAATAGGTCCCTTTTTACCACACATAGGGTATCTAAGATAGCTGTAGCATGAAAAACAAAATTCTCATCAAAACTTTTCTAATGGCAGCATCAGTGCCTCTGGATTTCCCAGCTAATAGGTACGGAAGCATGGGAGAATTCTTTACTGTGACATTTAAGGTTGCTTGTTATCTTCTCTCCTGATTTATAGCTCAGCTTCACCTTTCCCATTGTCAGTTCTGATTTTTTAACATCTTATTAAACATTTTTATCTCCACTGTGCCCTGGAAAATACAAAGAAAAATAGAACTAAACAGCTAATTGTCAAAATAAGTTTTACTGAATGGAAGAAACAGCAAAAAAAAAAAAAAAAAAAGATTATCTTTAAAAATATTTTTCTAAGATATTCTTATTAAAATCAATTCACATAGAAACTAATCCTTCTTTTTTGGGAGACAAAAGCAGCAAATTCACATAACGATTTTCCCCCCTCAATTCCTTTTGATGCAGTTAGGAACACTAAGCGAGGGGGCATTTGAAAGAATCTTGTTCATTTACAAGTGGATTCGTCTCTAACAATGGACTATTCACTATTTTACACACACAACTTCTATTTTCCTCATTTCAATTGCAGAAAACAGAGATGGTGTTCACAGGGCACTGGTACACTGCACTTCACTACACAAGTGGGTGGTGGAAAATAAGATGGTAACATTGCTCTGCTGATGGCTGCAATCCAAGCACAGCCCCTTCCCAGGTTCTTGATATACATGTCTGTTGAGAGATCACAGAATATCAGTAGCTATTCATTTTTATTTTCTGTAAAGGTAACAAGAGCCATTTAATTTTTTTCAAATCACCTCATTTGGCTCAATTTACTGGATCTTCGTACTGTCATTTCTTTCTGCAATCCTTTCTGAGCTTGCATAGCCTGTTTCGTTACCATCAGAACTCTTGCTCTGAGCTAAAAAATGACTGTCAAAGATTGAGCCTATGGCTATTTGGAATCATTTCCAAGGGATAGTTATTTTTTCTGAAACTCTATTCCTATTTCTTTTAAATAACTTGCTGAACAGAAAGATAGTATAAGAATTGCAACTAATGTATCCATGGGTCATGTAACATTTTTCTCCAGAATATGGAAAATTGTTTATTTAGAGGAACTTCTAATTATTTTCCTTCATTTTCAATGAGGGTCTTGAACCTTTTATTTGAAAAATCACTGTAGGAATCTTTAAATACACAAACAATATTTAAATACGCAGTAATTCATCTCTTTCATGATCTAAAATCTTTAAAATCTCATTTTCTCCACCAGAAAATTGAGAGCTTATAAATAGCATCTACTATTTAGATTTTTATGAGAGAAGAATTAATAGGTGAATTATATAGCACAGTGCCTGGCATATACTTAGCATGTTATCAATGTTTATTGCTATTAGGATTAATGTCATAATTGTTATTTTTTGTTTTTATTATTTGTTGAGTTAAGAAAACTGTATTCCTATTTCACTTTTGCTCTTAATTTTTAATCATTTTCTTTCTTTCAATTGTCTTCTTATCTTTCAAGGGTATATGGAAATTTTTGTATTCATGTTTTTCTTATTAAAATTTTTACTTGTTTAATTCTTTGGTTATAGTAAAATATATAAATAAAATACCTTTAAGTTTTTTATCAGCTATTATGAATTCTCTATTTATTAATACGTTGATGGTGATTTGAAAACTTAATGTAGTTGCTATCATTAATAACTAAAAGCATAAAACATTGGGTGACATAAAACATTGTCATAAATGAGTGACATTACTTCTTTCTTCATCAGCTTTAACTGTTGTATAAGCCAATCTCAATCATCATTAAGGATATTTATGAAGTTTATCTTCATCTACAAGTCTTTGTTTATTTGA
Source organism: Xerus rutilus (assembly GCA_028644305.1). Taxonomy (NCBI): domain Eukaryota; kingdom Metazoa; phylum Chordata; class Mammalia; order Rodentia; family Sciuridae; genus Xerus; species Xerus rutilus. Next base: position 46,994,526 of record CM053401.1, on the reverse strand, counting down.
GCAATCTGGGATACATATATATTTCCTATGTTTTATCTTCCTTTGGCTCTTAATTAAGGTATGCTTTTTATATTGTCCTTTATGTTTGCTGCAAACAAAGTTTTCTCCTTCACTAGATTGTAAACAGCTAGAAGTCAAGGATGATATCATGTATATTATGTGTCTAACACACTAAACTATGTTAGGCATTCATAGTGGCTAACATGGTGCAAAAACAAATATTTTTGAATTAAATAGTTCATGTAAATGAAGTGTAATAATAAATAAAATGAACTGAAAGTATGTATTCTCTTGTCACAAGTCACAAATTCAACATTTTTATTTGTAGCACTTTATCCTTTGTGGAAAATGTGCCTTCTTAAAGAAATAAACATGCATTCTTAAGTTTATCTCACTGATATGGTGCTCCTGCAAATACAATGCTGATTTTTTCTGTCCTGATATTTATTTTGTTGTTCAAACTTTTATTGGATTTATGATACTTTCAAAACAAGGCAACACATGATCATTTTATGGGATTTTAAATATTGACAATATAACTTAAATCTGTTTTATTTTAGAAGGTTGTGTTCTACATATTTATAGTTAGACCAATTTGAAAGAGTAAATGTTGACAACATTTTAGTCTTCAAACAAACCCATTTTGATTAGTTTAAAAGAGCAAAAATTAGTTGTTATATGCACAGGGTAATAATAAATTCCAAGCAGTTTTCTTGATATTTTCCTCTTGGAATTATTATGGAAATGTTGATCTACAATTTTAAATGAAGATATTAGGATCTTAAAACACTAAAAAAACTGTAATCAAACTGTAGAAATATATTTCAGATTTATTTTATGTGTTCATCTGAAATTGTAAAAAAATCTTCATACTAAGGAATTCACTTCTACATTGAAGATTATTATAGTCACAGGATATATACTGTTATAACGTGCACTGTATAGCAGTCTGGTAATGATTTCAGCCAAAGATCAATATACTCTTACTTGACTAGAGGAGGTGAAATAATTACACTTTATTTGCCCCCTGTTATACTAAAGTTTATTTTACTTTTAATTAGATAATCCTAGTGCTTGTCTTCATATTGATTGCTTGACAATTGTTTATTCTGACACAAATAAATAACAGGAACTCAGCAATTTGTTGTTCTTATTAGAACATAAACATGCCTTTTATAGTCACTTAAGATCAGATGCTCTATGTTTCCGTGCTAAATCAGCAAAATAATGATATTTATAAAACTTGATACTGGTATCTATCTCAAGATTAAATAGGGCTCAGTTGTATATTTTAGAAATAAAACTGGTCACTATAATATGTACCTGAAAATATGAATAGTGGTTGTAATACTGAGAATATATCTTGTCCAGAAGCAATTTAATCCATATATAGAAGCTGAGTATTTACTAAGGAGTAGAAACACAAGGAAGTAGCTCAAGAAACTAAAATAAATTAAACACAAAACAAAGCTGCCAAATTATTACCTGAGTACCTGCATGTGTATGTATGTATATATGTATATTTTCTCCTGAGAAGCTGAACAGAAATCTATGAATAATGCTAACATACATTCAAAGGAAATTAAAATGATTTTGGGGAATGATTTAAACTTCTTGATCAATATACTCTTACTTGACTAGAGGAGGTGAAATAATTACACTTTATTTGTCCCCTGTTATACTAAAGTTTATTTTACTTTTAATTAGATAATCCTAGTGCTTGTCTTCATATTGATTGCTTGACAATTGTTTATTCTGACACAAATAAATAATAGGAACTCAGCAATTAACAATTTCTGATAACATAACAATTTTAACTTGCAACATAGTATAAGATCCTGCAGAAAGCAGCCCTGTGTTTGTTTCTGTCTGTTGATTATCATGATATGATGTCTTGGAAACAAAATGTTGAAATTTTCTTTCTCATATTTTAAAACAAATGTTTCAGAATATAGATATGAATGTAGTATCTGGTCATGGAACAAAATAAATTCTCTCAACTTAGTGTATCTATAATTTAAAGCAAAGTAGAAAATTGTATTGATAAATAAGGCTTAAAGTCTTTGCACCTGTAATTAACTGTCAACAATCAAAATGGCAGACCAAAAATTTACTCTGATATGCAAAGGATCTGCAACATTTAATTAATTCCTCACTTAAACTAAATTAGTTACTGTGGCATGATCTGTTTTTGTGTGTGTGTGTGTGTGTTTTGTTTTTTTAAGAACATATTCAAAGTTTACCAAAATTTTGAATGCATTCATTAATTGAGGCCAAAGATATCCATTGTTTAAGATCTGGTAAACCAACAACTCTCTCTCCAAGCTTTCATTACTCATAAAGTTCACTTACTTTCCTTTTTTCTAACAATTCAGTAGATATGAGCTGGGGTTGTGGCTCAGTGGTAGAGTACTTGTCTAGCATGTGTGAGGCACTGGGTTCAATCCTCAGCATCACATAAAAATTCAAAAAATAAATAAATAAATTGTTGTGTCCATCTACAATTAAAAATTTTTAAAAATTCAGTAGGTAATTATATGGTTACCTTTTTAAAAAAATTTATTTCTAGATATACATGACAGAATATATTATGACATATTATACATACATAGAATAAGTATAACTTGTTCCAATTTTTATCCTACTCTTGTGGTTGAACATGATGTGGGGTTATACTGATTGTGTATTCATATGTAAGCATAGGAAAGTTATATGTGATTCCTTCTATTTGCATCCCCCCTCTCTTCCCTTCATTACCATTTGTCTAGTCCAATGAATTTCTGATCTTTCCCTCCCTTGTTGAAGTTTTGCATCCACATATCAGAGAAAATATTCTGCCTTTGGTTTTGGGGACTGGCTTATTTCACTTAGCATGATATGCTCCAGTTTCATCCACTTACGGGCAAATGCCATAATTTCATTCTATTTTATGGCTGAGTAATATTTCGTTGTGTACATATAACACATTTTCTTTATCTATTTATCTGTTGTAGGGCACCTAGGTTGGTTCCATACCTTGGTAATGTGAATTGAGCTGCTATAAACATTGAAGTGGCTGCATCATTATAGTATGCTGATTTTAATTCCTTTAGGTATAAACCAAGGAATCGGCTGAATAGGTCAAACCATGGTTCCATTCCAAGTTTTCTAACTCTCCACCATGAACCTATGCCCTCAATAAGACTCCTAAAGTACAAGAAGAAAATCAAGAATCAATAAAAGGTACAATATCAAACTAAAAAGTTTCTTCATTGCAAAGGAAACAATCAAGTACATGAACAGAGAGCCTACAGAATGGGAGAAAATATTTGCCACCAGCACATCAGATAGAACATAAATCTCCAGGATATACAAAGAACTCAAAACAATCTAACACAAAAAAAGAAAACAAAAACCAAACAAACAAAAAAATTCAGTCAGTATACAGGCTAAAACAGAAACTTGACAGAAGAAGAAATACAAATGGTCAACAAATATATGAAAGAATTTTCAACATCTTTAGCAGTTAGAGAAATGCAAATCAAAATTACACTGAGATTCCATCTCACTCTAGCCAGAATTGCAGTTATAAGAATACAAATTACAATAAATATTGATGAGGATGTTGGGGAAAAGGTACACTCATACATTGGTGGGACTGAAAATTGGTGTAACCACTCTGAAAAACAGTTTGAAGATTCTTTAGAGAACTTCGAATGATAATTATAAGGTGACTTTTGTAATTTACAAATTATTACATATCATAGGTTTGTTCTTTAAAAATGGTAGCCTAATTATATAGACAACATTTCTTTATTCTTTTGCATTCTTTGCTATAACAAAAAATGGTGCAACACAACTATCTGCAGAATAATTTATCTTTCACTTTATAAAAACACTTAGGATGTCAACAATGAACAATGCTTTTTTTAAATTTGACTATCACTTTAAAAATCTAAGATAAGGAAGTAGTACAATAGTGTGACTAATGAAAGCAATGCTAAATAAAAATTTTATTATAATATTTGGAAATTAAACAAAGCACTTCTAATTTTGTCTGAAAACCCAATATTACCATATTTTCCCCATGATACTAGAGACAACTTGAGTTCACCTGTATAAAGGGCCCCTCTTTTTCCTTTGGCATTTTGGAAGACTAAATTTCCTAGGCTGCCTTGAAGATAAATGAATGGCATCTCTGATTTAAGCAAAGTGCTGTGAACAGAAATGTAGTATATCATTTCCAGAACATGGCACTAAAGGTTCAGTGTGCTAATTGTCTGCTCTCTCCTTAACACCAGAGTCTTGGGGATCATGTGTTGAGATCTCAAGAACAGAGAATGGAGAAAGCTTGGATGCCAGAGACACCAAGTGAGGAGAATCTACTCCCTCCCTCTTGATATGCCATGTTAAATTGGGCATAAGTTAACAACAGACTTGTTTTGTACAAAGCCACTGAGCATTTAAGATTTGTCTGTAATGCAACTAGTAATTACTCACCCACTTGGCAAATTCATAGCAGTAATCTGAATACATTTTGGCTTTAGGAATGGGAAAAAAATTTCATGACAATTCCACTCAAGTAAAATATATCAACAATTAAGGCAGAAATGTAAAAAAATCAATATTCATGCTCATATTTTATTAGACAATACTATTTAAAATTGTTTTTGAAAATAAAAAAAACTAATATTTTACTAAGTTGATTAGCCAAAATTAATCCAAGTAACTAAACTGTAAAGAAACATGATAGTTTTATACTTAGCTCCCACTACTTATAAAATGATATCATTATTTGCAAAGGAGAAAGCAAAATAAATCTCTGATGCTTCATTTTTAATTGTTTTTCCAAAATACTTTTAAATACTGACTCTTGTAATTAATATAAGATTCAAGAAGAATGTAACCCTTTTAGTAGTTCTCACAGTAAAAGAAATAAGCTAAAATAACTAATATAAAGACTTAGTCAAAATGATATTAACTTTCTTTATAAAAAATACACATCTCATATATAGTATAGATAATCTTATTATGTATTGTACATTCATTAAAAGTATGTTGGAGAAGAATCCATGTTTTCTCCCTCACATTTCTTATTCCAAGTCTTCATTAGTCTTCTTCCTAATTTAATAACACACCGAAACCCTTGATTATACTCCCTTTTCTTCCTACAGTCAGCTGGAAACTTTTCCCTTGCTCCCTTTTTTAGGTAATGCTTTATTTTCTCTCCATAAGCTAACTCAAACGTCGGCCCATTTGTAGCATCCTCTACATCACTAGCCTTGCAAGAGACTCCTACTCATTTATAATTAATTTAATTATAATTCAATTTATAATTTTGGCACCACCAGTGCACTTTTAGGGGGTCAAGGACACAGCTGTGAACTCAATCACTGGGTATCCTTCCTCTCAGGGAGCAGCATTGAGGGATGTAGATGGTACATAAAAGACCAAATAAATATTTAGATAGCAATAAGTATTATGAAGATAGAGAAACCTGTGTGAAATATAGAGCATCCAAGTTGGAAGGAATGACTTTTATAAGAAGAGGGCAAAAGAAGGCTAACTCATAGGTGAGTTTGATCAGGAACTTAAATGAAGTAAGGACACTAGCCATGTGTATATTTGGGGAAATAAGTCCAGACAGAGACAACTTGAAGATCCAAGACAGTAATGTGCATGATGTGTTTAAGAACACAAAAGAGATGGTTAAAGGTGTGGTTTTATTTATTATGTTGTCTTCTATTCACACTTAAGTTTTCTGGAATGTAGCAGATTATTATTATTTACTCAGGGCAAATAATACCTGTACAGTTTCCTTGTGGGGCAGTTCTTTCCCACAGAAGGATGCAACAGAGACTAATTACCCTACACATATATACCTGGATTGTGAGTGAGGAACTCCACCACTCCCCCAGAAAAAAAGAAATAAAAGAATTCTGGTGGTGTTAGCAGAAGAGAAAGAAGCCATATAACCCCCTCTGACTTTGTGTGCTGGAATCTAACCATCAAAGTGATGGCATGAGGGGATTAGGGCATGGAGGCTCCCTCCACCCTCATGAATGAGGTAGGTATCCCCATAAAAGAAGCTTCAGAGAATATATCACCGGTTACTGGTGAGGAGTTCTGCTCCTCCGCATGTTGAAGTTTGAACATTAGAAAAGCACACCAAGGCAAGCATATCAAGCAGGGTTATTTAAAAAGGGGTAATATATACTTCTCCCTGAAGAGAGAAGGGAGCTTCCATAACCCAAAATCCTCAAGACACTGCTTGACAAAGTTTCAGTGCCTGCAATGGATCCGGGTGAAGAGATGCACTCCTCACTATATTTCTTGTTGAGATGCCTCTTCTTAGTTTGACAGAATTAATTGTGCTTGCTTTCCAGGAATTGCTATTCCAATTCCTGGAAAGACAGGATCAGTTAATCCTGGTCCCCTAAAGTCTTATGTAATTAAGGAGAGGCATTTGACCACCCAGGAGAATAAATAAGAAAATCCCCATCAGGATAGTACTACTGATATGATGTTTCTTAGAAGTAATTCTAAAATTCCCCTGATGATAGTTTTACTTTAGGTATGATATCCAGAACATTTAGGCCCACAGTTTCCCCAATTACATTTGGAAGTACTCTCAGGCCTGGCTGTAGAAGGCTGCTTTGGCAATTTCAATCAAGTGAGCTATGGGAAATTGTGACTCCAACTAGTCTCATGCCCAATTGTGACTCCAACTAGTCCCATGCCTAGTTGTGACTCCAACTAGTCCCAGTCAAATGCTGGTCAAGCCTTCTCGCAGGCCCTGACCAAAATGGATTCCCCCTATAGTAAAACCCGGTGATATTTGACATGGGTAAAGGCAGAAGACAGTAGGTGCCCAGGTATAAACAAAATCTAACTTAGGACTGGGCCCTCCTCCACCATACACAGGAGCCTACATTATTGGAGAAAGAATGGTATGGATTAATAGAAAACATGTTAATTATAGTTCCTTGTTTACATGGGAAAGTCTTAAGAAACAAAGGCCTCTATCCCTGCCCAGAGAAACTGAACTCAAATTATGTAAACAATGGTTGCTACAAAATAGGGCTTGAGGAAAGTTCAGGGAATGGTATTTTAATGACGTATGTAATAGTTAACTTAACCTACAGCTTTGGGCAATTCTAGCTTAAAATAATAAGACATAAGCAGAAACCATTAACCACATGTGCACATATGCTAATACGTCACCTCATGTTTTTAGGTATAGTTACCACAATGGTCTATTAGTCTTATGCTACCCTCATAGTTAAATATATCTTTGTTAGCTTCATCCTGTTTTTTTGGGGGGATACAATAGGAAGTTTAATAACCTCTAGTTTGATATTAATCTTAAAAAACAGGACATGTGAACCCTTATAGTTTCAGTTTCTAGTTAAGATTTAAAAATCCTTTGAAGCTGACATAGTTATCCAGGACAATTGCAGATGACCACTCTGTGTTTATGAATAACTCATGATGAATTGTAACCCCTTTTTCTTTTCTTGTAATCAATGGCCATAAATCACTATAAATAAAGCACTGGTCTGAACTTAGACAGACATAGCTTGCATCAATGTAGGAGACTGGGCCACACAGGTGTGGTGCAAGGGAGAGCTGTCAGGCTGAGCAGGCGGGAACACCTTGCTCTCTCTGGTCTTGGAACACCAAGACTTGGCCCCAGCCCCTTGCCAACTGATGTGCCCAGAGACTCCTCTCCCCCTAGCCCTGGCTCTTTGCCAACTGATATGTCCAGCCAGACTTCTCTTCTTCTGACCTTGGCTCCTGCCGGGGCCCAGCTTCTTGCCGGTTTCCCATAGCCCTAGACTGATACCAGCCCCACACAGATACTGGCTCTGGCTTCTTGTCAGCCAACCCCGGCTTCTGGCCAACTAAGATGACCTTCTAGGTGATTGGTTATAAATCAATTAGGTAATCCTCTGGTCCAACACCCTTATGTATATAAGCTCCTGCATTACAATAAACCTTTGAGCTGTGTTACAAGCACTGCCTTCTGGTGCCTGGGTTGGTTGGCACCATCACACTCACCTCCTATCAGACCACCCTGTTCCAGAGAGAATTAACAACACACCAAACCTGATCTCTGTGTCTCATTGGTGCTACCTTTGCAGACACCACTCATCCCACCTCAGGACCTGACACCCTGTGGAGGCTGGACCCCCACAGGGAGCCATAGCTGGTATCCCAAGAAGAACACATTTTACCTTTTTATATGTCCTAAGCTTCCTCTGTTCTGCTCTCTTCCCCTTATCTCTCTCCTTCTTGTGTAGGTGACTAAGCCCAGGATGTTTGGTGGGATGGCCAAAAGATGAAAAAGTGCATGGATGGAGGAAGAGCCTGGGTGTAATTAATTCCTTGGGACAGGTTACCTTAGCAACCTGTTGGAGCAGGGGTGATAAGGGTGGAGAAAGGGCTCTGGAGGCATTAACATTTCAATACTTCTCCAAATTGGCCTCCCTGATCTGACCTGACTCAATTTACCTATCTATACTGACTGCCTGTCTAATTCTGGCTTCATTACCCCCTCTAGCTTTAGGAACTCATTACTGCTGTAAGGAAATGGGTCGATGACTGATCTGGCTTCTTTGAGCTGAGAAGAGGTGATGTGAGGGGGAGCAAGCAGCTTGGCATTCCCATTAAGAAGTTGGGTTAGATCAAGTCTGATTGGAGAAGAACAGGTTGTAAAGTCATCTGGGGTGTGTACTTCTATGATAGAGAAACAAAATGATATGAGTAATGGAATTAATATAATTTTTACATCATCTGGAACATGTCAATGAATATCATGAAGATGATAGAAGTCAATAAATAATCTCTCATTATCAAGTATAAGGGCTGAGAATTTGTCCCCACAAAAAGGCTGAAGTGGACAAGGCATGTAAACATGGTATTTAATTTTTAATGTCACAGATGTCTATCCTCTTAATATGTGGTTAAGATAGTTAATATCATCTGATTTTATAAAACATCTTTTTGTTGGCATGACCTGTTTAGTAGAAGTCCCTTTATTTTTGTTACTTAGGGCTAGATAATTATACTAGCAAACATTAATCCTACCTGTGTAGGTTAGGAAAATCTGTAGGCCATAAACTGACTAAAAACTTCTGACTCTGGCAGTTTATCTTGATAGTTATCACATAATCCTGCCTAAGAATCTCTCTTTTGTAGCCTCCAGTCTTATTTATTTTGGGGGGCTAATACAAGTGTGTTACATTAAACTATTTTTCTTAAATGCCTGCCCAGGAATGGCTGTGTTTTGGTTTAACTGTTTTTGCTAAGGTGTTTAAGATGAAGCAGGTCAAACTGACTTTTGTTCCTATCTATTGTTGAGTCAGTTGAGTACACATGGGAGTCACTCTTGAGGAATTTGAGAGCATCTTCTTAGCTCTGCTAGTGCCATTTGTGCTAGGATGGGTTGGGGTCTCACTGACTATGTGGATTCTCTTGGAAGCATGAGAGATGTCTCCCTTCTCCAATGACCCTCCTCTTTATACAAGGGCACTTATTGGCTTTCAATTCTCCAATGGTCTCATTAATCTCCCTGGTCAGGAGGCTATGTGGCCCTGGGTTGTAAAGCTCATTAGAGAAGTTCCCTTGATCCCTGGATTCAAGCTGACTCAGATGGCAAGAACCAAATACTGGTTTTCTTGGCCCTTTTAACTTAACTTTAGTTTTTAAGTCTTGATCTTAAACACCCAGTGAGACAATCTTACCAGTCTTAAAGTTAGGGTATTGGGCTTTAATGTCAATGTCTATCTGCCCTGTAAGTGATGTAACTTAATTTATCTTAAATTAACCTGGGTTGCATGTTCCTGAAGCAGTACCTCTGCAAAACATTAACAGGCAATAGTCAGAGTTTTCAGGAAAACACAAAATGAAATTAACAAGAGTAAAAGCATATTTAGTTTGCGTAATAGCTATCTTGAATTTTGGCTGTTATACATTATATCCCCTGTTTGAGATAATAGTAATCTTTATAACAAAATCAATCTTTTGAGCACAACTTTAAATGAACTGGAGTCTGGCCTACTTTGAAGCTATTTTAACATGTAGTAAGGTGGGAGACAAAGCCTTACCTCAGGTAAGGCAGGGCTCCTCACAAATTCTTAAATATTATTTTACAAAGTTTACATATATAGTTTCCTGAGTCCACATGAATGTTAGTGAACATAATATGATATTACATCTAAAACATGAATTAAAGAAAGGCTGAGAGGGCTTTTAACTTTCCTTTTGTGTGGAAAAGTAGCAAAATGTTTTCATGTCTCACATTATTAAACTTTAAATAGGTTAGGCCCTCATTTCTTTAAAAATACATTTAAATTTTACCTCAATATAAAAAGTAATGTAAAACTTTATCTTATTGATAACAGGTTTAGTTATAGAACATTAAACAATATAAATAAATACTCAATAAAATTTGTTAGCCTTATAAGTCTAAAATTACCATACAACTTTAGTTTGGAGAACACCAGATTGATATAATGCTCTTTTAAATTCTTTACTTTAAAGACTTGTACACCTAGAATATATCAACACATTTAATATATAAATAGGAGTAATAGCACCAAAATTAACATTGATGTTGTCATATTAACTAAATTTAGCTCTTAAAGAAAAATCTAGACTCTGTAGTGTAGTACAATACTCCAAAATAACAGCTGTAGTATAATCACAGTTGTATAAACTTTAATTTCTTTGAGATTAGTTGTTTTAAAGTATAAAACTTAACAGACACCATGTTAGTAAATTAATGTTTTAGTAAATCCTTGCCATGTTAACATAGATTAAACCTTGGTTTATATCAGTATATTAACATTTGACCTTAGGGAAAAATCTTAAATAGCTTTGACTGATTGTTCCAAAGACACACACACACACACACACACACACACACACACAACCAACTTATTACATGCAAACTTCAAATTTGTTCTTTACTTAACTTACTCTTAATCACTTACTTAAACCCTCACTTACTTTATCACATAAAGACTTTCTTGCCCAGAATTACTCTCTTTTCCTTCTATTAAATAGTTTTTATACCTAGAACCTTCTAATTTCTCTTTCCCATCTGTTAACCCCTTCTTCTGTCCATCCACGTTTTAAATAATCCTTGTAAATTTCTGAATTTAGACAAATTACTCCCCACCGGGGTCTCTTAGCAGTAAGATCAGCTCTGGTAGGTGAACGGCGAAAACAAAGGTGGCAAGAATTCCAAATTGCACATTCAGGAATAGTTAGTAAAATGATTATATAGACATGCAGAATTATTGATTGAACAATCTCTGTCAAGCATATATACTGATAACACTATATCGTGGTATTGTAAGAAGTACACAATTAAGGTAATATTACAGATAGCTATCAAATTACAAAAATGAAGCTGGGCATGGTGGCGCAAGCCTGTAATCCCAGCATTTAGGGAGGCTTAGACAGGAGAATCGAGTGTTCAAAGCCAGCCTCAGCAATGGTGAGGTGCTAAGCAACTTGATGAGACCCTGTCTCTACATAAAACACAAAATGGGGCTGGGGATGTGGCTCAGTGGTCGAGTGCCCTTGAGTTCAATCTCCAGTACCAAAAAAAATTACAAAAATGATGTAAATTAAGGAAAAGCTAAACAAGTTAAAATTCTGATTGAAAGGGACCTTAAAGGAATCAAAACCCCAAAACCAATGGTGAGGCATAGAGAGGGCTACATAGGAAAAGCTCCCAAAGTTCCAGAAGGGAACAAATGTAGAAGTCACGTTAACAAACCCTGAAGTAGTGCAACCCATAATTGCTCAAGCAGATCCTAAAGAAATACCTGCAATATTTTGTAAAACAATTGTAGATGTAGATGAAGATAGACAAAAGGGAAAAAGGCTAGCCAAGAGAATTATTGAAAGAAGTAAAATTAATCCATTACTACAGGACATAATTGAAGTCCAGGAACTTAAAAAAATGCCTACCAGTCATCACAAATAAAGTAGTTAGGCCAGCAAGCTCCAAAAATCCAGAACAAACTGTTGAAATTAAGAAATTAACCAGCACCGAGATACAGGCATATAGAAGTGAGTTTGCACAGAAAGAAACCAGGAATGTGAAATATTTATTAAAACTTTGGAACAGGGGAGGAAATGGAGTGATAGTTTCAGGATGAGAAATGTCAGCCCTTGTAGACATTATAGAAAATCCACATATTCACAATGTACTACTAAAATTAGTTGATGATCAACCCCCTGAGTTATACTCCATATTTAACTGGGTGGCCCAAGCTTGGACTAAGGCATTTCCAGTGATGGATCTGTTGTCCTGTGGTATGCAGTTACATTGGGCTAATATAGAGCAGTGTATAATCTGTGTTTTAAGATTAGGATTATTGTAATAATGTACTTCAAGGAGGCTACTACACCATTAGCTGCTCCTATAAACCAAGAGATAAAGAATTTAATTATTAAGGGAGGACCAAGCCATCTGAGGCTAACCTTAACAGCAGCACTAACTAATGCCACAACCATAAATAACATAATAGAATATCTAAGACAAGTCAGAAACCTTGAGACAGACAAGGCCATCTAATTTATTACTCAGGTGAAAATGTCCTTCCTGACACAATTTCAAAATATAGATATACAAAACAGGCCTAACAGATGTAGCAAATATAGAAATCCCAGGTGTAATGGACATAATAGTCAATATCAAGGAAGAGCACAAACAGGTCCACCTCACATGAGGGGATGGGCTGATGCAGGGGGAAGTCTTAATAGGGAAGGAAGGAACTCCCCAAATGCCAACCAAATTATTCTCGATAGACCAACATTCAGTTCAAAAAACAGATGAAGGGGACCCCTCCATCAGGATTGGGGTCCCCAAGGTCCAAATAATTTTCAACAACCTGCCCCAGGGAGGATGACAAATTGGAAGAACCAACCCAGATATGCATGACTAGCACAGATAACACACCATATCCATTTTATACAAAAATCAAAATTATAATTTAAATTTTCTTATAGATACAGGCAGTTAAATAACTATTGTATGAGACATACTTGCTACAACAAATAGACAGATGGAAGTAGAAGGCAGATCCGGAGGAACACTTACAGACTACCTTATTAAGGCCTATAATCTTGTATATAATTGAGATCCTATCACAGCTGATTTATTAGTTATAAATCCCAAATAATGTCCTGAGGATAGATCATATTCCCACAATATTTGGAATCTTACTGCCTCTAAAACGGCTCAAAGCTTTTATACGTTTGTTCACAGCCAAAATGCAGTCTGTTGAACATCCTTTGGCTACCCCTTCTTTTACAAAGCAATATCCATTAAAGGGAGGTCACAAGGAAATTTATGACAAAATACAAGAATTATTACAAAATGACATTATTGAATCAACACAGTCATTTAACTTTAACAGTCCAGTATGGCCCGTTCCAAAACCCAATGGCTCTTATAGATTTACTGTTGATTATCATAATCTAAACAGTCACTGACTTGTCTCTAGCTAAGGCCATCCCAACTGCAGTCTTTGAATTAAATAATAGACCTCATTTAAACAGAAATTCTCCTTTTCCAACAGCTTAGCTTTTCCTTGTGATCCACCCTTTACACTAACAATACACAACCTATAAGCAATGCTCCCATCCCACCCAGAGCACTCATTAAAAATTCAAAAGACAATTCCCTTTCCTTACAGGATATTGTCACATCTGTGGGAGGAAACTGCTTTTGGATGACTGGCACCAAAGGTCACCTCCAGTTGACTAAACACAGCAACATCTCTTTCTCTCCATGAAAATCACCTCTGACTCTCTGCTTTGGCCTTGGAGAGCTGTTTCTAAATTTATCTGTTTGATCAGCTTCCTTTGCCTTTTACTTTCAGCCCTCATCTTGGTTGGACACTTTACTTTTTGCCAGCATCACACTTACACAAACTCTACTGATTACTCCAAGGTCTGGCAAAACAAATTCCTAGTGAATTACACATTCTGCTTTATAGAAACCTTACAGTGAATTTAAATGTCTCATTCTTAGGTTTCCTTTGAGAATTTCTTGACATTGCTCAGGAACAAATTGGACCAACTACCTTCAATAGACCTTGACCAATTCTCTCCCACCCGAGTATTAGATTGCATTGATGACCCCTCTGGCTTCTAGGAGCCTTTACTGACCTGACTCCTACCCAACTCCATTTCTTCTCCTCCCATCTTCTACACCTACTATTTGGTCCCTCTCATACTTATTGTGAAACCTTGCATTGAATGTTTCTGTTTATCTCTGCATGTCTACAGCATGGCCATTTTCCTGGCCTTGGATCCCTTTCCCAACTTCTTCCCAGTCACATAATATGTTGCCTTCTTCACCTCTATTAATTTTTCTCATTTTGATCCCTTTTATTGCTTTTTTCTTCTACATTGTTTGTCACATGATGCATGTTATCCCCTTGATAAAACCTCAGGATATCACTCCAGAAGTTATCATTGCAGCTAATTTGGATACAGGTGTTGTGATACTGTGAGACCAACACAACAACATTCACACATATCACATTTTCCCATTTTTTATTTTACTCCAACCCACTACCTCAGACATTTCCTATATAATCTCTGATCTCATAGCACAACTGCTCCCAAGAGTCTCCCTCGACTCAGACGTACCTCACATAATCTCTGACCTTCTATCACAATTGCTCCCAAGAGTCTCCCTTGACCAATCACCATCCACATTTGTCTCTATAGTATCTTTGATGCAAATGCACCCACAACATTTGGCTTCTCAACATGAGATCACCATTCCAATGGATTCTGACTCTGTATTTCATGTTCCTCTTCCACCATATGATCTGGACACACAATGCCAGTTCAACTGACTCTAATCCTACTAATGAGGAGGACATCCCTTTAGACTCACAAGTCCCACATACCTGGAACTTTATGCATATTACTCCAACACCATAGACATATGTAAATTTATCCATGATGCTCCATTTTTGGAAGAGCACACATGGTCATTATCATATCCAATACAACCTGAAATCTTTTTTGGCTAAGTATGCGTTCTACAGACACATAGATTCAATATGTTGCACTCAATATTATGCAGTCACCAAAAGGTATAGCTCATGGCATCAAATCTTCTTAGATAATACACCAAACCTCACTAATTGGTTGTCCCCAAACCCCATCATTGTTCTTCTTTTGAAACATGGAGACAAATTACACAGCTTCAGCAGATTACCCATACTTTTTTCACTCATTATCCTCATCTTCCTATGATTTGATTTTCTTCAACTACAGGGGTGATACCACAATTTATACATACACAGAAATAATGGACAGCAGCCCATCATTCTATTGTAACTTGGCTGCCAAAGTAAAATTTTTCTGTCTATGAAACTCAAATTTCTATTTTCCCTGCCTCACTTGTGGAAACAACGATTATGACTACTATGACCATACAAACTTAACTGCCTCAAATGAAAAAACAGGGGAAGAAGAGGATTACCACCCAGACACCCCATACTTTCCACATGTCTCTGACTGTGGAAGGCACCTGACTTCCCACAAAGCATCCAACAACTCCTGAAACCCTTTGGTTTTGACTGCCTAATGGATTTATTTAAGGTACACCTTGAATTCAACAACCCAAACACTTTAGTGTTATGTGTGGTCAACTTTCCAAACCTATCATTCTTCTCTCAATTGAAAATATACTACCATAATGCCTCTTGGGACCCATGGATTTATAATGTTTCCCAACCACTCATGAATGTACAATATCAGTATGCAGCACTTGGTACTCAATATTAGCACTTCCCAATGGCCCTAACAGATGTATTACCACAACCCATCAACATGGCACCAATTAAGCCTCCACCAAGGCCCTCTTGTGTCTGCCTTTCCCACTTTTGTGTGTTAGCACTCTCTTTACCAGATATTTCCAGACTTGACCTTCAACTTAACTATTCTACCACATTTCATGCAACACCATCTTTTATTTGTTTTCCAAACTCCAAAGCTCATACAAACCAATTCTCATTACCTCCTGGACTCTTTCCTTTTCTAAATACCACTGTCAATGTCTCTTCTGATGGTTTACATACCTCATTAGGACTTACCAGGGTACCACAGCTATGATACAAATAAACATTCAAAACCTAAGTTGACAATACCATGCTTTATTTCAATGCATCTGGGATCTTCTATTCTAACAGGAGCACTTACATTCCCTGGAATAACCCAGATTCTATGTTCATGTAGTGGATTTCTAATCCTTTTAAAACTGCACTTTTCAACTTTTCCTATACTATTTTATCTAAAAAGTGGATCAGTTCTTACCTGCACACCTTACTCTTGTTTGACCCTCTGGTAAATACATCTAAGTTCCACCAAAGTATGTTTATCCCACATTGCTACCTTATCTTAAATATTTACCAAGTGTGCAATGACATCTTCTGTTCCCTTAATTCTTCTTTTGATACGTTCATCCTCTTAGATATTTCTGAAGAACACATTTATAACCATAAGTCTTCCAGTTATTCTTTTTCCACTATTCTCCTGCCTGCTGTACTATTTCCTCCTTGGACTACTTCCCTCCTTCAGTCTACGCTTCTTCTCTCCTTTTCTCTTGTTGCCCCATCAGCTTTATTAATGGCACTGTATGCTACCACATTAAGGAAGCAGACAACCACTCATTAACCTTTTGGACCACCCATGAATAAGCTTTCCAAAATCTATATACTCATCAACTTTCACTTTTGCCATATACATTCCAGATGCTACTTCCATTCAACAATGAATGCCACCTCTTTGATATGGTAGCCCACAACCCAGTACTAAATGCCACCACTACCATGCATTTAAATATGCTTGAACAAAAATCTAATGTTATGAACATTTTCCCCATTTCTTTCTCCAGATGCTATGCGTCACAAAATTCTTCTAGGCCATGCATTATTTTGTGTGGTAGTTATAATACTTCCCACCACTTCATTGCAGCTTATTATAAACCTGCGTTTGCTTTTTGCTGGAGTCTTAAACACCCTCATCTTATATTTCCTGCTCCACTTTATGTCCCTGATATGTGCAAACCACTTTTAGTGCTAGTTCAACTGGACATATGCAGGCTCCACCTTGGCTTTCATGCCCTATGCTTCCCTTCTTTTGCACCATACTGCACACCCAATATGCCTATTTACCTGCTACAACTCCCTCACCTTCCATTGATAGAACCCAGAACACTACTCCAATTTGAATGGATCACCATTGTGGGACTTGCCACAGGTGAACGCATCAATGCACGTGAGATAAGAAAATTACATAAAGTTGTTGACAAAATATCTAACTTACAAGAGAAACAGGTGGAAACCATCACAACCCTATCTAATTCACTCTCCTCCTTATCTTCATTATTTACTAATATTAATATTCAAGCTAAGATCCTCACAGACTCCTATAAGGGAATATGTGAGGATGATAAGGCCACTAAAGACATTAAAGGCTCTAGCTGACAAAGTACACAAGGTAAATTCTTGTGCTACTGAGACAGTTACTCATTCAAACTTACACAGACTTATAAGAAATGTTTAGAACAGGCATTGCTGCACATAGTGCCACACCCAAATCTTTCTTGGATGCTGCAAATCCTTATGGATGTGATCAAGATTTTTGCTTGATAAATCTTTTGCAAATCTCTACACTTAAGAAGGCCACATGCTATAAGACACATAAATACCCCAGGAAAATTGGTGAATTTACAGTACTGCCAGTGGAAGATACTATCTGGATCGATGGCAAACTGTATAGTACTGAATCTTTGACACAACTGTCCCTGTTGCAATATATGGTCTTACATGACCCACAACCAGAGCTTTCCTTTATTCAGGTAAAGACTACATTTATTCCATTTAGACTCTATGATTTAGGTAACTACTGTTTTGTTGCATGTTCTAATGTGATAGCAAACATCTCTGCCACAGGCCATAATGACACTGATATATATAATGTATCTATACACAATGACTGTGTTATGATTAGTCATATATGGAAGTTTACCATATCTTCTCAAAAATGTGGCACTCTTTCCAGTATTTCTACTATACACCTCCAAACAAACACCACTATGGGAATAGGCTCTGTAAATGTTCCCATTCGGATCTTCCACTTTTTCATGGACAAATATGATAGACTGAACAAACACATAGATGATAACTTGAGACAGTTACAAAATTTACAGACCAAAGCCTCTACAGAGCTAAAAGATCTCAAACATAGTATTTCCCATGTTAATGATCTGGTACATATCCTCAACACTGATACTATTGCCTTAAAATAAGATGTTGCTACCCTAAATTCCCCATGTTCTCTTTTTATGGCTATCCAAAAGTTATTGCACTTCAATACAGTGTGCTTACATTGGCCCTCCCCATTCAATTTTGTTAAGTGGATTCTTCATTATATCCTGTTTGCTGTGTGTTGTGTTGCAATAAAACTATTGTGCTTTTGTAACTGCAAGATTAGAAATGCTATTGTTGCTCATGATAATGCCAAAGTACACTTGCTCACTGATGATGCACTGTATGAAACCATGATTGCTCAAATCCCAGATTCTAATGATCATGTTTATGAAGATATTAATGTATGAGATTGATGTGCTTTGATATATTTTGATTTGCTTTTACGTGATTTGATTTTTGAACTGTAATAATATTTGTCATATATCCTATTATTCTTCCATTATGATGGAAGCCCTTGTACCTCTGTATGTCCACAGGCTTCCAGGGGATGGACTATAAGGAGCATATGCCATAGACATGACTGGACATGCCAGAGACTCACTAAGTTGCTGGCCATAAGGAACAGCAGCCATTGCCTTGCTTACTCATGCCTGCTTGCAATTGATAAGGGACTGTAAGGGGCACCTAGCTATAGGCCTGCCTAGCAATGACTGGTTACAATTGATAGGAAGCTCAGCTCCATGCACATGTGCAAAGAAAGGCCCAGTTGCAATTATACTATCTCACTGGACATAATCAATGGACATTGACTTTTACTGGTTGTAACCAATCACCAGCTCACACTACCAACTTGAAACTGCATTTAAACTGCTTGCCCTGTCACATGTGGGCTTTGCTCCAAGGACATCAGTGAGACTGGCCACCTTGCTGTCTGTCCCTGTATCAACTCCACCATTCCCTCATATCCAGCCTTTGGATGAAGAGAACCACAAGACAAGGACAACATCTGCTCTCTGGCTAAGAGAAGTCACCTCAAAAAGTTGAGGTATTTTGAGGCGTGTGGTTTCCCTAGTATTGTTTGAATTACTTTTAATGTTTAGTTGCTCTATGATTTTGTTAATTGCTGGTAGTGTTTAGTTTCCCTAGGATAGTGTAACTGACCTATAGTGTTTAATTAGTGCACATTGAATGCTAGTTGGGGCGCTTCAGCACACCCAACACTTTTTGCATTAGTTAATCTAATCTACTTATTTTTATTATAAAAACCAAGATATTAGACAAGTGTATTGAACAGTATTATCCATTTTTCCTTTGTTGAAGAAAAGTCCTATAAATAATGGATATTAGACATTTTATAGACATTAATATTTTATTAGTTCTTTGACCACCTGGAAACACTTGTGAGTTAATTTTGAAGACATTTTTTATCTGTTTACCCAATTTACCTTTTTAAATCATGTGAATTAAAAGGTGCTTGAATCCATTTTTTTAAGATTTGAATTCATGAGTGTTAGGTTAGTGAGGCAAATGCAGACTGCACAAACATGCCCACCGTGAGCCGCATGCACAGAGGGACACGGAACACTCAGCATGGGTGCCACCACACTTCCCAGTTCATCCCAGAAGGACTCTGACCTCAGCAGGATCCCCTGACCAATCTCAGAGGACACCGGACTCTAGATCACCTCCCCTTCCTGACCGGGCCTTTTATAATTCTCTGTACGCCGGAACATGTGTGCAATTCTCCCGTACACACTCTGATGGATGGGAGAGTTCAGCACGAGAGAGTGTATTTCCAATAAAGCCTTGCCCAGCGGTTTTAATTCGCCTCCTTTTGGTCATCTGGCTTTACAATGAGTGCTCATTATCTGTGCCAATTTTGATATTATGTACATGATATTTGGACATATGCACATATACACATACAACACATAACACAAGTGTGCACACATAACACAATAAGCACAGGCCTTGTAGTTTTTTGCAGGTGAATTTTCATTGCCATGTTAGAAGTTTAAACACTCCATTGAATAAAAGTAGAACTGATCAGAAAAACATTAACCTAGATGTGTAAGATTAAAATCATGAGCTCAAAAAGTATATACAGAACTTAAGAAAAAGCAAGAGTCCTAGAAAAAATGATGCGGCCAGTAATTTTTAAAAGTACCATACAGTTTTGATTCAAGGCTAGCCAAATAATACACTTTTTTCCTTCCTTTTTTCCTTGGGCCTCAGATCAGTCTCCTATTGAGCCTGCTGGCTTCTTCCATTTACATTTCAATGTAAGTCCTGGCTGAGATCTGGGAGAAGCTGAGGGAAACTGCTATTCTGATCAGAAACCTCATGCCTAAGGCATTTTAACCATTTTTTTTTTCTCTAGTTGGTAATCAGAAGAAGAGTTTTGGATGAAAATTATGATACTTTATTTTTATTACTTTTGAGAACAAAGCTACTATGTTAAGTTCTTTATTGAGATAAGCTATTGGCTGTTAAGCAGGTCCATTCTTTTGTGTGACTATTCCTAGGGTTATTTCTCCATTCTCAGAGACAAACAGGTTAAATCTTGTTCTATAAGTAAACTGAGGGAAGGGGCTCAGAGTAAGGCCCCTTTTTAATGTCTTAAAGGCTTCCAAAGCCTGTTCATAACTCAGAGGTGGAATAAACTTTTTGGTAATAGGCTGTTCAGATATATATCCCTCCAAAAGGTCTAGGGTAAGAGGTATAAACAGAAAAGCTGTCCTTAGTCGCCAAGAGGAAATTGACCTCTTGGCTCCCTACAGAGAAGCAGGAGAAGCATATCTGGGGCTCCTGTGGTAAGAAGCCATTAGAATCCACTTATATTGGAGCTGTGTGGAGGAATTTGGCCTTTCTTTCACCCAAGAAGCTTATTCCTCCTGGGGCCAAGGCTAGTGCTTCAGTCTTTTCCTGTCTTTACATTCTTTCTTTCCCTTTTTTGCTCATCTCTATGAAAAAAAAAAGGGAAGTTGTAAGCTGCAGGATGCCTCCTAAAGATTGACCAGGGTCATATGCCAATTTTTATAATTTCCTTTGAATGTTTGGAGCTGACTAAATGACAAATTTATCTTTTAAAAGGGAGTGGCCCTCTATGGATTCAGGATGGCATTTTTTATTGTCTTCCTGAGTATTTCCATGAAAATAGCAGGATTTTCCTGAAGACTTATAATAATTTTTCAGGCATTCTGCTCATCATTTGGATCCCAGTTTGTTTCTGGGAATTGCCTGTGTTCTAGATGGATGACTAAGTTTGTTTCTAGTTTCTGTTGCTGGAGCATGGGCAAGGATGTGTATCACCCCAAAATGTTTAGCTGCTTTAGGGTGGCCTTCTTCTCATTGGAGGCTAAAGTTCGCTTAAGTAATAGCATAATATCTTTCCAAATGAGGTCAAACACCTGGTATAACTTCTAAAACATCTCAATTATTTGGATCCTCTGAAAATTTCCCTGAATTTTTTCTTTTCAGTTTTAAGTTAAGGAAGTCCTCTTCATTTCTCTTCCTCAGTAGGTGATTCTTTAAGGCCTCCTCCTCTCATGGCAGAGATTGAGGTTACATCTGACACATGAAAATGAGGCACTTTTCCTGATTATCTGTAATTTCCCAGTGTATAGACTACATACAGGTCAATCTACACCTGTTGAGAGAGAAGCTCCCACCAGACGGATGAAATATTCCTAGAGATAAGCCCCTAAACTTGAGCTTCATTATGGTCCAGAAAACCCATCTCTCATCACTCTTCTTTGCCAAAGTTATTTCTGGGCTTCTTTGGCAAAGTGCTAGGGTCCCAGTTTGTCTTAGGCTTAAGACCCTGGGAGGATTCAGACTTGAGGGCATTACTGCTTTCCTCCCTGCCACTATGACTCCTGATTATGAAAAATCCCTGAAAAAAGAAATAGTGTATGTATTTGTCTATTTGTGCCTATTTGTTGTCCTGTATGCTAAAGGAGTCTCCAGAGGGTAAGGGGAACATCTACAGGTTGTTGGCCTTTAATGCCCTTTCCCTGGAGGAGTTTATGGGAGGGGTTAGTTAAAATAGAATGCCTCCCTCTTGTAGCTTTAAAAAAAAATACATTGAGCTCATCTGAGCACAGGAACAGTAATGGGGAGATTTTAACTTGGCTTGCGAAGGCTCACTATGCAAATAAAGGGAACCTGGGTGTTTACTTACTAATAATCCCCAGTCTTTCAGCCTTACAGTCTAAATTGTTAATGTCTAGTCAGTGCAGGAAGGGAAGTACCCTGGAGGAACAGGTGCGGGAGAGGAGTGTTCTACTGGCCCATATGGAGGCAAGTTGTTATTGGACCTTTTCCTCAGTGCCGCTTATCAACCCATCACCCTAGATATCCCTTAAGGTGGTCGGGAGTGGGATCCAGAAAAGGAACCTTTGGAATTCAGCTGAGAGTGGCCTGGGCCAGAATTCCGCAGTTGCTCCAGCCCTTTTACCCATCTCCACTCATCCAAGGTAGACCGGGACTAGAGACACTGTGTACTCATGCCAATAGCTCTCCAGGCCAGAAAAAGTAGGAAACAGCTTTGGCAGGACCCAACATGCCTGCTCTGCACAGAACAGGTGATTGGGGACTGCCTAGGCAGGAAAAATTTCACCCAAGTCTTGAAATGTGGTGGCTTGTACTGCTGCATTTACATAGCCAATGGGTACCCACTATCATCCTCCAGATAAAAAAGGAGACAGAAAGATGCACTTCAAGATGTGGAGTGGGTGGAGTGGAGCATACCTTGGTGTAAATCTTGTTGGGACCTCCAAAATATGATATCACCAATTACTGGTGATAAATTCTGCTCCTCCACATGTTGAAGTTTGAACATTAGAGAAGCACACCAAAGCAAGCATATCAAGCAGGGTTTATTTAAAAAGGGGTAACATAGATTTCTCTTAGGAGGGAGAAGGGGTACATAGCTGGTATCCTGGTATCCCCAGAAGTATAGTGTTTTTCCTTTTTATATGTCCTAGGCTTCCTCTGTTCTCCTGCTCTCTTCCTCTAATCTTTCTCCTTCCTGTGTAGGTGACTAGGCCCAAGATATTTGGTGGGATGGCAAAAAGGTGAAAAAGCACATGGGTGGGAGAAGAACCCAGGTGTAGTTAACTCCTTGGGATAGGTTACCTTAGCAACCTGTTGGAGCAGAGGTGATAAGGGTGGAGGAAGGGCTCTGGAGGCATTAGCATTTCAATACTTCTCCAAATTGGCCTCCCTGATTTTACCTGATTCAATTTACCAATCTACACTGACTGCCTGTCTAATTCTAGTTTTATTAGCTGTCTCTCTCTGTCCTGTGAGCATGTGGCAAGAAGGCCCTCATCAGACACCAACCTACTGGCACTTTGATCTTAGAATTCCTACCCTACAGAACTATGAGAAACAAATATCTACCCTTTATATAATAATATGAGATAATTTTTTTATAGCAGCAGGAACAGACTAACACAGACTTTAAGTAGTTTATCTGCTAGATCTCTAAATGTCAGTCTTTATGATTAAACCTTGAGTCTAGTTCTCACTCTCTGCCTTTCAGAGATAGCTAGAGAAGATAAGGATTTCCTAAAATGCTGTCAAGGAAGTTATCTGGCTTTAACATTTTACTTTGCATTAGTGGTTAATAAATATGAGTTATCTTTCTTAAATAAATTTATGGCTCATGGCAACAGTTGCCAAGTTTCTAGTCCTTCCCAGACTGGGACTCAAAGTTGATAATTTCCTGGTGAAAGAATATAGAGTTGTTTTGCCCCAGTTTGGGATAACACAGCCAATCTATCTGTAACATCTTATACTGGACTAGGTAAAGCCTCAGTTGCAACTATGTTGAAGATCAATTTTTCCCACACTTAATTCTATTTGTGTGTGTACACACACACACACACACACACACACACACACGAGTATCTCCAAAGAGCACTTCACAATATACTTTTTATCTGCAATTCTCTATCTCAGAATTTGTACCATGAGTGTTCTATCTAAAATAAGTGGCATATTCAATCAGAATTTAGGGTGAATAATTCTGAACAACCTAAGGACAAACAACAGTAAAACATTAGTTCTCAGTTTCTAGTACAAAAAAATCTCTAGCATTGAGTTTCATTAGTATAACTCCCTGGTAACTTGACGCACTAACTGGACTTGCATACAACTCTCTTTTAGCTACTTTAAACCTTCTTCATTTTTGTGTTTCTTCAAGACCCATCCTGCATTTCCCTTTTGCTGTATTAGCACTTCAAGTCTCATTGTAAAATTAGGGTATAGTAAAGAAATCAAGGGTAGCAACATCATTGTTGTAGTGTGTATTTTGAAGCTAATTCACTTTGATGCTTTAGATACTGAAGACTGAGCAGGACAACTGTGGACATAATTGGAATCTGTGTCTAAGATTCTTATGGAAATAGTAAATCTCCCTTTGAATGTGTTATCAAGCAGCACATATCATAATGTGCTCTCAGAAGCTCTTGTAAAGATGATGTGAGCAGAAGAAGGGATCCTGGAGTAAATTCTAAATGTTCCCGCCTCCTGCCATTCTTGTTAATTATTTCACATATTAATTATTTTAAATCCTTTGGTGATGAGACAGAGGTTAATTAGGAAGGGATTAGAAAATATATTGTAAAGTTGTTAGGGGAGTAATATCTACAAACTTCCAAGACTGTTCAAACCTGTGAGCTTGTCTTGAGATTTTGTGGTATGCTCACACATTGCTGGGAGGCATCTTGAGGTCAATAAAGTCTTTTAATTCTCTATGCCAAATTGATTTTAGCTTTTTATACATTATTTCAGGACCTGTGGGAGGTTACAGGTAGAACAGAATTATTAAGGAGTGTGAAGCAGGAAAGGAAAGGGGAGAAGTGAGGTCTTACAGTCCTAACGCACACATCTTTGGGTGCAATGAACAAGTATGAAATATGCTTATGATGAAATGTCCAAATCAAGTTGAAATAAATAAATCAAAAACCTAAGTATTCAATAAGCTTTAATTTTAGAATTTTTCATTAAATACACAAAATTTTCTGGGCTACAAGTGTGAATTCTTTTCATGATGATGATGTTATATTTTGTGTATGTATGTGTGTTTTAATTTAAAAAAAATAACACAGGTTACTTGATAGGGTAAAAAAGTTAAATGAATATCATTTTCTACTTGCTTTCACAAAAAAATGTCACTAATCTTTAAAAAGTTAATTATTTAGAGAAGGTTAAGTTAAGGTCTTATACTATTTTAGAAGTCAACATGGTGAAGTGGAAAAGGTTGATTGGGAATTAGGAGCTGTGTATTTTAGCTTCCACTTTGTCACTAACTAGTTGGGTGGCTGTGGGCAAATCACTTAACCTCTAAGATCTCTGCTTTCTCATGTGTAAAATGAAAAGGTTGAACTACATGATCTCTGACAGTGTTCAAGGAAATCTGCAGCTAAATCAAAATATAAAATATTTGATTGAAATAACAGTACACAACAACTAGTGTTGAAAAACAAATATAGGGAGTTAGAGTAAATCCTTTATATTTACAGATTCTTTATAATCTTCAATGTTCACTTTAGACTAATCTTAATGTTCTGAGAGGAGACTATGAGGTAAAAGTAAACAAAGCATTTTTCCATCTGTATATTTTTTATTTAATGAAATAACACAATATGCTATAATATTTCTTTTATGTACATCTAACAAGTGCATTCCTCCCATGTTGGTCTTATATTTAATTCATTTATTTCTGATATCTCACCCATGAAGTATATATTCCAAAAGGAATAAAAATACTGATAATGGTGCTCTCAAAAGCTGGTAGCAGGTAACAAAGTAGCAGTGTCTGTCTCTGTTAGAACCACAAGGCAACACTTCTAAATGTATCCTACCCCTGGGTCTACATATTAAAAACTCTTGTCCTCAACTGATACCAATAAGGAGATTATGGGAGAAAAAAATGGAGATACTCCAAGTTGGCTTTTCTGTTCAACTACAGGTCACCAAAAGTTGTCAAAAGCATCCCAAATGTCTGATTAAAACTTAGGCAAGATTTCTCCCTAGATCATACTTGTGTGTCTCCTATGATGAGAAAGAAATATTATAAGAAGGTTCTGAAACTTCAGGACTGTCACATTTTTACATCATATAATAACTGAATGCAGACACACAGATCCTCTTGGTTGTATTGTTGCTAACAAGTTCTTTGTAGAAATTTCCTTCTGCCTAAATGGCTTAATAGACATCCATATATCTCATCATTGCCAGCATTATTATGATTTCTATTCTAACCATACCTTTTTTCTATCCCACTATATGGAATGGTGTCTATTATATACTCCTATGCTTCCTCCATCTTAAAGATGGATTTCTTAAATTAACCTTTATTATAATGTAAAATGGATTTTCTTTAATTCTGTCAAGGTTCATTTTTTCCCATTAACAAGTAACTGGCAAAGCAATTCAATGACAAAATGCAATCCTTGAGCTGAACTGTCAACCTAGTTGTTAGAATAAAGACACAGAGATATGAATAGGAAAAATGACAAATATTACTAAGACTTCAGTGTCAAGATCTTGTAAAAGAGTAGAAAAATTTAAACAAAAATGTTCTTCTGATAACATGTTTTCTTAATTTCATAACAGACATATTTACATATATGTAAATAAATATATTAATTAGTGTTTTATACAAATTAAAAGAATAAACCCATGCAGCAGGATATTTAAAAGACATGCATGAGCTGTACATAAAAGAAGAAACAAATGGATAAGAAATGTATGAAGACATTTTTAAGCTCAATTTATAAATAAAGAAATAAAAGTAAAAATGTTAATGAGCCCCAATCTTTAATGATCAAATCATAAAGAATTTTATACATGATAATATTCAATGCTGGCAATAATTGAATAAAATAGAATATCTAATATACATTGCTAATTGAAGAATAAAGTAGTATAGCTTTTTTGAAATTCAATTTGACAATAAATACCAAAAGCTTTAAAATGTTTTCATATATCAGTTCTCCTTCTGGAAATTAGCCTAATGGATTATTTACAGAGTAAGAAAAATTAAGTTTTAAGTATATTTGTAATAAACAAAAAGCAATTATGCACGAATATGATGTTTATTGCTAAAAAGTTATAGATACACTTATGTATATGCACAAATGTACATTTATATATGTATTTACAGATCCATATATCACAAAACTATTAAACCATAGTGATATGATAGGAACATGGGATAATATGTATATTGTATTCAGTAAAATAAAGACCAAGGAGAAACATCCATTATTTTTATATTCTTATATCTAGTAGACTACTTTACTCAAAGTATAATTGAATGAATGGGTAAATACAACTTTTGCAACTTATAAATGCATTCTCCACCATTTATGTGGTGGTAAAATTTATATAGCAATATTTGTCATTATATATAAATATTTTTGCTAGTCATACTTTATGTTGTTTTTTAAATTTTATTTATTATTTATAGATATACATGGCAGTAATAGAGTATATTTTGACATATTTATACAATCATGGAGTATATTCTATTCTGATTTAATGTTCTTGAGATATTTTTGGTATCTGTCATTATAAGGAACATCTAACAAATGCTTGAGACAATAGAATCTTTAGTATACCTCATATTTAGCATACACTAATATCAATAATGTCATTTTCATATTTATATTTGCAAATATAGTACTAGAATGCAGGTCTCTGTATTCTATATCAAAATATGTCCTTCTTTTTATTAACTTGGAGAACTTTTAGTACATTCTAATAATTGCTTTCAATATTTGTCACATTTTCTCATGGACTGTTTTTCTATTATGGCCAAGAACCATATTGATTTATAGATAATACTACTGGTTCATTTTAGGTAGAAACACAGAAAATTTGTCATAACACTTAACATGAACTTTCATCTTTAAAAAGAAAAGAAATAGTTCCAAATTGTAGTGGAATCACTGGAAAAAAAAAATTATTCCCCAATCAGAGAACAAGAGCATATGACTTTTAGCATTTGAGGAACACAGCAAATACTAGAATTGGCAGACCAGGAGGTCTGTGGAAATATTATGATTTAAACCAAATACAGCGGCCTCTTTCCTGAACACAAATTTCTCCTGTATTATTCAGTCATTGTGTCATTAGTCAAAACATAAACTAATGCCTTCAGAAAGCTCTTGTTAAATGAAATTGTATTACCTGCAATTCATGCTATATATTGTATCAAACTCTTGTAACCACTCATTTATTACATTAGTAGATGACATGTCACAAAGAGAAGAGGACACAAAAGGTCTTAAAAGAGGAACTTCAATAATTACAGGAAAATGACAGTTGCAAAACATCCTCACTGTGTGATAACAGCAAGCAAGGAAGAACAACTAGAATGCTGCCTTGGGGGCCAAGTCAGAAGGAAAAGCTGAGGCTTTCATAGGGGGTACATTGAAAGGGACACCTCATCAAACAGTGATACAGATTTGTCAATAGCAAACCCACAAAAGACAAGAGCATAGTAAGTTGAAAATATTGTGTGTCCTTATCAGCAGGAGACCCATTTCAAGATGCTAGGAAGATGCCTGAAACCTTGGATAGTACCATGAATGGGACTGCAGCTTTTTTCCTGTAAATACATTCCTGTGATAAAGTTTAATTTATAAGTTAGGCACAGTAAGAAATTAATAAAATAGAAAAATTATGATATAGTGTATGTACCAAAAGTCATGTAAATGTGATGTATTTTTTGTTCCCTCTCTATCATCTCTATATCTTTTGTATCATATCTTATTGAATTGTGCTCATCTCTTTCCATTTATTGTCTCCCGGGATAAAGGGGACTATGCTAGTCCGTGGAAAGTCATCAATTTAACAATTAGAAGATATTCAAAACATTCCTAAAGGAGATGTGAGTGACAGCAATTGTTGAAACTTGTCTTTAATATCAGACTGAAGCTTTCCATACTGGAATCCTGAGATCTATAATGATTTTAACACAATAGGCCAGTATTTCCAAAAACAGCTCTAATTTTTAAGTGCTAATAATTACATTATAGTAAGACTTCTTAGTAAAATGCCAAATTTCAGTGAATTCTGGGCCTTACAGCGGGGAGGAAACACAAGTAGGCCTTGGCCATACTTTGAGGAACAACATAGTATGATACTAGTATTCTAAAAGCTCATTGAAATTATTCCTCCATTTGTCATAAAAATAATAAAAAACAAAAATATTATGATTTTTGGAGAAAGGACCTATTAGAATAAATAATTACTATTAGTATACCTACTATTTCAAATTTTGTTTCAAAATCATATACTCACTAATAATCAGAGTAAATTATGCCACATAATTAATTTGGGGATCAAAAAGGGTTTATGTAATTCTGAAACTAATATAAAAAAAACTGTATTTAAGTATTGTTTAGAATAGTACCTAACTTCACATTTTTTTGACAGGGAAATATATTCTTGTGGGGACTTTATTAAATATTGTGCAATAGAATTAATATATTTGTTCTTATCTATGAGTGACAATTTCAAAATTCTGTAGTCGAGCAAAAATTTATATGTAACATAGAAATAAAAGCATTTAAAATTATAGAATTAAGAAAAGAAGTGTAGGAGATGAGGAGAAAGTACATCTAGTTTCTTCTTCAAATAAATACTGTTTTTTTGCTGAGCTCATCTTGGTCTATGGTTCCTTCAGAGAAGTGTATGTCCTTGGATAGGGCAGGAACACTGCAGAAGAAAATGTGTACCCTTGCAAGTCTAGTAACTATTCTCTTTTACTTCTAACCAAGGATAAAATACATCTGTTTACTAATCCAAAAGATAAGAGTCAGTCTATGCCACATTGCTAAGCAGTTTCCCAAATCGACAACCTAATATTTATGGTTGCATTCTTTTTCTCTCCCACTTCCAAAAAAAACATTTATAAAACAAAGAAGACCTTAGCATAGAGTGAGTTCATTCTTGATTTCTTCAAAGGATGACACTTTCATTTCTCAGCACAGTCTAAAAAAAGCACAGCAAAATAGCTTTGCTATTCTATACAGTAATTTATTTTCACATCATTTAAATTATTAACTTATTCTAAAATAGATTAATTTTCCTAAAATTTAAGACATCCTTTTATTTTCATTGAGTAGGTCAGTTATTTATTGAGATATTCCAATCTCCCATACTTTCTGCAGAAGATTAAACAGAATTGTGCAGAAGGTTGTGTAGTGGCATTATCAAACCAAATTGATCTGAACCTAAAAGAGGAGAAAGAATTTTTTATAGAATGCAATTTGCAATTTAGAGGATACAGTCAAATAGCAGTCTCATCAGGATGGTCTTCCTGAAGCCTTTGTGCTGATCAGTCACAATGAAAAGTCCTATCCAGCGGTATTCAAAGGATTAGCATATTCCAACATTAGCACACTCAGACTTTCTTTAGTTCATTATCACCCTTCAAGGGCACAGGCACATTTTACATTTTCCTATTTTTATTTTTCGTAAACTGTCTTTTCAGTCAGGTTACTACTGATGATTCAAGCTTTCATGATAATTGTAGTCAGTGATATGACTATGCAACCTTAGTAAGAAAATGCCAACTGTACTAAGCAACAAAACAGAATTTTACTGTTTTGGTCAATGTGAATATACATAAAACTCATTGCATATTTTAAAAAATTTAAAGTCTTCTTATAAATATGCTTTATTTTTTAATTGCCAGGAATGAGAAAAAGAAAAATAGAATTCAAATTATAAAATTACTATAATCATTGGATTTATATTACTTATTTATTCTACATTATCTTGAATGTGCAAGCACGAAGTTTAATTCACTTGAATCTCTTAATCTGACTGATACAAATTAAACTGTAAGGATTAAAATGGGAGAGTATCATCTTGTATCCATGCATTTTGCCATTTTGCTAATGTACCTAAGATATTTTAAAATGAGAAACATCAAGAAAAAAATTGTATATTAAGCAAATACCACATGTCAATTGAAAATAACTGGAAAATCAGTATTTGTGCATAAACCATGAGGAAAATGAAGTAGTAAATAACAAAATTAATTCTTCCCAATGATCAGCAGGGATCACTGGATAGACAGAAGGGAAGGAGGAAGCAAGGGAGGAGGGAAAGAATAAAAAAACAAAGAAAATAAAGGAAAAAGGAGGAGAGAATGAAGGGTAAAATGACCAGGTATTAACCCAGTAACTGAAGGGAAGGTATGAAGACCTAAAAAGCAGTTGACTGATGGAGACACTTAATAAGAAACTAAGGAGAAACAAAAAGCCGGGTGGTGTGGATGGCATATTACTTAGTAATTGACTGTAATGATTTTAAATTTGGAGTGTTGAGTTCACTTCATCTTTAAATTCTTATTATCTGACTCAGGTGTTTAATAACTATTGTTACAAGGAAAAGGGGAAAATACAATAAGAAATTCACTTTAGGAAATTTCATTCTTTCATCAGAGGAAGTCCTAAAAACCAGTCACTATGAATTTAGAGACAGTAATTTTAGCTCACTACAATGAACTTTCATTTTCATCCTGAAGTAAAATAATCTGCCTTATTATCCAAAATTGAGCAACAGGTAGGAATAATAAAGAGTGGTGGGTAGTAAATGTCAAGAATTATTCAGACCCTGAGATGATAATTGTGTGATTGAAAGTTACACAAAAATACATCCTAAAATAATTTTTATAAATAATATAGCAATCAAATGATACCAGAAATCTTCATGATGTTGTAACATGTGGGTTTAAATAAATATTTCTCTACATTTTTCTTGTTAAGGTTTATTAAATTCGCCCAGTACGGTGGTGCATGCCTGTAATCCCAGCAACTCCAGAGACTGAGACAGGAAAATTGCGAGTTCAAAGCCAGTCTCAGCAACAGTGAGCCGCTAAGTAGCTCAGTGAGATCCTGTCTCTAAATAAAATACAAAATGCAGCTGTCGCTCAGTGGTCGAGTGCCCCTGAGTGCCCAGTACCCTTGAAAAAAGAATTATGAAACTCAACAATGATTTAGCTTAATCAATACATTTTGGGGTGGTTCTTATCCACTAAATATATTTGGCTTTCATTGAAAGAACCACAGATATATTTTAAAGAATAATAAGTGTATGTCAATGAACAAATTAAAAATATAAAGTACAGGACTGAAACACACTTTGAAAGGAATTAGCTTCTATGAGTTCATGTATGTTGGGTAACTAACTTCCTCAAAATGAAGATCATTTTCTTCAGTGTGTGACAATCACGTGCACAATATTAATTACGATGTTCTTCACATATTGACTTTTTGCATCATAAACAGTGAAAGTAAGTCCTATTGATGTGACTAGATGAAGAAATATTTATTTGTCACCCAAGGTGCCATATTTCGAAAATGTAGTTGTATATTAGCAGACTTCATAAAGGTTATCCTCAGGCCGAATGCCAATGTGGGTCTTGATCTTTATCATTGCAGATTTTGCTAATATCTCCATACTATAAATCCTCAAAGAATATGACAATTCTTTTAAATATTTCTAGAATTTGAAGTAACATAATTTTCTCATTTACATCCAACTAGTTTTGTAGCTGTAGAAGTTTGTGAGGGATAAGAATTCATTAGGAGATGATTGATGTTCATTCTTGTGTCTAAGAAGTCAGAAAATCTACTCGTTTAAAACCACTGCAGCAAACAAGCAGGAAGTGTGTGTGTGTGTGTGTGTGCGCGTGAGCGTATATATGTGTGTGTGTGTGTGTGTGTGTGTGTGTGTGTGTGTATATAAACATTAAGCTCCTTCTAAGAATAATAGAGAATCATAATTGAGATGTTTTGAAAACCTAACGACTTATACATAGAGGAACA
Source organism: Xerus rutilus (assembly GCA_028644305.1). Classification (NCBI taxonomy): domain Eukaryota; kingdom Metazoa; phylum Chordata; class Mammalia; order Rodentia; family Sciuridae; genus Xerus; species Xerus rutilus. Next base: position 46,961,429 of record CM053401.1, on the reverse strand, counting down.
AAAATTTTAAAGTAGCATACTGCCTCAAAATCAGCACGCTATACTGACACAGCCACATCAATGTTCATAGCAGCTCAATTCAAAATAGTTAAACTGTGGAACCAATCTAGATGCCCTTCAACAGATGAATGGATAAAGAAGCTGTAGTATGTATACACAATGGACTATAACTCAGCATTAAAAGAGAATAAAGTTATGGCATTTGCTGGTAAATGGATGGAGTTGGAGAATATCATGCTAAGTGAAGTAAGCCAATCCTAAAAACCAAAGGCCAAATGTTCTATCCAATAAGTGGATGCTGATCCATAATGGGGGGTGGTGTGGGGAGAATGGAGGAACTTTGGGCAAAGAGGAGGGAGAAAGGGAAGGGGAGGGGCTTGAGGGCAGGAAAGAAGGTAGAATGAGATGCACATCATTACCCTAGGTACATGTATGACTGCATATGTGATGAGATTCTACATCATATACAACCAGAGAAATGAACAGTTGTGCTCCATTTGTGTACAATGAATTGAAATGCATTCTGCTATCATGTATAACTAATTAGAATAAAAAATTAAAATTAAAAAAAATAAAGTCAAAATATGTCTTTCATTCACAATTTCTATTTTTTTTCTTTCCAGTGCCAAGGATTGAACCCATTGCCCACCACATGCCAGGCATGGTTCTACCACTAAGCTACAACCTCAGTCCTCATTCACAATTTTTTGATTATTTCTACATTGATTATCAAAAGTCTTTTGTATGCTTGCTATTGTCTTCAGGGTTTTGATGTTCGATGTTTCATGATAGTTTGAAAAGCACAATATTGACAGCAAAACAATAGGAGCAAGGAAGACAGAAACCAAAGGCTTCTCTTTTCATGAGTAGGTCAAAATAATTGCTCCAATATTATATAAAAAACAGCATTTAGATGTTACAAAACAAAGTTTCAATGATCCATTCCTAAATGCTCTGGGCATCCTTATTACTTCCTTTGTAGTTCCTGTGATGGAAGCCTTTGCTTTGAAAAAAATTTATCCATGCAGAATTGTGCTGTAAAAGCAAATTAGGAATATATACAATATATTATATATAATATTAAATATAATATGTCAATATATACAATATATAAAAAGAAGGGGGAAGAAAATAATTTTAAAATACTCATGTTTACTCCCCCCAAAATCATAAACTAGTCTAATAACATCTGATTAGAATAAGGAAATACTTATTACTTATAAACCAAATTTTTGCTGGGCATGGTGGCACACAACTACAATCCCAGTGGCTCAGGAGGATCAGGCAGGAGGAACTAAATTTGAGGCCACCCTCAGTAATCTAACAAGGCCTTAAGAAACTTAGCAAGACTCAAAATAAAAAAATAAATAAAAGAGGGCTGGAGATGTGACTCAGTGGATAAGCACCCCTGGCTTCAATCTCTGGTTGTCCCTCCTCCAAACAAACAAACAAACAAAACACTTTTGGCAGTAGTCGATGACCAAAATTTCCAGACAAGAGTGCTTATTTTTACTGCTCTTCATAATGCATATATCCTATGGTCTTCAGTGGAAGGAAAGCTGAAATTATGTGCTGTATACTCTGAAGGATGGATATTTTACATCTAAATTCTTCTTTTGTGAACTTGAATATTTATTAAAAAATAAAAAATTTCAATATATCAACATGCAGAAACTTACAAATATTCAGACGGAAAATTCACAATTTATTTTTTTCAATAATTCAAAAAATAATTGATGTGTAGGTCTGGGAAGTATCTCAGTGGTAGAGCGCTTGAATTTGATACCCAGCACTGGAAAAAAAATGATACATAGCTTTTGCATTATTTATATAAACTTAAATATAATTATATGCATTTAATTTTTAATCTTAAACTATCATAGTTAAGACTTTACATTGCTCTGTGGGGTATAATAAAAATTATATATTCACATTTTAACTACATGTTTCCTAAATCTCTATTTTTTTTTACCACTATAATGTATTAATCCACTAGAGTACTAAAACAGCACAGCAATATAACACTGTATAAGGGGAATATTTTGTTTTCTCTTTCCAGTATGGTAGCCACCAGCAACATATTGCTGCTGAGCATTTGAAATGTGGTCAGTATGGCTAATTAAATAAAAGTTTTATTCACTTCAATTTAGTTATTTTATATTTAAATAACCAGTATAGCTAGTGTCCTCCACATTGAATAGCATAGCTCTAAACTTTTTGAACATAATTTCAGAACTATTACCTTCTTCATTGTTTCCTTCCATTTTTGAATTTTTTTTGCCAGTGTAACATGCTTCTAGATAATAACTATGTTCTGAGAATAGTTAATGACTTTTCTTTTGCTTTATGAGTGAGTTTCAAAATCAACAGAAAGTATATCGATCTTATTCTTTAAATGGAATGAGAAAGCTGTGCTTTCTAAAAACCAGAAGAAACACACTCCTCACCTTTGTAATTACAATGGCATAATGTCATATATAATAATTATTTCTGTTCTCAGAACTAACCTTTCTTACATTAAGAAAGCAATTAATGAAGACTTGCTCCACTTAACCCACTCTAATAACTTATGAGCCAACAAACAGTAAGATTCATTCAATAATTACCTGTAGAGATTTTATTTCAGAACAATGTTTGGGTTCTGCCTTGCTTCCCTAAGTTATTAAAATTCACTTTACTTGTATCTTGATGGATGCCTTTATCTGAGAATGAGGCTTTCCATATTTCCAAATTTTGGAGGGTAACAAAAACCTATTCTCTCTTAGAAATTCTTTTCATTTCAGTTTGATAAAAATAAACAAAGTCTTGCTAAATTTGTTTTAGTTATATTTTATGAATCCATCATGAAAAATGAAAATCATTATATTGAAAATATTTCTATATTTACAAAATACAAATTGTTTCTTATATTTTGGTAAAAATTATAGGTATGTAATACATATATTAGAACAGAATCTTTGGGTCTTCTTAGCTATTAAAATGTTAACATGCAATATTAGAGTTTACAGCATTTGATTCAGATCCAAGATGTCGGCCTAGACGGACTCCACAGACCTAGTCTCTCCAGAACTGGAGTTTGAAGTAGTGGAAATACCATCTCCCAGCCAGCTTCTTGACATCATCCTACAGCTCATCATCTCCCACAGTAATTTCACTCATGCATGTACACAGGGCCACCAGGCAGCAGTGATTGCCACAAGCAGCGTGACTTCAGTGGTGAGCGGCGGAACACAGCTGTGGTGAGGGGTCCCAGCCCAGGACTCCCCAGCCCAGGGCTTGAGTATAGGAGTTGCTCTGGGGTGGGCAGGGCCTGCCTCTACATGGGATACCAGGCTCCAGCGCCCACCCAACCATGCAAGATCCCTAGCAGTTGCTCCTGTGGACAAACATCTCCCACGTGGGACCCCGGCTACTGTTCTTTGTGGATCTCCATCTACCAGGGCAGAACTTCTTACACCAGGGAATGCTGGACAGCATCTGGGGACAAACTTTTACTTCAACAAAGCACACTGTGAAACAGCATCTCCACTGCATCCAAGACCACCAGTGGCCCAGACCTTCACCCTGTTGCTGAAGGAGATGGCTTCTTTGTGAGACACTCAACTATGACATTCTTCACCGGAGTGGGGAAATTCCAGTAAGCAACAAACAACTCCACCTACTGGAGGTGAAAGGAAGCAATCCTGTTTATTCACATTGAGACTTTATATATATATATTTTTCATTCTTATTTCATATTTTATCCTTTATCTTTTTCTCCTATTATACCTTTTGTTTAATCTTTTCATTTTGCTTCTCTGCTCTTTTCTTCTTTTCTTTATTTCTTTTTTCTTTCCTCTTTTATCTCCCACTCTTTTCCCACCCTCTCATCCCCAATATTTGTGAAACCAAGTGTTTGCTATACAGTAGGATATGGTAGATTGGGAAAACTGAAGACTATACTAAAGTGGTATTATATAGTCTTGTAACTCCCACTTGCACATGTTTTATTTTTCTTAACTATTATGTCTCCTTACTAGCTGTACTCTTATTTTTTTCCCTCTTACTGGTCTTCCCCAACACTCTTTCATTCTTTCTACTAATAGCCAACTTCTTTTGGATTCCTTTTTCATGCTTTCTAGGATCTAATAAACATACCCTCACTTCCTACTACCCTAACATTCTATCCTACACCCCATCCCCAAGTTTCTCTAGCCTACCAGAAGAAATTATAGACCCTTGTGAAAACCCATTGTTTACATAATAGATGTTAAATGAACTCATAATTGCTGTATATTGTAACTAAACTGTAAATGTATTTAGGAGCTATTAGAAGCTACTTGGTTTAAAGCTATATATAGTTTATATTGAGATCTGTCAATATTGGTCTCCCCCTTAAAGGAGAAGTATTGAAACCCTGTAGGGAAACTATAACCCTATAGGATTAAAAAAACTGTAACATCTTGGATCAGCAGAGCTAGAAGGAAAGACACACAAACACCATGAAAAAACAAGGGAAGAAAGTGCCTCAAACAAACCAAGATACCACATTATTAGAATCCATGGTCAGTACAGCAGAAGAAATGACAGAACAGGAGTTCAGGATGTACATAATTAAAATGTTCTTTGACTTAAAGAATGATATAAGAGAGCAAGCTCAGTCAGCAAAAGATCATTTCAATAAAGAGATACATAGGCAAATACAGGAAGTAA
>CM053401.1:46895651-46956237 GCA_028644305.1 Xerus rutilus | reverse complement strand
GAAACCATGAACAGAACATCCAAGATTATGAGATAACATTAAAGGACCAAATTTAAGAATTATTGAGATAGAGGAAGGCATAGAATTCCAAACCAAAGGAATGAGCAATCTATTCAATGAAAGAATATCAGAAAATTTTCCAAATATGAAGAATGAATTGGAGAATCAAATTCAAGAGGCTTAAAGGACACCAAATGTACAAAATCACAACAGACCTATACCAAGGCACATCACAATGAAAATGCCTAACATTCAGAATAAGGAGAGAATCTTAAAAGCCACAAGAGAAAGGAACCAGATTACATATAGGGGGAAGCCAATTAGGATCACTGCAGACTTCTCAACCCAGACCCTGAGAGCAAGAAGATCATGGAACAACATATACCGAGCACTAAAAGACAGTGGATGCCAACCAAGAATCTTATATCCAGCAAAATTAAGTTTTAAGTTTGATGATGAAATAAAAACCTTCCAATATAAACAAAAATTAAAAGAATTCACAGCAAGAAAGCTGGCACTACAGAACGTTCTTGGTAAATTATTCCATGAGGAGGAAGTGAAAAACAACAATGAAATCCTGCAGAGGGAGAAGCTACACTAAAAGAAAGACCAATCAAAGGAAAAACCCAGTCAAGTTAAAACTAAGAATAAGTCAAAATGTCTGGGAATATAAACCATGTCTCCATAATAACCTTGAATATCAATGGCCTAAACTCAGCAATTAAAAGACACAGACTGGCAGATTGGATTAAAAAAAAAGACCCAACAATATGCTGCCTCTTAGAGACTCATCTCATAGAAAGAGACACTCACAGATTGAAGATGAAAGGATGGGAAAAATATCTATCACTCACATAGACTGCATAAAGAAGCAGGAGTTTCCATCCTCATTTCAGACAAAGTCAACTTCAAACCAAAGTTAGTGAAAAGGGATAAAGAAGGTCATTTTATACTGCTTAAGCGAATCATACATCAACAAGACATAACAATCTTAAATATCTATGCTGCATACAATGGGGCAGCCAGATTTGCCAAACAAACCCTTCTCAAATTCAAGAATCAAATAGGCCACAGTACAATAGTATTGGGTGACTTCAACACAACTCTCTCACCATTGGATAGATCTTCCAAGCAAAAACTAAACAAAGAATTGGCAAGACTTAATAGAACAATCAATGTTCTAGACTTAATGAATATATATAGAATATTCCATCCTTCAACAAGCAAATACATGTTTTTCTCAGCAAATGGATCCTTCTCCAACACAGATCATATTTTATGCCACAAAACAAGTCTTAGTAAATACAAAAAAATAGAGATACTACCTGCATTCTATCTGACCAGAATGGAATGAAACTAGAAATTAATAACAGTTTGTTTTTTTTTTAAAAAAGCCACCACAACACCTGGTGATTCAATAATTTGCTATTGAAAAATGCATGGGTAACAGAAGATATGGGGGAGGAGACAAAAAATTTTTTGGAGGTAAATGAGAAACAAAATTGACAAACCCTAACAAAGAAGGAGAAAGAAAACCCAAATTACTAAAAATTGTGATGTAAAAGTAAATATCATGACAGACCCTGCTAAAATACAGAGGATAATTAGAAACTATTTAGAAAACTTATATTCCAGTAAAATAGAAAACCCTGAAGACACCAACCAATTTCTAGAGACATATGATCCACCCAAATTGAACTAGGAGGACATTCATGACTTAAACTGATCAATTACAAGCAAGGAAATAGAAGATGCCATCAAGAGCCTTCCAAACAAGAAAAGCCCTGGACCAGATGGATTCTCAGCCGAGTTCTGCAAGACCTACAAAGAAGAACTAACTCCAATACTCCTCAAATTATTCCATGAGATAGAAAGAGAAGGAACCCTTCCAAACTCATTCTATGAGGCTAGTATCACCTTGATTCCAAAACCAGACAGAGACACATCAAAAAAGGAAAATTTCAGATCAATATCCTTGATAAATATAGATGCAAAAATTCTCAATAAAAATTTGGCAAATCGCATACAAAAGCATATTAAAAAACTAGTACACCATGATCAAGTGGGGTTCATTCCAGGGATTGCAAGGTTGGTTCAACATACGGAAATCAAGAAACGTAACCCATCACATCAATAGACTTACAGATAAGAATCACATGATTCTGTCAATTGATGCAGAGAAAGCATTTGACAAAATACAGCACCCTTTCATGTTTAAAACACTAGAAAAACTAAGGATAGTAGGAACATACCTCAACATTGTTAAAGCAATATATGCTAAACCTAAAGACAATATCATCCTAAATGGAAAAAAACTGAAAGCATTCCCTCTAAAAACTGGAACAAGACAAGGATGTCCTCTCTCACCATTCTTATTCAATATAGTCCTTGAAACTCTAGCCAGAGCAATTAGATGAAAGAAATTAAAGGGATATGAATAGGAAAAGAAGAACTCAAACTATCATTATTTGAAGATGACATGATTCTATGCTTAGAGAATCCAAAAAATTCCACCAGAAAACTTCTAGAACTGATAAATGAATTCAGCAAAGTTGTAGGATATAAAATCAATATCCATAAATCAAATGCATTTCTATACATCAGCAATGAGTTCTCTGAAAGAGAAATTAAGAAAACTACTCCATTCACAATAGCCTCCAAAAAAATAAAATACTTGGGAATCAATCTAATAAGAGTAGTGAAAGACCTCTACAATGAAAATGATAAGACTCTACAGAAAGAAATTGAAGAAGATCTTAAAAGATGGAAGACCTCCCATGCTCTTGGATAGGCAAAATCAATATTATTAAAATGGCCATACTACCCAAAGCACTATACAGATTCAATGCAATCCCAATTAAAATCCCAAAGGCCTTTCTTATTGAAATAGAAAGGCAATCATGAAATTCATTTGGAAAAATAATAGACCCAGAATAGCCAAAGCAATCCTGAGCAAGAAAAGCAAAGCAGGAGGCCTTACAATTCCAGACCTTAAACTTTACTACAAAGCAATAGTAACAAAAATGGCATGGCACTGACACCAAAATAGACATGTAGACCAATGGTACAGAATAGAAGACACAGACAGTAATGCACATAAATACAGCTATCTCATACTAGACAAAGGTGCCAAAAACATACATTGGAAAAAGATAGCCTTTTCAACAAATGGTGCTGGGAAAACTGGAAATCCATATGCAGCAAAATGAAACTAAACCCCTATCTCTCACCATGCACAAAATTTAACTCAAAGTGGATCAAAGACCTAGGAATTAGACCAGAGACTCTGCGTCTAATTGAAGAGAAAGTAGGCTCAAATTTTCATCACGTCGGATTAGGCCCCGACTTCTTTAACAAGACTCCAAAAGCACAAGAAATAAAAGCAAGAATCAATAAATGGGATGGATTTAAACTAACAAGTTTCTTCTTAGCAAAAGAAACTATCAATGAGGTGAACAGAGAGTCTACATTCTGGGAGCAAATTTTTGCCACACGCACATCAGATAGAGCACTGATCTCCAGGATATATAAAGAACTCAAAAAACTTAACATCAAAAAAACAAACAACTCCATCACTAAATGGGCTAAGGAGCTGAATAGAAACCTCTCAGAAGAAGATATACAATCAATAAAGAAATATATGAAGAAATGTTCAACATCTCTAGCCATTAGAGAAGTGCAAATCAAAACTACTCTCAAATTTCATCTCACTCCAGTCAGAATGGCAGCTATCCAAAAATACAAGCAAGAATAAGTGCTGGTGAGAATGTGGTGAAAAAGGTACAAACATTGCTGGTGGGACTGCAAACTGGTGCAACCAATCTGGAAAGCAGTATTCCTTTAAAAACTTGGAATGGAACGACCATTTAATCCAGCTATTCCACTCCTCGGCCTATACCCTAAAGATTTAAAAACAGCATACATTGACACAGCCACTTCATTGTTTATAGCAGCACAATTCACAATTGCTAAACTATGGAAACAACCAAGATGCCCTTCAATAGATGAATGGATAAAGAAACTGTGGTACATATATACAACGAAATATTATTCAGCAATAAAAGAGAATAAAATTATGGCATTTGCAGGTAAATGGATGGAATTGGAGAACATTATGCTAAGTGAAGTAAGCCAATCCCAAAAAACCAAATGCTGAATGTTCTCTCTGATTAGTGGATGCTGATACATAAGGGGGATGGGAATGGGGAACATAGGAGAAATGGAGGATCTCTGGATGGGGAAGGGGGAGGAGGGGGGAGGGAAAGGGGAATGGGTGTAGTAAAGATGTTTGAATGAAATGGTCATCACTACCCTAGGTGCATGTATGAAGACACAAATGGTGTGACTCTATCTGGTTTGCAACCAGAGAAATGGAAAAATTGAGCTCTATATATGTACTATGACTTGACTTGAAATGCATTTAAATAAATAAATTAATTAATTTAAAAAAAGAGTTTGCAGCATTTAAAAACCTAAATATATATAACAACATATTTTAATAATTTTTATCACCTGCTAAATTTTAATTGCAAAAGAATATAGCAGTTATTGAATGATAACTGATACTGAATGTATCAGTTAGTTTAACAATAAAATAACCCAATTTATTTTAACCAACTATTTTACTTTAACTAGTTTATTTTAACTAACAATTTTAATCAAATTTGACTACAGTTCACAAAGTTAAACATTAATGAATGTATATAATATCCAAGGTCACAGATTAGATTCAGCATCATTCTTCTTTGAAAACTGACAAATTAAAAGAAAAATATTCCAGTTGAAATTTGAGTATTGACCTGTAATGTTGTTATATGAATATTGTGAGAATAAATTAAGAAATTTCCCAATATGAGGCTTTTACATACAGAATTCAAAATATTCTTCTAGACAGGGGAGAAGCGGTGGTTTTGCAAGGGCAAGGATAGTTGACAACAAGTTTAGTACATAAATAGGTGAGATACAACCACACAGCTTCAGTATTGGGAGTAAAGGTAAAAAATTGAAAACCAGATTAAAGTGAACTAGAAATTCAAAGGAAGAGTTCTAAGGGTCAAGTCTACAGGGTCATTAAAGTTCAGAGTAGTAAGAAACCAATCAACATCAAAGGAATTGCAGTAGTAACCTGGCAAGAGAAAGCTGGTGTATTTAGTTGGCAGGACATCAAGAGGTTTCCGGGAACTACAGTAGAAACAGAAAGAGAACCTATGTTCTCTTAATTTGGGGAAAGTAGCTGTTACAGGCAAGTTTAGAAACCACGCATATGTGCTTAAAGTATTTGCCCTATTTCAGTTCTTTCTCTATCTTTTCCTCCTCTGTGTCTATGTTCTCATCTTGAAAGCAATTTCCTCATCTCCTCTTAAATGATATTGTCTTAAATCATTCACTCTTTTTGTTGTTGCTTGCTTCTGTCCAAACCATTCTTTCAAAACTAATCTATCAATTAAGTTGAAGTTCCAACTTCAATGATCTTTTTATCCTCAGCTTGCTAATATTTCTTGTTCTTTGGATTGTTTGAAGTGTTTCTGTTTCTGATTTCATCCCTCTGCCAGCTTCCCCTCTGGCCTGAGACATCCCTTCTCTTCACAATATTCAGTAGAAAATACATCAGTCATCTTTCTTGAAACTCTTGCAACATATCTGTTAAATTTCCACAGCTTCAATGATCATCTCCAGCCAGAAGATTTTAAAATTATTTAGTCTCTTACCTCATCTTCTAAACTCCAGCATCCTGCTGTGGTCTGAGTGTTTTTCCTGCCCTCTTACTTCCTATGTTCAAATCCTTCCCTGCAAACTGATAAGATTCAGAGGTTTGGCTTTTGGCAGAGGATTGGATCATGAGGATGGAGCCCTCATGATTGGGATTAATGCCCTTGTAAAAGAGATCAGAAATACCTGTTTTGCCTCTTTTACCTTCTTCTTCTTCTTCTTTTTTTTTTTTTTTTTTTTTTGGTACTGGAGAGATTGAACTCAGGGGCACTCGACCACTGAGCCACATCCCCAGCCCTATTTTGTGTTTTATGTAGAGACAGGGTCTCATTGAGTTGCTTAGTGCCTCGTCATTGCTGAGGCTGGCTTTGAACTCATGATTCTCCTGTCTCAGCCTCCCTAAGTGCTGGGATTACAGGCTTGTGCCACCGTGCCCGGCTCCTCTTTTACCTTCTTAGGAGACAGTGAGAGAGTAGGATTCCTGAAGAATGGAACCTCACCAGACATGAAATCAGTTTTTCTTCTTTGTAAGCTACCCAAGTTTATGGTATTTTGCCATAGCACTGTGAGCAGACTGAGACATTCTCTACTTGTAAAGGTCTACTGGTTCTTACCTTAAATCAGTGCTTCTCACTTTAAGGAATTTTTGCTGTTAAGAAGACATTTCTCCAGACATGTTAAGAAGAATGTCTGGAGACATTTTTTTGTCATAAGATTGGGCACTACTGGCATCCAGTGGGTAGAGGCCAGGAATGCAGCTAAGCGTCTTCCAATGCACACAGCTAACCTTCTTATCAAAGAATTACCCAGCACAAAATGTTAATAGTATAAAGAATCTCTGTGTTTAATACTTTCCAGATGACTCAAAGGCAGTACATCTGCCTTCATTTGCTCTTGAAAGTACCAGAAATTTAGTAGCTAATTGTTATTTATTACCTCACAGTTCTGTAGATTAGAGATCTGTCCAAACATGACTAGGCTCTTTGCTCAGGTTATAAAAACTTCTAAGTAAAGGTTGAAGCTGAGCTGAGTTCTCATCAGAAGGCTCCAGAGAAACATCCACTCCAAGCTTGTTCATGTTGTTAACAAAATTCAGTTCTCTGAGGCTACAAAAATAAAAGTCCCTTTTCCTTGCTGAATGACACCCAGAGGCTGCTTTCAGCTCTCAGAAGCCAACTGCCATCCTTGCCAGGTATTTTGCTCAGTCTTCGAGCCAGCAATGAAACGTTCAGTCCTCCTGATGTGTTGAACAACCTACTTCCTTTTCTGTTCCTGGCCAGGGAAAATGCTCTCCTTTTGAAGGACTCTTATGATTAGGTCAGATCCATCTGCATAATCTCCCTTTCTCAAAGTCAGCTGTGCATGCAACATAATCTAATCACATAAGTATAATTCACCACATTCACAGCCTGAAGGATCATGCACAGTGTGCACATGAGGAAGACAGACGCCATCTTAAAATTTTGGCTATCACAATGAATAGAACTGAATTCATAGTGTTCCTTACCAAATTACACCTTGCACCTGCTTCTATTAAAAGCACCATATCTTCTCAATCAGCCAGGCTTAAAATTTCTACCTAACCCTCATAATCAATTGACTTAACTGTTTGAAATAGTCTTTAGATCATTTCCAGTACCACACAGCTTGCCCACACTGTCTTACTCCACCGTTTTCCCATCCTGTTCAAATCCATTTTATATACTACTGCAGCATAAATTCTTCTGAGGCAAATTTCTGTTATCTGAAACTTGTACTGTATCTCATTTGCAAAAAAGGATGACGTTCAAATTTTATAGGATTAAGTCTAAATTTCTGAATGTTATTGCCTTTAATCTACCCTTTATTTGAGCCAAATGAATCTCACTGTTCCTCATGGAGGCCTCACTCTTCTTCTTTATCATGCAATTTTGCTTAGAATTAAAATCTACCTATCTGGCAATTAAAACCCAATGTAGTTGTCCTCTTCATAAGGAATCCTTCCCAAATATTTCAATTAGTGGTAAAAGCTCTTTTTTTTTCAGAATTCTGAAAGTAAATATTTTTTAAAAATTATATTTTTGTTATCATGTTATAAAATATATTATTTGAAATTGTGCATATATCATGTTCTTCCACTATGGAATAACTTCTTGTGAACATTATCCAACAATACATATATTTTCTACACTGTATGTCACTAAAATGATCAATTTGAAGAACTAGGACAACTAAATTTCCTTGTTCCCAATTATAAAGGTAATTGCAATGAGATAAGGGCTAATTTGTGCTTAGAAAAGGTTGGTTCTGGAAAGTGTGTATAGATTCCTTAATGAAGGGGAAAGGATAGCCACTGATGTATTAAAGGGTACTTAGGAAAGCCTGAGAGTGACAATGAGTCTAGCTATCCACAGTAAATTAGTAAAACCTTTTTTGTTGCCTTTACAATCTCTCTTTATTTAAACATCACTTTTTCATTTCTGGTGACACTCTGTAATTTCCCTCAACATATTTTGGATATTATAAAACCTTGTAATCCTGTTTAGGTATCCATTATCTTCCACAATGTATAAAAATGGATGTTTAGTGAAAAGCAGCTATCTAGTCTGATAAGTAAATTTTACTATTTTGATAATATAAATTAACTGTGGTGTCATTTAAAACTTGTAGTCAGCTCCTTAATTATTATGGTTGAGACTGTAGGGTAGGATAAATCAGTTTAGAAAAATCTGGAAGGTTTTTTGTACATTTAGAAAGCCTTTGAAATATATTTTGTGCTTTCACTTAATTTCCCTTCTCTAGCCATTTTTGATATCTGTGCTTACACTAATTTAAGGGAATCGAGATGTTCCATACTTATCAGCTTTCTGAGTTATGGATAATTTCATTTACAAAAACTACATATTGTACACAATTGAGCAATAGTGGAGGAAGAGTAGCTGTTGTGGGTTGGATTGTTTCACCCCGGATATATTTTGTTGAAGTCCTTTATCCTCAATACCTTAGAATGTGACTGTATTGGAAATAAAAAGGTATTAAAAGATGTAATTAAGATTCAATGAGGTAATGTCTGTGGGCCCTAACCCAATATAACAGGTATCCTTTAAGAAAAGGATATTAGGACACAGATATAGAGGAAAGATCATGTGAAGACAGATGAAGAAACCCATCTACAAGCCCACAAGAGAGGTCAAAGAAGAAACTAACCTCACTGACCCATTAGTCTAAAATTTTGGGGGGCCAGAATTGTAAAAAAATAAATTACTGTGGTTCAAACCACCCAGTCGGTGGTACTTTGTAATGGCAGCCCCAAAAAACTATCAGAGCAGCTTTTTTGGAGCTAAGTACTATAATACAATTAAAACTATATTTTTTAAAGAAGTACTTTACAAGTTAAATAAACTGTTGCTTTTATGCACTATAAACACACAGTTGGCAAGCCTAGATTTATAACAGAAAATAGAGTGAATGGTCAGAAAATGAGGCATTTGGGCAAACAGGTATGCTTATATATGAAGTCTTCTAAATGAGTTTCAATGTTTTCCTTCTGTCTGACTTTCTACCTGCTTTTCCATTTACTGAGCCTCATAGATGCTATACTTTACCAATAAAAGTCATGGAGAAATATTACCATCCTTCAGTGAATACCGGGGGTGTATGAAACCCAAACACTAATACTATTAAGGAACACTGTCTGGATTCACCTCTCATCCTCAATCATAAATCTGCATTCAATAAACATTGAGCCTTTGCTGCCTGCACAGTAGGTAATCAATGAAGCACTTTAAGACCTAATCATTGACTAAGAGGGAATTAGGTTAGGCTAATGCAACTGGATTTTTGTATTCCTTAGATACATGTTACATATCCTGAAAATTTAACAGAATTCGATTTACTCTGTAGACTCAAATAACAACAATGAAAAATAACAAAAATATAGCCTCCTTTCTCAAGAGTCTTGAAGATGTTGCCATGTGGCCATATCACCTTTTGTATCTATCATGTAAGTTTATGGAATTGAGATTGAGTGAGTTCTTAAGTTTTAATCACCAGGTATACACTCAATCAGTAATACATTAATTATTTTTGTTTCTTTATTATTTTAGTAAGAACATTTAACATCAGGCATACCCTCTACCTAATTTTAAAGTGCGAAATACAGCATTGTTAACTATAGGCACAATGTTGTTTAGTCCTTTCTCTATAATTTATTCATCTCACAAGACTGAAACTTTGTAACAACTGAAAGATAATTTCCCATTTCTTCCTGTACACATCTTCTAGCAACTACTTTTTTATTCTCTGAGTTTGACAGTTTTTGATACTACAATACCATTCCAAACTAGTTTCAGAGTACGGCTTTCCAGTTTGGTAAAGTATTGAATTTCTCTATGCCTTAAAGGCTTATCTGTAAAATGTGTCTGATTAGTGCCCCCATGAGGTGTTAGAACTAAGTGATGTATGAATAGAGCACTTAGTGATTTATGAAAACATTAGACATTATTAAATGTGAGTGATACTATTTATTCATAGACTCATTTCCTGTTCTTATTGGCTGAAAAATGCACTACATTAGAATTAAAAGTATAAAAATTAAAACCACAGTGAGAATTATTTCTCCACGTATAAACTTTGCAAAATATAAATGCTGTTAAGACACTATTATCAACACTTTAATAAAGAAGTGATTTATGTAAGAATTAACTTAAGATTGATCTGAGTTCTTTTAGTTATAAATGATTCATAAACTCACCCTAAATTCAAGGAAGACAACACAGGATATGAAAATTGCTAGGTGTGGTTCATGGATGGTGTAGAATCTTGGAAGTAGAGCTACAACATTATTATTGCTAAGATCACAATTATCATGACCCACCACTTCACCCTTATTTTCACCTGTTATTGACTTTACTACAGAATATTTCAGTTATTTGGGGGAAAGCACAAGGGAAACTGTCAGTGCCATTAAAATATCAATTACCCTAAATTAAATAATTCTGCTTCTGGAACATATTATAATGATATTTATTTCAAAAAATAAAAACATAATATATGCTTAGAGATGTTTTTCCTTGAGATAGGCAAATTTTATAAAAAATGAGATTGATTCATCCATAAAATGATGAAAGAAATTACCAAATTTTTTTCAAGAAATATTAGGCAAACATTAGAAACTTTTTTCAAAAGATACTATAATAATATCTTCTGGTATTATCACATTATTATGTCTATATACACCTGAATATGTATGTATGAGTATAAGTTATAATGATACATTTATAAGGAATCAGGAAACATTCTGAAACAGAGAAAAATAACTAACATATCAATATTGCTAAATTCTTTAGTGAAATCATAAATTACTTTTTAATCTCTCCTACTCCTAGTTCTATTATTGTATTTTGGGTGAAATAATCTGTCCTTTTCTACATTACTGAACTGCCATTCAAAACTATTTTCCCTCACTTTCTGATTGAAACCCAATGCTTTGGCTAGATTAAATTATTTGTAGATTCCCAAATACACCTTATAGTTTTAATGTCAGTATCCTGGGTGACTTCATGTTCTTGGTGATCTTCTAACTGCATGAATAATTTATTTTCCTGCTTCACTCCAGTACCTTTCCTAGTGCCACGAATTCTAACACAAGCCATAAATAAGCACAACCAGAAAGGGAAGGTACTAAGTATCCCTAGAGCAACTCCCCATCACTGGGGATAGAGAGACAGGAGATAAATTCTCTAGCTTCTTGTCTTCTATGTAGACATTCTGACGTGGCATTCTTATTCTTTTCTAAGATGATCCTGGAGGATTTAGAGCCCTATTTTTTTTTTTTTTACAGAAATTAGTTCTTAAATGTATTCAAATACAATCGCATTCTTTCTGATTTCTTGCTAAGGTAAACTGGAATACCTCCCCAATAACATAACATTTCAAATGCCTCATCCCAGTCTATTTTATGAGGATCCCAATCTACAACTTGCTCTTATATTTTTGGTGTCTTATTCTCTTTGCTTGGAAAAAAGATTTATTATTTTACCCTTATCCTTCATGAATTTTAGCAGACAATGAACTTTTGAGAGCAGTGAGTCTTCTATATTTGTGTTTTTTCTTATATACTTGGTAGCATATAATTAAGTAATCAATAACATCATTTGTACAAATGACTGAATTGATAACAAAGGTATAACAGCAGTGAGAATCAAGAGTACTTTCATTCACAGATTTCTGGGGCTTGTCAATGACAAATTACTTATAAACTTAATTATCCTATAATGTTGGATAATTAATTATCCTATTCCTTAATTATCCTGTCCCTAATTATCCTATAATCCTTTGTATAGTCAAATACTTTCTACATGGCCTTCTATTTGTGATGACATAAACTATAACATTTTCTTTAAAATTTCCTGTTATATTCTCATTATATTACTTAAAAAGCAGTATGCATCCCATCCTCTGAAATGCTGACATAATCCATAGTTTATTTCTACTCCCACACCCAAAAAGAAGAGGCAAAAGTGATGGTATGCCATTGATTAGATTATGTTCTGCAAGCAAAGATGATTGGACTTCATGAACATGATTACAAGACTTTTTCTCAGTAGTCTGCAGTGAGAAATTCTATGGCTTAAAGAACAGCTTTTTTGTGATTTATATATGGAGAAAGGCACATGTTATGGTTTGGATATGAAGTGGCCTCCAGAGACTTATGTGTTAAATGACTCCAATGCAGCAATACTCAGAGGTGGGGATTTGGGGAATGGATCATGAGGGCTTTAATCTTATCAGTGGACCAATCCATTGAGAGTGACTGTTAGGAGGTAGTAAAAACTGGGAACCTAGATGAAGGGAGTGGGTCACTGGGGCCATGTCATTGGGTAATATATCTTGTCCCCCACCTCTTTCTCTCTCTTTGCTTCTTGGCCACCATGAAGTGAGTGACTTTGCCCAATTACACCCTCATCATAAAAGTACCATGATGGATCTACGAACCTTATCACAAATCCAAAGTCATCAGAGCCAGATGACCACGGATCATTCCTACTGTTTTTTTTTTTTTTTTTTTTTGGTCACCATGATGAAAATTTGACGTATGCACCACATATCAGGGAGTTAGGAGGACCTTGATAATCTGAATGTGAATCTCAACAATCAGCCAATAAGAACTGATGGCCTCAGTCATGCAAACATAGGAAATGAATTTGCCAATAATCCCAATAAGCATGAAAGTAAGTACATTCCTACTTTGATTGCAGCCTTATAAGACCCCAAGCAGAAGACCTTGCTAACTTGTTCTAGACCCCATGAAAACTGTTACATAATTAATATGTGTTATTTTAAGTTGGTAATTTATTATATAGCAATAGCAAATCAATAAAATATAATTTTAAGAATAAAACATTACATTAAAATGTATTACCTTAGCTGTATTTGTAATCCAAATATTGGTTTAGCAAAACAATTATTTTCTCTTATTCTTTATTCTTTCCTCCCTAAAATCTTCTGAATAATCCCATCATTCTCTTTTTCTCTCTCCAGATAAGACAAAACTTCCATGCCAGTGAGTGGTACTAAGAAAGCTGACATGTCATTTATAATAAGCCAAAAGCAAACATTATACTGACTGAGGAAAGATGAAAACTTTCTCTCCAAGATCTGAAACAGGACAAGAAGGTCCTCTTTGGCCAGTTGTATTCAGTATAGTTTGGGAAATCCTGGCTAGAAGAATCAGGCAAGGGAAAGAAATGGGCATTCAAACTGTAAAAGAGGAAGTAAACTTGTTATTGTTTACAAATATCATGATCATATGTATAGAAAATTCCCCAAAACTCCACCAAAGAGCATCAGAACTAATAAATGAATTCAGCAATGTTTCAGGATACAAGATCAATATATAAAAATCAGTAGAGTAGTTATATTTTAATAGCAAATTATCTGACACACATATCAAGAAACCAATCCCATTTACAATACCTACAAAACATTAAAACACCTAGGAATACATGTATTAAAATAAGTAAAAGATCTCGTCAATGAAAATTATAAAACATTTATAAAAGAAATAAGATAAATGGATGAGGACACAAAAGGTGGTGAGACATGCTGAGTTCATGGGTGGAAGAATCAATATTTTCAAAATTCCATATTTCCCAAAGTGATTTACATAATCAGTGCAATCCTTATCAAAATATTAACAGCATTCTTTACAGAACTAGACAAAATGATCCCCAAATATACAGTGTGTGTGTGTGTGCGCACACACACACATACACAATAGCAAATAGCAAAAGTTTTCTTGAGGCAAAAGAACAAAGCAGGGGGTTTGTGGCTCAGTGGTAGAGTGCTTGGCTCGCATGCATAAGGCACTGGTTCGATCCTCAGTATTGTATATAAATAAATGACAACTAAAAAAATTTAAAAACAAAGCAGGAGGCATTCCACTACCTAACCTCCACAAATACTATAAACTGTAGTAATGAAAACAGCATGGTATTGGTATAAAAATAACTGCAGAGACTAATGGAACAGAATTCAGAGTCAAAATTCATGAATATATAAGCATGTGATCAACTTGAAGCAAATTAAAAACATAAATGTAATAATTAAAATTATTAAATTACCAGAAGAAAATATAGGCAAACTATTTCAAGATATTGGAATAGGCAAGGTTTTTAGAATCAAGACATCAAAAACACAGAAAACAAATGGGAAAAGGAATAGATGGGATTATCTCAAATAAAAAAGCTTCTTCACAGTGAAGGAAATAATCAACAAACTGCAGAGATAACCTCAAAATGGGAAAGAATTTTTGAGCACTATGCATAAGGCATTGATATCCAGAGTATATAAGGAACTATATTTTTTAAAAAAATCAATAGCAAAAAGGAAATAAATGATGATTAAAAAATGGGAAATAGTTCTAAAGAGATAATTCTCAGAAGAAAATACACAAATGAGCAATGAATACATTAAAAATACTCAATATCACCGATCAGGGAAATGCAAATTGAAACCACAATAATATAATACCTGACCCCACTAAGAATGACTGTTTTTGAAGACTAAAGGTAACAAGTGCTGGCAAGGTTGTGGGGAAAAGAGAATATTTGCGCACTTTTTGTGGAAATGTAAATTAATTCAGTTATTTTAGAAAACAGTATGCAGTTTCCTCAAAAATGAAAAACATACAACATATTTTCATATAACCCAAAATCCCACTACTGAGTATATATGCAAATAAATGACATCAGTATGTCAAAGGGGCATCAGCACTCCCATTTTCATTGCACCCAAATTTATAATATCCAAGAAATGGAAATGACCTAAGTGTTCATCTATTGATAAATGTATAAAGAAATG
This sequence comes from Xerus rutilus, assembly GCA_028644305.1. Lineage (NCBI taxonomy): Eukaryota > Metazoa > Chordata > Mammalia > Rodentia > Sciuridae > Xerus > Xerus rutilus. Next base: position 46,941,186 of record CM053401.1, on the reverse strand, counting down.
CAATACATATACATAATTAAGCCTTAAAAAAGAATGAAATTCACTCAGTTGCCTCAAAATGAAGATCATTTTGTTAAGTGAAATAAGCCAGGCACGAAAAGACAATATTGCATAATCAAACTCATATGTGGAATGCAAAAAAGTTGATTTGATAAAAAGAAAATGTTGAAAGCAGAATGGGGGTTACCAGAGGCCAGGAGAATAGGAGAGAGATGGGGAAAGGTTGATCCTGGGTACTAAGTTACAGTTAGATAGGAACAAGGTTTGGTTTGCTGTAGATAAAAACATGCATTTCAAAAAGCTAGAAGAAAGTTTTTAAAAGATTTTACCATAAAGAAATGATAAATGTTTAAAGATATAGATCTGACTTACCTGATTTAATATATTTAATATATACATGCAGCAAAACATCACATAGTACAACTTTAGTATATATAATTTTTAAGCATCATTCAAAACTAGATTTTAAAACAAGGAAGGTGAAGTATTGACAAAAAAATCCCAGAAAACAATTAAACAATTAGATATAACCATATACATTGTTAAAAAGCAACTTTTCAGAGACTAGTATAGGCAGAAAACTTACACCCAAAGATATCTAATGTTTTAATCCTCAAATTTAATGATATTGTGTGTAACATAGAAAATGGACTTTTTCAGGTAAGAATGAATTAAGGATCCTGAGAAGGTAAGACTATCCCAGATTATTAGCTGAACTCAATATCACTGTAAGAGTCTTCTTAAGTAGAGGTGTAAACACAAAAATTTGAAGACCTTACTCTGCTAGCTTTGAAGATGGAGGAAGGATCCAAGAACCAAGGAATGTGGGTAGCCTCTAGGCAGATGCCACAGACAAGGCAAGGATCAGATTCTGTCTTGAATCCTCCAGAAGTAAGGCAGCCCCACTGACTCATTTGTAGACTTTTGACTTCAAGAAGTATAAAGCAATGCATTTGTGCTGTTTATCTAAGCTTTGGTGACCTTTTTTTTTTTATAGCAGCAGTAAGCAACTAATACAATCAGCAAATATTGCAGTGGGCTTAACAGATATATTTGCCAAACTATATATTACTATCATAACAAACCTGTAAATGAAGATGCTGTAACTATTATTTAAGAAATTCTCTTTTAGCCTGGTGTAGTTATGCATGCCTGTAATATCAGCAGCTCTGGAGGCTGAGGCAGGAGGATTCCAAGTTCAAAGTCAGCCTCAGCAACAGTGAGGCACTGAGCAACTCAGTGAGACCCTGTCTCTAAATAAAATACAAAATAGGTCTGGGGATGTGGCTGAGTTCAATCCCAATTAAAAAAAAATATATTTTTTTATAAACACACACACAAGCATAGATTCTTCATTGCCACAAGTGCTATTCTTCTCTTTTCTTTTATAGAATTTTTCTTAAACATAATGATAATATTTTAAGTCTGCACTAGTCCTTGTGTAGATCTGAAAGATTATACAAGGGTTTTTATGATTTTCTTCCAAGGCTTCCCATCTACATGGTAAAGGCTAAACTTTCATTTGAGAAGAGAGTATAATGAAATAATCTGATCAGAAATAAACAAGCATGGTTAAATCCCAACACACAAAGGACAGAACAGTCCTTAGCTAAGCCTGCAGTGAAGCTGTTCTGAGGACAATAAAACCTCTGGAGAAAACTGGTACTATGGACAATACCTTTCAAAGTGGCTTTCATAAGAGAAAATATCAGGAAATCTTTGCTAAAGAAAGAAGAAATGAAGAAAAGAAGATATATTATTAAATATTGCTCACTAATAAAATACAAGCTACATGGTGAATCATTTACAGTGGAAGTGTGTTTTGCCGGAAGACTGAAAGATCTAGCAAAAAGCTGATGTACTCTTCTCCCATTCTTCTCCAAACTTAAAAGCAACACTCTCACTAATCCCAAGTGTTAGTGAAAGAATAGGAATGCGTGGTTGCCATCCTTTCAATGGCCACTATACAGACAAAAACAACAGTGAAGATATTTATTACTCTAATATGGACCTTCTTCAAATCCTAGCTGTGATTTCTATTTCTAAAAGGGAAAAAAAGTAGAACTGTGGTGAATGATCAAGAGAACTTACCTGTTCATATCTGTAAAGTCTTAGTTGCTTATAAATAACTCAAAATTTCCCTGTTAATCATGTAAAAACTTCCAAGTGACTAAAGAAAATTGATGCGTAGCTAAACTGTTGGCTATATAATTTTCCTGTGCTAAAACATAAATGAATTGGCCAGATCAGCCTCTACATCCTTCAGTTTTACATTTAAGCCTGTAATTCAGGTAGCTTCATCAGAGTGATATTCCAATTGAAGTTATGAAGCTGAGGCTCTGTGGCTTAGAAACCCAAATCATTCAAGCACTTGATTTATATGTGATACAGACATCTGATTACTTTTCTTTTAAAATAAAACTTAAATAAAAAAATGCACTCACTAATTATCCAGCGAGACCAATAATTATACCAGAGCAAGTTTGCTAAAAGCTTGCATGAATAAAGATAGTTTAGATGGATAATGCATGTAGAAAAAGGAATGCTGAGAATATCAACACATGTAGAATGACTACACATGTAACTAATAACAAGGAAAAAAGGAATCATGGACAATGTTTCCTGGTAGTTGGTTTGACACCACGTCAGCTTAAAATTTAATTCAGTACTCCTTCTGAAGGAGTAAGACAGCATTTTCCATTATACTATAGCTTTGGGATTGGGTTTGTCTTTGTTCACACATTAGGGGAATTGCTAATTCAAAAATTTCCAGTCCAAATAGTTCAATTTAATACTTTTTATCTCTAATCCCTAGTATTTTTTCATGTGTAAAATAGGGATGATCATAGTATCTATCTCACAAAGTTATTGTGAAGAATGCATAAGATTAAGTACATAGAGAACATGTGCTGACACATAGCCTCAATCACTGTTAGATTATACTCACATTATTATTATTTGCAATTAAACTCAGATTACAAACTTATTTCTATCTCCCATTCTGACTGCTTCTGCCAGGGCAGGATGGCCAGAGTAAACATCAGCAGTGAACCTGCCGTTACTCACTTGGTTGCTGAAATTTGCCTCCACTGGATGCTTTCATAAAAAACTTGCCCTCACCTCAGGTCTTCCCTCCATGGAATGATGGTAAGCTGTAACTGATATTTTCTGTCAGAAGAAAATCATTTCCCCAAATGTACCTTGTACTCATTGCTCTTTGAATGGGGATGTTAATTGAACATAATTGCTGGGGGTGGGGGGAGTCGACATGGCCCAAATGTCACTTGTGCTATTTCTTTCTTTCTTTCTTTATTTATTTATGGTTTTAGGATGAGCTTTCCAACATTGGAAAAGGTTTCTTTTAATCTATCTTTCCTGAAATTTCTCAGCTGTAATTGAGAATTTAGATCAGGTGTTCTCTGAAGTGCCACCTAACTCTCAGAGTGCAATTCTGTGTTTTGTTTTTGTTTTTGTTTCCTGTCCACTTCACACTTGGCCAGATGTCTTCCTTGACACAAATACCAAGATCTTCTTCTCAAATCAGTGAGCAAATAAACTGTTAACTAACTGGGTACTTCCATGGATTTCCACTAAACAGTCTCCAAGGGACTTCGCCTTTATTCCCTTCTAAGTGAACTTCAAAAAAAGAACAATTTTTAAAGCAGTTGGTGTTAGATGTCCCATTATACCAAGTGACACTAATTTATCTCCACTGATTTACTGATGGAATAAATATGTCCTACATGCCTGTGTACGCTTCAAATTGGGGATGTCTGGTCTTCAGAATCCTGATAACAACAGAGAACAAGGCAGGCCACTCAGCTGCCTTGCTTATAAAATCTTTTATGCTGATCAATGACTGTAAGAGTAAGGAAAATGAATTAAGAGGATTATAAAGTGTTCATGCCTACTTTATTCTATGAAATCAATCATTAAATTTTTTGACTCTACCTCTACTTCTGTCTCTCTTTCTCTCCTTTATTCTCCTCTCCTCTTCTTTCCTCTCCACTCTTCTCTTCCTCATTCTCTGCCTCCTTCTCTCTTTCTCTCTTGAACCTCTTAAGAGCTTTTTGGACAAATTTTAATATCTTCTGGTTTTACCATTAATTAATGAGTGAAATGAAAATATTTGAAGCATTTATTCAATATTTACTTTGCAGTTATGTTTTAAAGTCTGGAAGAGTTTAAATGTTTTCAGATCATCCACTGAGATCTGCAGGTGAATCCAACTGATGGGGCCCACTAAATCGCCATTCTGAAGAAGTGTATGCACAAAAGATTGGGCACAAAACAGCTGTGATGGAACTTCAGTTCTGCTTACTGTAGGTTTCTCTAGGTTCTTCTTTTTTTCTTTTCAATTGATAATTTTATTTCCATTTTTGTTTCTGTTTCATGCAGACTGAATATTTACTTCGTAGTGGCGAAAACAAATGGAAACTTGAGTCTCGTGGTTGGCCATTTGGTATCCTCTGTTAGGTGAAGAATCGAGATCAAGACTATCACATGAAAATGAGAATTGGCTCTGTATTTTATTTTTCTTTGTGTATTTGCTTATTTGTATATTCATGAGTTCAAGTCAATTTAGAATTTTGTGCCCATTGGCAAGGAGAACAGCCTTTTGAGGTCCTGGCTGATTTTATCTTCTATGTGTAGCTAAAGCTGTAGTTCTAAAGTTCTTCCTGCTCTTGATGTCACTATGCCTATAATTAAAGACTTTACCTTTTTTCAGGTGAATGTGAAGTGTTTTTCTATCTCTAGAGTGTATAAAGAAATTAGATTATTATATCTTTTAAATTAAATGAATTCTATTCAGGCGGACTTATAGAGAATATTTATAAAATTTTCACAAAAATAAACCAGAATTTTTAATATAAAAAGTACTGGATTAAAACATAAAACCCTTCAAAGAGAAACTGCTCTCTCAGAAACACTTAATGATTTCAAATTCACTTAATTAAAATGGATCTTTGGATAAATGAGAATGGTTAATATTTGTTTTAAGGAAATTTTAAAGAACTGCTTCCCATCTTTTCTCTGCTTCCACATTTTAAATATGGCATTAGAGTAAATTTCATTTTTATAAGAATAAAGTTTATTTTGTTATAAATTATGCTACTTAATTTGAATTTTTAAAATGTCTTATGTAGGTTTACTAAAAAATGTAGGTGACTTACTCATCCACATGCACAAAAGATAAACAATGATTATTTATCAAAGGCTCATTTTGAAAAGATGTACAAAGCCTTCACCAAAACTGAATGAATATTCTGATAAACATGTTTACAGTGGTCATATTTTTTAGCACATTAGCTCAAACAATTTTTCTAAGATTTTTATATAACCCCAAACTTTAAGTAAATATATTAAATAAAAATGTTAATATTCTTTGGATATTGGCTTATTTTTTCAATAATATCAAATGCTAACACATTGATTACTGTGCATAATTTTGAATTTGTATATTTGGCTTCTTTTTACATGGTTTCAAGGGATTGTACCTTTGAGTTATTTTAAAGTCATGTTGCTTAATTTTTAAAATATAAAAGAAATACATGTATCAATAGAAAATTGTGTTGTATAAATTCAAGAATGGTGAAAGTCTGCTAAGATGCTCATGTGTAACAGATATTTCCCAATGATCCATCACCAAGCAACATCTTATAGTGATATCATTTTTTCAGTTAAGTGCTATATTTAATACACATTATTGAGATAATACTGGAAGAAAAGATAATAGAAAAGCTTAACTGTGTAGAGAAAATAATAAAATTTGGTTTTTCTTTTATCAACATATAAATAAAGTAGTCTTGTAGCACCTTGTTCTATAATATGAAAGAGGATCATGAAAAGCAAGCTCATCAAAATGTTCACAATGTTTACAAAAAGGAAGTTTTTATTTGCCTTGGATTGTATAGTCTGCAAATACTGGATCTGTAAAGACACAAAGGATTGTGTAAATATTTTTGCCAGAGTTGGCTTAGTTTGAAGTACTTATTTTAAAAATGCTACGAAGCATGCGAAACTGGAATTTGGCTTTCTCACTCTTAAAATTATAAACAATCATTTTTTACCTTCTGTGCAATCTGTTCAGATAGGAGAAAATATGTGGCCTACCAAAATAATTTTATTTTCTTTGAGATGACTTCATCATGTCCTTCTTTATTAAATATAGAACAAAGTTTCTTCACATAAGGAAGAACTAAGCTTCCTTAAAATTGCAATGTCTAAGTTACCAAGATCCTATCTTAATCTAGTGGCCAAATATATTATTACATATTTTAAATATTTAATGTTAAATACTATTTTTTTAAAAATATGTTGCCCTAAGATTAGCACCTCCATTTAGAACAAATAAAACTTATAATAAATGTTTCTTTCACCTTAAGCTATATTTTATGTTTTCCAGAATGCCCACAGAAAATCATATAGCTCTGTGCTTTCATTTTGTAAAGAGACACTAGATATTTTGTTGTGCTCCATATTTTTAAATTAACTCAGTACAATTGTAAGACTTGTTTAGGAATTGTCAAATTAATGGGATATCTAGACTACCCTGAGTTAAATTTGGAGAAATAAATATTGTTAATAAAAATATTTCAGTAATTGTACACTTTATATGAATACCTGGGAAATTTGTCAATGATTCTGCATTCTACAAATATATTCATCCCCAGTGGAAAGAAACATTGATCATATTCTAAGAAATGGTTATATACTCTACTCCAGTAAAGATTTTTACTCTTTTTCTTTCTGATACCATTAGTGGCTGTAATTAATTAACAAGCCTTTTAGTATCATTTTCAAATAAGTTTGTGATGGTTAACTGAACTCTGCTATAAGCTGAAGGATAGAATTTGTGTTCAACAAAAAAGGACATCACAGTGTATCTTGGAAAAGACTATCTCATGTATTTTGAACTCCTAATAGTTGAGAATATACACTATTGGGTAAGGCTTCCATGTTACAGTTCCATTGTTACAGTTGACTGAATAATCATGTCTAGCAGTCTTTTTAGTCCAGAAGCAAATGTACTCCATAAAAACATACTGATGATCCATAATCCAGAAAAAACAAGAATTAGTTACTCAGAATTAAGCAACTCATGAGTAGAACTTAACTATGGATGTTTGAAATACTGTTAATAATATTTTTAATCTTCTATTTTATGAATATATGAAGAAGTTGTTATTGCTAGCCTTCCACTTACCAGACTTGGGTTTACAAAATGATATAACAGTTTTTAAAATGTTACTTTTTAGTGTTGTTGATCCTCTCTTTCTCCTCCAGCTCTTACTTAGAATTAAACAACAAACAACTTATCTGTGCTATTTTACATTTTAGGTCAATAAAATCATTTACATCCTTTCAATAAAATTTTTTTTCTTTCTGTTTGTGAGCATATAATTGGACAAATTTATGGTCAAGCCAAGGCCATACCTCAAGAGTCACACTTGAGAATGACTCTCATTTAATTAGGCAATGCAAGCCCACTATGGAGAGTCCGGGTTGACTTGACAGGTAGAGCTGCTGCTTTTCGTCCATAATCCCCATGTCATCATGGGTTTTGTGAAAGGTTTTGTCCTGTGGCAGGTGTCACTGTCCTGGTGCAGACTCCTCTGGCTTGACATCTCCTTTGCAGGATCTCATTTTCATGAGTGGTGAAAAATTATTTCCTGGCAGTAAAGGGATATTTGCACATTTGGAAAAATTCAAGAAAAAAAAAGAATTTACCCTAATTTATAAGTGCTGGTGGTAAAATCTGGCTGAGCTAATTTCTTGAGATTGGTTTTGTAGGTTCTGGATAGAAGAGGTAATTTCCAAATGAGATCTGAGATTTGGTTTTAAGGTTTCCAGGCAGAAGTTAACTCTCTAGCATTTGAACTTGCTCAGTTTTGAGTGGCTAGATTTCCAGAACAATCCCAAGAAGACCTTATATGTTGAATTAATATTCTTTGCAATCTGTATACAACAAAGCAGAACAAATACAAATCTACTGACCTTCTTGTGCTAGAGGATAATTTGGAGATTACAATTATCATGAAAGGAGAAATCCAAAAATTATTTGGAACAGTCAAAATTAAAAGATCTTTTTCAATGTTGAACAATGAAAGGGAACTCAGGGCTTATCTAGAGAAAGAAGACTTATTTATTATTGATTTAGAGTCCTAGATTTAATAACCTTACATGTTAATTTGCACAATTTTCCCCAATGAAGAACCAACATTAACTCCGGTCATGTGGAACAGGTAATCCCAATGTTTATAGATTATTGCCTGATTGAACTTTAAACAGTTTTGAATATAATGGAGTAATCATAGTCTAATAGTTCTTTATACATTAAATCACATATATCACTTCTCCTTCATTGTATAACTAGTTAAATAAAATTTTGACATGAGTTCTTTTGTATGAGACCACTTTCTAATATTTTACAAATTGCAGTTTAATATAATATTAATATGGTACACATGTAGAATTAGGAAGATAAAAAGGACACACTCATTAAAGAATGTTTCCAAATTATACCAGATCCTTACCACCATCAACCAATGGAAAGTGATTTTAGATTTATTCAACTGTTTGTATCTATTATATATACATATATAATTAAGATACCTCGGCAAAGATAAATAATACAGAAATTTTCCTATTTAAACACCTTTAAGAACAAATAATTTGGGAAAAATTTTTCTAATAAATGTCACTAATAATATATGAATTGATACATTTTCACATCATTTACACTTAATTTAAAATTTTTGCCTTTGTGCTTGAGAACAATGTTTATTCTCTAGAACTGTTTTTTAAAATTTATTTATTCTACGTAGGTATACATGATAGCAGAATGCATTTTGATTCATTGTACACAGATGGAACACAACTTTTCATTTCTCTGGTTGTATGTGATGTAGAATCGTATCGTATGTGTATGCTTACATGAAGCTAGGGCTATGATGTCCATCTCATTCCACAATGTTTACTGCCCCCATGTCCTCTCCTCCCTTCCTCCCCTTTGACCAAAGTTTTTTCATTCTTCCCATGTCTTCTCCCTCATTATGGATCAGCATCCACTTATCAGAGAGAACATTCGGCATTTGGTTTTCTGGGATTGGCTTATTTTGCTTAGCATGATATTCTCTAACTCCATGCATTTACCTACAAATGCCATAATTTTATTCTCTTTTATTGCTGAGTAACATTCCATTGTGTATATATACCACAGTTTCTTTATCCATTCATCTATTGAAAGGCATCTAGGTTGGACATTTTAGCTATTGTGTGGACAGTTCTATGTTATTCTGTGGACAGTTTAGCTATTTTGAATTGAGCTGCTATAAACATTGAAGTGGCTGAATCACTGTGGTATGCTGTTTTTAAGCCCTTTGAGTATAGACTGAGAGTGGGATAGCTGGATCAAATGGTGGTTCCATTCCAACTCTGGTTTTTCTTAATATTTGGGGATATATTTGAAACTTGAAAACTGGCATGCAATGTAAGTTATTACATTGTATTATATTTTCAAATTGCACACTAAAATCTTTCTTTTCATGGTTATGTGTTCTGTTCATTTTCCTATTACTTGCTAGTCTGGTGGTGTTTGTTATACACACTCAGAATTCAGCTACTATGAAGGCCTATGGCCAGCACTATTTCACACACTCAAGAAAGAGTTGAAAAACTTATCCCCTAAAACCTTTATTTTAAGAATGAAAGGAACTCATGCTGTATTTAGTCCTTGGGCTCTCTGAAGAAATGCTATAAAAATATAAATCATTTTCTCTTTTACCAATTTCATCTTTTGTCCTTGTCTTTTTTTATCTTGCTTCATACATTTTGTCCCTGCCTACAATGATACTATTTCAAATGCCACAAAAAAATGCTGATGAGGATAGTTATTTTCATTTTAATATTACAACATCAATTTTGATATTGATATTGGGCAATGGAAAAATATTATGAAATCATTACACTCAATTGTTTACACACTTCATAATTTCTAACATTTTTTAAAGAAAATAAACTTAGAGAGTATCTTTTAAAATCCCACAAAATTAACATTTCTTATACTCTATGTAGCATAATCTCCCTTTTGAGTTCAGTTTCAGTTCTTGGAGATTAATCCCTTAAATGTTATAATTTCAAGATATTTCTTTTCTATTTTTTATGAAAAAAATGAGACTTTTTATTTTAATAATTATTTCAAGGTAATTGTCAAAATTTCAGTCTTCCATAAAATTAAAAAATAAAAATCACCAAATAGAACTTTTTTTAATAATGCTGAGAGTGAACTGCCTACAAAATATTCTAAAAATTTACCTATAGGGATATTATTACCACATTAATTTAGTGTTACAAATTGTGTCTTTGTAGAATGGAAAATGTTATAGAAAGGTGAGATATTTTTGCAAGTTTTCTCTAACAAAGCAATAATTTGTAATTATGGTAAAACTTTTCATGATCATAAGAGGCAACAATAGTTCCATTGTTTCACAAAAGCATTGACTTACTGTCTGAATGAGGGTTAATTTCAAGGACAATAAAATTTGCTATTTTGAGAGTTGTTTTCCTAAGAACAGATTGTATCAGCACTATATTTTAATAAAATGTAAAATTTGAACCAATCCGTTAACAATCAGAGAAGACAGGAAAACCTGATGATACATGTGAGTGCTCTAATTCAAGGAGCTGGCAACTTTTCACTGCTGCACCAGATGGTGAAACCCTAGGACATTCTCACTGCCATCCAGCCTCTGGCAGCAGCCAGAGCCACTCTATCTTTACTACTGTTTGGAGTCATTGCTACCATTTCTGGCCACTGACATAGGCATGATCAGCATCAATCCTGGATCTCACAAAGTTATTGTGGCCTCCAGTTCACTCTATCTTGTTTGCTTTAAACTCCATGAGAGCATATGAAGGATGTTATTCTAAGGGGAATGGTATTGGAAGAAATTTTATTCTGTAAATTCTTATAATGTCCAAGGCATGAGAACTTCCATGTCTCATTGAGCAATATCTCTATCAAGGGGTTATCTTGCCAAAGTGTGACAACAAGCACAGTTGTGAGGAACACTCTGACCTGTAGAAGCTGCTTCTCTCTTTTTATAGTGAGACAAGAGAGAGTAAGAGACCTGATGTTGGGGCTCTACCAATATTGGTAGTGATCCTGTAGATGAAAACTTTAGCAGGTATGAAAATTTTATAAATTAACTCATTGTGGAAAATAAATAGAATAAAAAGAGAATAATAATTTTTGCATTAATCCAGGTTTGTTTATAATATTTCTTGCATTCAATAACATACTGAACATGAACAAAGGTGATAATAGTAGAATTAAAGACTCATTATGTATTCTCTAATGTCTGACATGCCAGGTTATCCCAGTTCTCTTTCCAACATCAAGCAAAATTTCTCATGGAAAAGTTCTGAATGATGAGAGGAAAAAGTCATTGACTTTATTTAGGGAAAGTAGATTTAAAACTTATCTTTAAAAAGAGTGTTCTCAGCCGGGCGCGGTGGCTCAAGCCTGTAATCCCAGCACTTAGGGAGGCTGAGACAGGAGAATTGCGAGTTCAAAGCCAGCCTCAGCAATGGCGAGGTGCTAAGCAACTCAGTGAGACCCTGTCTCTACATAAAACACAAAATAGGGCTGGGGATGTGGCTCAGTGGTCGAGTACCCCTGAGTTCAATTCCCAGTACCAAAAAAAAAAAAAAAAAAGAGTGTTCTCAGAAAGAGCCACTGGTAATTTATACCTCTATTTATTATAAGGCAGTGAGTAATTCCAATTGAACACATTTTTGGTGACATTTTTTATTTCCAAGAAAAAGATTCTATATGCAATTGAAAAATACAGGGACATCATAACTTTATGCTGGTTTCAAGAATGAGGGCTTTAAGTGTGCTTCTTAAAAACCCATGGATAATTAGGAAGTGTTTTAAGCTTCTTTAAAATTCAAGGTTGATTTTTGAAAGATCCTGCTACTCTGGGTTTATCTTGAAATGTAGGCCTTTTATAAATACAGTCCCTTTTCTTTTTATAAATATGAAACCTTTATAGGTTGAGAAATTTGATGTGGTCAAACTAACAAAGAACTAAAATGAAGGCGAAATGTCATACTTTATTTTTACTCTCTGATCCATGTTCCACTGGAAAGATTGAAACATGTTTGTAGCACGTAAGATCATTCTTACTAAAATACATCACTGGTATTTTTGTGTACTTGACACATATCCCTACCATTCTCTACAAGGCATTATGTATAATTTGGTCCTTTCATTTTTCCAACCTTAAATTAAAGTAAAAATTGAAATTTAGAGTAAAGTTGCACAGCTTTAAAGGATGGAAAAGGAAGATATTTAGAATACAGATAATTGTTTCCAATAAGAAAAATAACTTTATTTTTTGTTGCAAAATTTTAAAACTAAAAATAGTTTTCTTAACATGCCCTCATCAGGAAAAAGGATCTCTTTATCAGCATGGTAATTTATTCATCTAGGTTTTCCTAAACTTTATTCTTTGTGGGTCATTTCAAAGTCTACACTGTTTCTACCAACTTTATTATATTATCTAAGAAACTTTGTTCAGAAACTTTGTTTAATCAACCTTCTCACATTGAAAGTTCTGTCATAAATCAAAAACAATCTCTAAAACATCTTGCTCTAACCTCTCCTGTCAGAGGTGCTGTATGACTCTGTCAAGGTAGTTGTGTATCTTCAGTAATCAACAAGGTTTGGCTTAATAGGTTATTTTGGTGATTATTTAAGAGGTTGCTCTTTAAGCTCTGGACATAGTATCTTTCTTTGTTCCTACTCTCTCCCTCTCTCTGTCTTTTGTCCATTACCTTTATAAATTTTCATAATCTATAATCATATATTTGCTTAATTGTTTAAATATTTGTTTCCCTCAACTATATATGATTTTTAGGAGCTTGGAGATGACTAGGCTATTCTCAATAGATATATCCTGAATGCATATGTGAATTTAAAAAAAGAAAGAATGTGAAAGAGAAAAAGAGGGAGGGAAGGAAGAAAGGAAGGAAGGAAAGAAGTTTATGTATTCAACATTGAGAATACAAAATCTAATGAGCTACAGTACCTACTCAAAGACTTCCTAGGGGTAAAATAGAGAAATTCAGAGTTTAATATTTTTTCATGTGCATAGGTGTCTCAAAAGTAAAGCAAACTAGAATAATAATTGCTAGTGACTTGAGGATATAAAATTGACATATTAGAATGGCAAATTAGACTTCCAGTTAAGATGACATACTTTGAGCATCCTAGGTAACTAGGAAAAGGATGATATTTTCTAGAAGAAACCAAATAATCTGGCATGCTAAAAGTGTCTGATTGGACTATCATGCTATAAATGAAAAAATGGAGTCTATTAGTAAATAAAGACAGAATGCTGAGTGAAAAAGTTTTACTCTTGAGCATTGAACCTAATTCATCTCAGGACAAAGATAGGCTCTCAAGAATGAGCTTTGAGGGACAAATATTATGATTGAACTTTTACAGTTAAAATATGTAGACTCTTCCTGTTTGTATTAGGAAGTAAAACTCTGATGTTCGTTAGGTGTTGAACAATGGGCAGATTGGTACTGGACTATTGATTATCTTCAGCTACATAATAAATTATTTTAAAATTTAGTGACTTAATAAACATTTATAAAATCAAAATTTATGTAAATCTGAATTGAGGAGTGACTCATCTTAGTGATTTGGTCTTTGGAATTTTCCTGACTGCTATTTCATTACTTTGCTTTTCAAAGTTTTAGGAAATTTGAAGTGAAAGTTTATTGATTTTAAACTTAACAAATAAATTTTAAAAATCCTTTTTTAAAATTTAATGTGACAGATAAACTTCTAGACTCAAATATAATAAAAAGTTGAGTAATTTATTTGCCATACATTAGCAAGACCAGAAAGTTCTACTTTGAAAGTTGCTCTTCAATCACAAAAGACACAATTTCAGTCCCATATATATAAAAGCTATATAATGGCTTTTAATTATACTTCAAAGAAATTCTGAATTCTCTATTCTGCATGAACTTGAACAATATGAATTCACTCCATTGTTATCTTTTCATTCTTACTCTTTCCCATATCTTTCTTTACGTTCCTGAATTTAAAAAGTCTTTCAGTCCAAGACCTTTGCCAAGCTGCTCAGGAACATTCCCTCTATCACCATCATATCACAATGGTCCCTTCTCTTCCCATTGTGGACTGGCTCGTTTTATCGCTCCTTCTATTATAAGCAATAGTAGATACTACTTTAACATTAAAAAGTAGTAGCCGGGCATGGTGGTGCATGCCCATAATCCCAGCACTTTGGGAGGCTGGGACAGGAGAATAGCAATTTCAAAGCCAGCCTCAGTAACGGTGAGGCACTAAAGCACTAAGCAACTCAGTGAGACCCTGTCTCTACAGAAAACACAAAATAGGGCTGGGGATATGGCTCAGTGGTCGAATACCCCTGACTTCAATCCCCAGTACCGAAAAAGAAAGAACTAAACCATTCATACAAAATAAGCACTTAAGATTTATTCATCCCATTATTAAAGTTTTCCTAATCTAATTTTATTTTAATTGGGCAGTTACATATCTAAGTGAAAGATACAGTTAGTTGATTTCACTAAATATGAGCCTAATAATTACAATAGAGTGATAATAAAATCAGAAAAAATTCAATATGATACATCTAAGTTTCAAAATATTTATGTTTATTTTTAAATGTTTTACATGCATATTTTGAAAATGATGTCTTCTAGAAACTTTCCATAAACAATCACATTAACATAAATGAATAGTGTATCATAGATGTAACTATTAGAAGTATTTAAAAATATAAGTATCAATTACATATAATTTTAAAATATTCAAATATGTAAGAACCATGTATATTTTGTGATTATTTTTTCTCTTCTTCCATTCAGAAAATGTCTGTTACCCTGAATATTTAGTTTGCCCCTGAAATATGGTGATGACTAAAGTAACTAATATATTATACAATGTCAATTTAAAGAGTAACAATTATATTTCTTTAAGTAATCACTCTTGTTAAAATGACCTAAAATTTCCCATATTTATTTATTTTCCAACATCTATAGTTTTTTATAGAATGGATGCTAGTTCTTCATCTTCATGATACATAAAAGAATTTAAAAAATTATTTCCTCATATCTACTTTGTTAATTTATATTTATTTCTTTATAGTCTTAGATGTTCTTTTTAAATTTACATAAATGATCAATCTTTTAAATGCATCCAACTGTATCAACCAGGGCTTGGTGTAGAAAATTCACTACTTGTTTTAAGGAGGAAATATTTTAACATAGAGAACAATTTTAAGATGAATCTCTCAAAACTACCCCAGTACAATGTAGCATTGATCCTCTAAGGTAGCTCTTTTTCCCTGAAGCTGCTATTGTGGCTATTCCTGAAGAAAAACCTCTTGTAATTGCCATTGGTACCTACTGGCAGAGGACTCTGGAGAATAGACACAGAAATGTTGCTATAAAAAGCCTCCTGCTCCACTATATTGTTTGCTCAAAGTGAAATCAAGATCAACAAGAGATGGTCAACACTCATTTTCACCCATCACATAAAGGAAGACCATAATTTCCATTCAGAACTGTTTCTGCAAGGGGTTCAGAAAAATATGTGACTTTAAAATTTTTTCAACTAGTAATAGTGTAGAACAGAAGTAGGTCAAGCCAATCAATAATAAATACTCAGTAAACATCATCTCATATTACTCTATTCTCACACTTGAAAACTGCAACAGTAGCAGCAGCAAACATAAATTTGATATATACTTTCACCAAAATCAGAAAAGCTAGCAAGCATTATGCTTATTTCTCAGAAACAGAACAATAACAGCATAATTTCCTTTCACAATAGAGGATGTTTTTCAACATAATATTTTTAATAATTCACTTAAGTGAGAGTAAGCTAAATTTTCACTGGCTTTTCATGGCCTTGTACATGCTAGGCAAGTGCTCTACCCTGAGCCAAAACCCCAACCCTAGTGTATTTCTTAATGCCTGCTATGAAAGTAGATGTCAATGACTGATAAAATCTGTGCGTGTTCATGTCTGAATTACAGAATAACATGTCCCCAAAGAAAGATAGTGAGGTTCACTCCCACCCCTATCAACCAAAAGAAAGGCATTATCCAGATTGGTGACTTGAATCTTTGACTGTAATGGTTTGTGACAATGAAGTCATACTTGGAACTAGTGTTGTAATATGTAAGTCGATTATCTGATTAAGTTCCTGATATTTTGTAAAATCCATCTGTTTATTAAATAAGACAAACTAATGTGCTAGATAGATATGAGAGGGTTTGAATCACTATGGTTTATTAAACTTTGACAATTTCTTCAGAAATATGGCATTGCTTTTAAATTATGCATATATTTGGAAAGGTAGTCCCATAGTAATTCATTTGGCCCTATTTCCCATAAGATTCCCATACCATGGGTAAAAAAATAAATGTAGAAATTTTGTTCATTACCAAATACGTTCACGCAAACCAGAACTTCAGAAACTAAGAATATAACAATTTGATAGTTATTCAGAATCACTGAACTCACAGTAAAGTGGATTTGAGATAAAATTCTACTTAGTCCATTTCTGGAATGACATTGTGAGATATTCCTGGGTAAAACTGTCATAACAAGTAAAAATTATTCAGAAAAATATTTACATCTTCTGGGCATTGTCCAGAAGTCATAAAATAAATGAAGAGGTATTTACTAAAGAAATCAGAATACATTTTTTTGTTTTTAAGTTAGAACAGGAGGAATCTGTGACACTGGGGCCACGACCTATTCCCTCTTCCTATGCCATGCTCAAATAATGGAAGCTCTACTCTGGCCATATGTGGTCAAAAAAGGGGCTCCATCTCCCTCTAGCTTTTAGTCAAAGATTATGACATTTCTTCAGCTAGAGCAGCTTCCAGTATTTCTTACACAATTAAGCTTCATGTTGAGGGGGTTAAATGCTGAGTGAGGTTTCCTTTCTACCTAGAACCCATTAAGCAGTGGTTATATAACAGGTACTGTAGGGTAAGAATACTGGAGCCCAAGACCCTTTGCCTGGGCTCATCCAGAGAAAGTTATTCCATGTCAGGAAAGGTAAATTTACACCACAGCTACTGCACCATATAACTCTGAAGGCTATGGTGTTGTACTGAAGAATTGGACCTCTGTTTCACACTCAGTTTTCAGTGACTCATAGAGTTTTACTAGTCAGGGAAGGAGGCAACAAGAGAGCTCCAATCTTTCCCTAAGAAATTGAGTTAATTGAGAATAGGGGCAGAGAAATTCTTGATAAGACGACTTCCAAAATGATGGAGGTTTTGTTAGCAAGTAATTAAGTAGAGGCTAGTGATTCTCTTGCAGTCAAAGACAAGCTAAATCTTTCACAAGGCAACAGTTTTCCTGAGAGAACAGGGAATGCGATGGCTAAGAAACACATACTTACAGAAAAAACTTCAAAGATTGATCTGAAAAACTATCTTAGCAAAGGGACTCAAATTTAATTGGATTAGACTGTGGAACAATTTATGTCCCAGGGCCTTGTGAAAAACAATAGAACAGTCACATAGTAAAGCCTAACAATTGGATGTGGTACTAACAGGCACAAATTAAAAGAGATCACAGGAAGAGACAAAGACAGCCCTTGTAAAATCACTGTCATTATAGGGTGACTGCATACACACCCAAGCATATCCTATTACTACTCTAAATACTATAACAAACTAGTAGGATCAACAATAAAAATTGATTATCTTACATTTTAGAGGTTAGAATTTTGAAATCAGCCTTAAGGAGCTTTTAACAGAGTCACATTCCCTCCTAGAGGTTCTGGTGACAATTCTTGGCTCATGGCCCTTCTTATCTCTTTAAAACCAGCAATGCTAGTGGAGTCCGTCTCACTTTGACATGCCTTGACATGTTGTGATTACACTGTTCTCATCTGGATAATTTGGGATCATCTTCCTATTCTAAGGTCAACTTATTAGCAACCTTAATTCCATCTGCAACCTAAATTCCTCTTAGCCATGTAAGGTATCATATTTACATGTTGAGCCCCTTGAAGAGTGACATCACAGACTTCACACAATTTGAGGGAAGAAAACCTTACCAACTTAGTCCATCAAAGCCACTAAACAAAAATCCAGAAAACCACCACCACAAGGCCTTAAAATGAAGAGGAGGAATCCATACCTAGAGTTGCTATAATCAATCATCTATTAATCTGAATCTATGCAGTTTCCAGTAAGGAAAAAATAGGACATGTAAAAAACAGCATAATGTGGTAGAAAAAAGGCAGACAACAAGAACTTCCTTTATTAGGCTCAGATGTTGGATTTAAACAAGGGCTTAAAAATGGAATTTTTGAGTCTATTCAAAGAAGTAAAGGAAACCATGCTCAAAGAGATAGTGCATGGCATAATGACGATGCTCATCAAATACAGAGTGTCAAAAGATAAATTTTAAAAGAAGAACAAAATGAAAATTTCAGAGTGGGAAATAACTGAAGTGAAAAATTCACTGAAATTTAATCAATTGTAATAGATTTGAACTAGCAGAAGAAAGCATCTGAGAACTTGAAGACAGATGAGATGAATTGTTCAGTTTGGAGAACATGGAACATGAGAAGGAAGAAAAATGAGAGAACTTTAGAGACAAATGGGTCACCATTTTGCACATCAATACACAAAAAACGGGAATACTAGAGCATAGGCAGAGAGAGGAACAGAAAAATATGCAAAGAAATAGTAGCTGAAAACTTCCCATATTTGATGTAAATTATTAATCTGTACATCCAGAAAACTCAATGATCTTCAAGTAAGATAAATGCAAAGAGACCTATACTCAGGCACATCAAAGAAACATGTTGAAAGCCAAAGAGACAAAGGGAAAATCTTGAAAGTAGCAAGAGAATAATTATTCTAATGTACAAGGGAACTCCTGGTTTAAAAAGCAATTGTCTGATACATCGTGTATTAAACTGTATTGCTGAACCTATAACAAGTAGAAATGGAACATATTTGGTGGCAATCACAACATACATAAGGAGTAATGGGAGTAACGCTGTATTGGAGCAACACAGATGGTAACATGAAACCACGGAAATAAATGAGGAATGACCGCAATAGTAAATAATACAGTTAAGAAATCAGATTCTATAACTGTACATATGTTATTCTTTCTTCTCTCAGCTTTTTATAAAATAGATAAAGTAATAAATATAACAATGTATGATTCTTTTTTTGACATGTGTAAATGTAATAACACAAAAGAAGGAAAGAAGGAATAGAATGATATGGAGATAGCATTTTTATATGTCATTGGAATTAAAATAATAAAAATGTAATGTAGTGTCTAATAAATTAAAATCTGTATAGTAAGACAAGAGCAACCATTATAAATATATGAAAATATAGTGAAAACATCATGAAAGAAATTAAAATGCTACCTTGAATATATTCACTTAAAAAAAAGAAAATAATGAAGGAATATAGGAACAAAAAATACATAGAACATAATAGAATGAAAAATAAAATAGCACATGCAAACTCATACATACCCATTAGAAAATTAAATGTGAATGGATTGAAAAATCCAATCAAATGCTGATATTTTCATTTAGGATTATAAACAAGATTCAACTTTATGCTATCCATAGAAGATACACCTTAGATTTAAGGATAAAATAATTGAAATCAAAGAAGGAAAATGATACATTTTGCAAACAGCAATCCTAAGAATACTGGAATACCTAAATATTCTCAGGAAAAAAAGTAGACCTTAAAACAGAAAATACTACTATATATAAAAGGGGACATTTTAAAATAATAAACAATAACATTTACTATATTATATATATTATATATTATAATAAAAATATTATATCATTAGAAAAATATAAGAATTATAAACATATAGCACTTAACAACAGAGCTTCAAAACATGTGAAGCAAAATCTAAGAGTATTTTATGAAAAAAAGAATTCAACAATAGTAGAGACTTTAATACTCCACTTTTCATACATAATAGAAGTAAATGATCAGAAAATCTGTTCATATGAAGAACCATCTTTATCCATTCTGTAGTTTTTTTTTTTATTTCCATCTTAACTCTCACTCTAGAATGTGTATTTCTGATTTCTGATGATATTATCAAAAATTAATTAAATTCTCTTCTCAATTCAGACTTCTAAATTGTCTCTTAGAACATTAGAGGTATGACTGGTTTAGGTCTGAATATAGAATCATGTCACAAAATATTCAAGAATATGACGTGTGTTTTCTTGAAAGCAAAACATCTAATGTAAAATACTGATTAGATCTTGATGTAAAATGGGATTAGGTTTAATAGACATGTGGAAAGGAGATGCTTCTGTATCTAAGGTGTGTAAAAACAGTTCATATACTATACATGCCTTTATTACAGTGATCTGGTTTCAATATTTCCTAAAAAATAAAAAAATTTTACTAGTACATATAGAAAGGTTGTAAATTTTATTTACATTGTAATGCAGTACCTGCCATATCAGACTCCATTGCTTGTTTTTGTTTTTTCAGCAAGATTTTCAATTTATGTAAGATTTGTAGAGTAGTCATTTAAAATTAAATTTGCCTTGAGCTACTAGTAACTAGGGATTTTCTTTCTTTAGTTAATAAGTTTTATTACAAATAGTCATCCCATTTCAATGCTGGCATTAACTACTATATTATTCAGAGATTGATGTCAGAAGAAAAAAATAAAAAGAAAGAGAAGGAAAGAAGGGAGAGAGAAAAGAGGAAAGAAAAAAGAAAGAAAGAAAGAAAGAAAGAGAAAGAAAGAGAGAGAGAGAAAAAAAGGAAGGAGGGAAGGAAGGAAAGAAGGAAGGAAGGAAGGAAGGAAGGAAGGAAGGAAGGAAGGAAGGAAGGAGAGAGAAAGAAAAAAACCTAATTCCGTGTTTATGAAGTTAGCAGGAGTCCCAAAAGACAAAGCTCCATATAGGTTCTTCTAGAATGAATCCAAAATTACATAGAGCTGCCCAAATGTGGCTGAGACTTCCATAAGAGCTGTGCTAATGCAAAGAACTGCTATCATTCCTGATAACACTGCCTCTTCCACTTGAGAAGCTAGAAAAATGGACAGGGAAATGCAAGTTGCTACAGATTGGCTGTCTGTTGTCCCAACATCTTGTAGGACACACAGAGGCTAGGAATCATATGAACATGTCCTGGGATTTGTTTCCATCTTCCAAGTCTCATAAGAGTGCATAAATGTCAGAAAATAATTAATAGCTGCAAGGGGATCTAAAAGTTTAGCTTATTTCTAGTCTCTCCAAATATACAAAAGTGAGAATGGAGGGTAACTTTAAGCTGAATCCAAAACACCCAGAAATAGAAGGTATCTATCACAGTAATGTTATTCCCTCATAATCCACTTAAAAGTACTTGCATTATAACTTCTTTACTTGTCATTTACTTTGTTCCCAGGATTCATATACCCTGAAAATTTCTCTCACAGAAGTTTGTAAGACTAGTACATACTTATAATTTTAATATTTATAATGACTATATATTTTTATTTCTCTTCCACAAATTTATGAATGTAAGATATGTGTATAATGGGATACTAATTAGACTAAGTTTTTAATCCATGCATATGTGTCAAAATACACTCTACTGTCATATTTATCTAAAAAGAACAAATAAAAAATATTTGTATAATTCCAGTTATGATTTAGTGTCATGTAAAAGTTATTCTAAATTAAATTATATCTACTGCTATTTTGAGTTCATATTTCATCACAATAACAAAATATGCCTTTCAGTTTGAAATATCAAATCAAACTATATTAGAATTTATAATGGGGTGAGTAGAGCATTTTAAAAATATTTTATGTATCAATGATTTAGCATTCTTCAATGTTAGGATAAAATAGGGTTTAGTGATCCTTTATAGTAAAATGAGGAGAAGGCATGGTCCACTGCAGGGAGAAGGACTTATGGAAGACACATTAGTGACTGTTGTCAAGTGTTGTAGACAACACATAGATTCCACAACATATTCCAGCTAAATTAATCTGAATCCAAAGAACTCATAGTGAGAATGGACAGATGTGAAGAGAAATGATCCAAGAATGATAATGACAAATAGTGTTGTTCTAAAGAGAGGGGGAAAAATTGTATTCCAGGAAACTTGCAGAAAAAAATCATGAGAATGTAACTCCTGTTATTCAGAAAAAGAAAGATTAAAGAAAATATAATATTATCTAATTTGAAAAGCAGCTTATAATATTTTGAATGTAAATGTAGATTTTTTAAGATACTTTGTCCTTGAAATATGCAATAGAGTTAAGGGTGAGTGAAAGTACTCATCCAGCTTTTTCCTATTACTCAGAGTAGTGAAAATTCACATGTCACAGAAAATTGTTTTTTTCCCAGAATGCTTTTTACAGATGTTGAATATTGAAATACAAAAGTTGAGAAATGCTGTATTGATCCACATCACACACTGACTATCTGATTGACATAACTTGCTGATACCTGCAATATTATTTCTTTGTCTTCTGGGAGCAATGCATAGTTTTACAACAGTCAAACTAAATGGAGAGGTTGTTTAACAAAATACATCACTTACCTCTCTTGCCCATGACCAGTGGGAGATTGTTTATAAAATTAGTAAATGGATTTATGCTGATTTTTACATTAAAGTCTTTTTTCATTTAATGACTTGTTGTCATGTTGTACCTATGAAAACATTTATATAAGACAAAGTAGATTGAATTGATGTCATGAATAGTAGATGATATGTGTTTCTCAAAGCAAATGACTTTAAAGAAAAAAATCTCATTCCATGTATTTTTAATCAGAGATTAATGGATATCTAGGTTTTTCAATGTATTTTTTAATCTCAAGAAAATTAGTAGGCAAAAGTTCATTTTATTTCAGTGCTTGGATTTATTGCCAGTTCTCCGATTATATCAGGAAATCCATATCTCTAGAATACAATGGTTTTAATAATTTGGTTCTTCTATATAAATAAAAACAAAATTTAATACACAAATAATGTTTCCTGTTCTTCATGTTTCTATATTAATTTCTGTTTATAAAGCTCTTGCTATTTTCAGCCCATGAACAAACATGTTTTAGTTCTGTAGACGTTTATTCCTCAAAATGCAGTTTCCAAACATGTAGTAGGTAAAAGTGTCATTGTGAAGACTCATACATAATCTCATAATCCGTTGGTACAAACATAGAAGTGGAACTGAAATAGCATTTAGTAGGGTTACGTTAGTTTCTAGAAAATGCCAAAAATTTTAGCTATTTTTTTCCACATAACTATTTTATGAATATAATTATATATGGTTGAAACAAATTTTTCACCCATGTAAAAAGTGGATACCTTAATATCCCAATGAAAGAAATGAACACATCTTCCTTATTTAGAATAAAAAAATCATTTTCCCCAGATCCACAAATAAATTTGTATATCATCAATACAATTACAATGCCAGTGCACTCAGGTATGTGTCTAAGAGGAGAAAAGAAATTATTTCCATCTGATACCTTTTTTCCCCCTTATTTCATTTCTTCCATTTTGTCTCTCTTTTTCCCTCTGTCCCTTTCTCCCTCCCCGCCCCTTTTTCTCTCTTTGACCTCATACTTTTGGTGTAAGATTCATGACAAAGTATATTTGACAAAATTTCCAAATACAGTTCATAAAAGTATGTGATTATGGGATATAAAAATTAAATGTTCAAAAATATTTCCTTATTCCAGACCCCCCAATTTCAACCATGGTTCATCATTTTACTTAGTTACCACAAGAATTAACTACAGTCAACCTTCTCTCATGCAATGTTTCAAAAGCAGCTTCATCTGAAAATACCAATATATCTCTGTGTGTGTATTTATTGATCTTTTAGTACATGTATCTGATTTATTATACTTTAAAAAGTTTGATATAAGAAAAGATATAGATGTTGATACATTAAATTATTTCATGTTTACAGAGTATTTTTTATATATATATAGTTTTAACTACTCCTGTATTGATACACATTTAGATTATTTTGCCATGTTGTACTTTTATAAAAATTGCTGAAATGAAGCTTATTTTAAGTGCATGTATGTGCATGTGATTTGGCATACATATGAAGTTATGCATTAATAATTTTAAAGAATCCTAAAAAAACTTATAATTGACTTCATCTTTTATTTTATAAACTCATATTCTCTTGAAAACATTCAAATATTTTTAGCTATTTTAATTGTGATATTTCATTAATATTCCCTGGTCAAAAAATGGATGATCATGTTATAAATTTTGAGCTGCAGAATTTCCTAACCAAAAATTTGTTTGTTACTCTACTACATACTAATAACCACTGTTTGTGCTTGGATGAGAATCTGCACAGAAGTTTTGAAGAGAGCTTGTTTTTTGACAAGTAATAGAAACTCACTGAAGTTAAGCAACACTAAGATGAGTATTGATTATACAAATAGAGAGTTTCTACTGAGTTCAGTTCAAGACCAAATCAGGGCTCAGACAGAGACTAGGTCCACAAACAAAGATGCAAACTGTTCTCATCTCTTTGGTCTTTGTCCCACTCTTGAGTGTTGTTGATTTCGCTGATCTCTTTCACTACAGAACATTTTCTCCTTTCTACACTACCTAGCAGATATTATTCCTAGCACCTCATAATTTATAAATTATAGCCATATTTATGAGTAAATTCCTCTCAGGACTCTATTTGATAAAGTTGTCTCTTGATGCATGTGGGGTGAAGTGATCATGACTGCCTAGATGAATCAGCTTAGGTTGGTATGAGAAGGAAAGTCTATGATTAATAAATGGGACAATCTAAGAAATGACTGTTGAAGGTTTGGGTAGAGGGAGATCTAATAAAAAAGGATAATTAATTTTCTCCCAGGAATAATTCAGTGTATGTGTTCTGTAATTGTTTAATGCTTAATATCAAAACTATAAAAATAAATATTATCATACTATTTTAAAATTAACAATAAATTATTAACTTATTTTAATTTCAATTAATATCTTACACCATTTTATAAATCACACACAGTATTTTACTGTATGAAATATCACATCATTTAACCAATTCCATATTTGGCATTTGGAGTTTTTTAAAATTTATATCCCAGTAGGTAATGTTTTATACATAGCCATGATTGTTTTCCTAAGATGGTAGAATCTATAGGTCAAAATATATACATAGTTTTGCAGATCTATAATGTCAAATATTTCACTCTCACTAGCAATGTGGCATTTTTTTCTCTCCTTGACACTTTGAACAGAGTATCCTACTGAAACACTAACGCTATTATAGAAATTCCTAAATCTTATGAGGTATATCTGGCAATACTCCATAAAATTAAAGCAAACATTTTTCTTACTTGGGCTTTAAAAACTTATTGTTATTTTTCTAAGGATCTAGAGAAGATTTTTCTAGTGTTTTTCTTTGGCTCTCTGTTTCATGCCTGTGCTTTAATATTATATAACTATTTGGACAAAATGTATTCACACTCAAATGGACATATTTTTCCTGTAGTCCTTACTAAGATGGTGAAAATATAGAAATAAAATGTGTTCCTGCTTTACCACCTTTCTTATGGAAAAAAATGACTTTTAAAAGCTTCATGACTTGGTAAATATCTATGTTTAAATATACGAAAATAATTAGCCACTCATATGGCTATGAGATCTTACTGGTCTCACAGAACATTTGTAAAAAGAACATAATTAGATTTATTATCACCACTTGCACTCTTTTTATCTGGAGATGTGCTCTTTCAGGCTATTGGTTTAACAACTTGGTGGATTTCACTCTAGAATTGGCTTAGGATGCCCATGGGACATAAACAAACAAACAAATAAAGTATATATATATATATATATATATATATACATATATATATATCACTTGTAATTTAATAGAAACATCAGTAGATTGATTTAGTGCTATTTTGATGTTTTCATTATTTTTAAAATATTGTAATTCCAAATTTATAAAAAATTATAATATAGTAATGCATTTATCCTTGTAATATGCATATAAAAGGTATTTCCTATAAATGATTATATGTAAGACAATTTATCTTACATAAAATCATTAATATTTCATTATAGTATTTCTGTTTCATCAGGAACAATTAACAATCATTGAATATATTTAAGGTATATATGTAAAATGTTTATACATATACACTGTGAAACAATTATCATAATCAAGCTAATTAAAGTATGCATTACCTCACACAGTTCTCATCCTCCCATTCCCTAGCAATCATTTTTATTCTCTGTTTCAATGAGTTTGACATTTTTTAGATTTGGCACACAAATGAGAACATGCAGCATTTCTCTTTCTGAGTTATTTTGCTCAGCATTAATGTCTTTCAGGCTAATCCATGTTTTTACAAAAGACAGGACTTCAATTTTTAAAAGAATATATATAATAATATATACATGATCCTTCTTCTTTATGCATTCATCTCTTGATAAGCACTTAGGTTATTTCCATTTCTTGGAGAATGTGCATAGTGGCGCAATGAACACGGAAGTGCCCATGTCTCTTTGACATACTGATTTTATCTCCTTTGAAAAAATATCAAAAAGTTAAATGGTTGGATCACATGGTAACTCTATTTTTCATTTTGTGGGGAACCCCATTACTGTTTTCCATTATAGTTGTCCAATTATATTCCCATCAACAGTGCACAAGCCTCCCCTTTTCTCCATGTCCTTGTCAACACTTTGCTGTTGACTTTCTTCACTTTACTCATGAGTAGTGATGTTGAGTAAGTTGCTTTCATATTCCTCTTGGACGTTTTCCTTCTTTGAGAATATATCTATTCAGTTCCTTTGTCCATTTTAATAAGGTTATTTATTTTCCTACTACTGAGTTATATGATTTCCTCATAAGCATGTTAATCCCTTATTGGATATATGGTTTGCAAATATTTTCTCCTATTCCATTGGTTGCCTTTTAGTTCTGTCATTTCTTTTTCTCAGCAGAAATGTTGTAGTTTGATACAGTCTCAATTGTCTATTTTTGCTTTGTCTTTTGGGCTTTTGGTGTCATATGCAAAAACTTATTATGAAAACAAGTATCAGAGCTCTCCACTTATGTTTACTTCAAGGAATTTTGTGTTTTCAGGTCTTCCTTTTAAGTCATTAATCCATTTTGAGGTGTGTGTATATGTATGTGTGTAAGGTAAGAGTCCATTTCTATTTTTTTTTTGAATGTAGATATCCCATTTCCAAACATCATTTATCAAAGATAATATCATCTCCCATTGGGTATTTTTGCCATTTTTGTGGAAGAATAGTGTTCATATATGGTTGGGTTTATTTCTGTGCTTCTATTCAGTTCCATTGTCTCTGTGCCTGTTTTTATGTCACTGTTATACTGTTTTGATTACTCTGTCTTTGCCATATAATAGAAAATTAGGAAGTATGAAGCTTCTAGCTTTGGTCTTTTTTCTCAAGATTGCATGAGCTTTTCAGTATCTTTAAAACAATTAATATATTGAAATCCACATTATAATTTGATTATTCTCTAATAGTACAGTGTTAGCAGCATGGTTAGTAATCATTATTATTCTACTACAATAGATAATTTATGTTTTAAAACAGAATATCCCATAGAATTTTGAATATAGAATTAACAGTGATAAGCTGTAAATATAGATCTTTATTATCATGTTTTCAAAGACTTTAATTTCAAGGTTAATATTTTTATATAACTTTGAGAACTGTAACTTGTATTGTTTTGATAACCTGAAATGCTTCATTTAGTTTTTTTTTTTCGAAAAGGTCTGTGAACTTACACATCCTTTCATTATCCCAAGAACAATAATTCTAGACATTTCTGGAGACTTCGTAAAGCTAATAGGAACTCATTTATGCAGTAACATTTGGAGAATTTTACAGAACTGTCCCCTTCTACTACGTAGAAATGTAAATTGTATTTTTACAAATTTTGTTTGGTTGTAAGTCAGTATTTTTACTTTGTGTAATATTTGGAAACATTGCTTTAATGTGTTAAATCTTTCTAAACTCACCAGTGAACTCTAAGGATAGTTTTGTCTGGTTCTATTTTATTGAGAAGAGAGCCCATCAAAGCATTTGGAAGAGCTGTCGTAGCAGGAGTTAGTAAGGTTTGGTAGAGAAGTGGACAGCATTGTATTTCTTTTTGTCTTTCCTTCTGTCTTTAGACATCCCATATTCCTGTATCCTCTTTCTATTTTCCTGAGTCTTGTCTGTGGTTGGTGTGTATATATGTTTATGTTGGGGGGGACATTGTTTGTGAAACTAGTTATATCATTGGACAAAATTTAGGTTTTGCCCCCAAGCCTCTCTGAAAGATAAGAAAGTCAGTACTATCTCCAACATTTTGTAACTTTCCCAGGATGCAAAAACAACTGGAAAAAGTTTGGCCAATGTATATAATCTTTGTGCAAATATCACACAGAGGTCAATGAATATATTAAAAATATGACTGGATTTACCTGCACACAGTACTACATCCTTGTACTCCTCCAGCAATCGGGGGGACTTGAGAGTGAGGAGAAAGTCTAAAGCTGTGTTACCACTGCAGTTTACTCTTGTGTATAACAACAATCAGGAAATGGTGAGATATCTAGATGGATTATGCCATGACATATTGTGAGTTAGTGATCATAATTTTTAACAGTGATTTGTGACTTCAGGTCATTGTGCCTGCCCTGAATTACCCATGCAAAAGAACTAAACAAGCAGGGCACGGTGACGCAAGCCTGTAATCCCAGCACTTAGGGAGGCTGAGACAGGAGAATCGCGAGTTCAAAGCCAGCCTCAGCAAGGGCGAGGTGCTAAGCAACTCAGTGAGACGCTGTCTCTACATAAAACACAAAATAGGGCTGGGGATGTGGCTCAGTGGTCGAGTGCCCCTGAGTTCAATCTCCAGTACCAAAAAAAAAAAAGAACTAAACAATTACAAAATAGTGTATGATGCTTTTACTTCATTGCACTTTCATACAAGCATCTGAAAATAGACCTGGGCCACCATTCGGAGGTTTTATGATCACATAGAGAGAAATGAATGTTTGTTTGATGGCTTACTATTTGCGTTAAAATAGTAATTTATAAGGAAGCCACTTCTTCCTGTCCCCACATTTCATACAAGACCTATTTAAAGAAATTAAATTCTCACTATTGAGTAGTTCCTGATTCTTTCCACAAATACAACTTTTTAATTAGAGAGACCTTATTTTTTTCATTTGATTTACATGCTAGTTTCAGTGTGCCATGGAAACAAATGAGAAAGGACATTTGAAGGTCCCTTTGCATGATCAGCACAGTGAAGGTAGTGAATCACAAGTGCTCTTAGCACTGAAATAAGTAAAATTTTAGGTTAAAGTAAAATCATACTACTATTACACTTAAGACTTCAAGTCACTTATCTCTGCATGATTTAATAATTTTGCTATGTATTATATTCAAATATTTGTTAATCATATTCTTTGAATGCTATGTTTGTCAATTTTATCAAAGAAACTTTTCTATTGTAGTCTCTTTTCCTTTCAAGTTTGAACTTCAAAGCTGTGCATTAGTAACATTTCAAGGCATTTTTTAATTAGACACCTATTTTTGTTCCCTATTTCACCTCCTAAATAATTTGTTAATATTCTTCATATTATCTTGAAATTAATAATGCAGGCATAGGAGAAACTAGTACTACAGTACACTATGTACTATAGTTGACTTTTTATATATGTAAAAGTAAGATTGTTATGGTATGTACTCTTTATTTTCTGATTTCATTTACTAAGAGTAGTGAGTTTTAAACTTATTTATGTTGATGTCCTTATTACTAGCTCATTCCTGTTTAGTGCTAAGCACAGTTGCATACAACAGTTTATTTATACATGTGTCTGTGATGAACTTTTGAAATGTTTCACATTTTTGGAGTATTAGAATAAAAGACGTTATTAACGCTTGTGTACAAATATTAATATGGATGTACATTTTCTTTCTAGGAGTGTAACCAACAGAACATAAAAATCTGTCATTCCTGGTGTTCCTCACTCCTTTGGGCAGATCTGTATTTCCTGCTAATATCATTTTCTTTCTTCCTTACAGACTTTGCTTAAATATTTTTTGTAATAGGGGTATGCTTTATTTAAATTTTTTTAATTTTTATTTTTTGGTACTGGAGATTGAACTCAGGGGCACTCTACCACTGAGCCACATCCCCAGCCCTATTTTGTGTTTTTTATGTAGAGACAGGGTCTCACTGAGTTACTTAGTGCTTCACCATTGCTGAGGCTGGCTTTGAACTCGCGATTCTCCTATCTCAGCCTCCCTAAGTGCTGGGATTACAGGCTTGCACCCAGCTAGGGGTATGCTTTTGATTAAATCTTCAGTTTTGTGTATCTTACAATGTCTATGTTTCCCCCTAATTTATGAAAGCTATATACACAGGGTATAAATTTTAGATTACCAAGTATATATTTTTCAATACTTTAAAGATGTTGCTCTACTATTTTTTTCACAAGTTTTGTTTCTGATACAAAAATCGCTTGTTATCTTAGTCTTTTTCTTACATGTATAATTTGTTTTTACTCTTGCTACTTTAAAATTGTTCTGTTTGTAACCAATTTTGAACAGTTTTAATGTGATGAACTTTTGTGTGGCTTTCATTTGTTTTGTGTCTGAGGCACAGGTTGCATTTCAATTCATGGGAAACTAGTTTTTAACCCTCTCTAATTCACTATACTTCTTGCCAAGAGCCCTAAAGTCTTTTTATTCCTATGTCCACTAGACAGTTAATTGCTTTTCCCATGTCTGTCCCTCTAGTCACTGCTCAAAAAATGTAGAGCTTTGTCCTTCTGACATGCCATTTTCCTGGTTACTGGCTGACTTCCTGGTTTACCTACTCTGTCTTCTTTGGACATGATTCTTTCTCTTATTTCCTCCTTCTCATGTGGTTCTCCTAACACCTGCTTTTGCTTCTCTTATAAATCTGATCATCCTTTTCTGACTTAGTGTTTTCTCTCGTTTCAATTGTCATGTAGACACTGACCATTTAGATACTGATACCTGTGTCCAAACACAGATATTTCACCTCAACTCCAAATATACACCTCCAATTGTCCACTATGCATTTTCATGTGGATGTTTTGCAACCTCCTCCTCAAACTCTGCCAATACCACATTGAGAACCCTGTACCCCTACTAATTAGACCAAATCCCTACTGCTTTCTATTTCTGTGCTCTGAGTGAATGTGTGTAATTACCTTCTGCCCTTAACTATTCATTCTGTGATTGCACACTGAATTACTTAATTTAATGCACCTGTAAGACTCATGTATCTGGCCTAATTCCCAGCCTTGGCCTCTCTTGGCTAGTACCATATATTGCTACCCATAGTCTGGAAGTGACCATGAATATACTTCTAAATAACCCTATTTACTACTATTCCATAGAATAAGCAATATTTTTTCCCAAATTTGTCATGCTTATGTAAGCTTTGTAAAAATTCTAACCGCAGAATTGGTAGGCATGGTAAGATAGCATTAATTATTGCTAGATAGTATAAATTTATAGATATACACCCAGTCATACATGACTTGATGTTTCCAGTACACATGTAGATGAAAACTAGCAAAACATCATGTAGTCTTTCAAATTTTCTAACATTTTATTATTCAGCATTTATTTGCCTTTTATCTGGACTTTTCTGTTATATTATTAAGCAGAAAGCCATTGTCCTATTTAATGTCATTAACCCTACATTAATATATGACATTATTTACCTTTCAAATTATACCATGCTCAAAAGAACATTTTCATGACATTTAAAGAATATTAAAATCAAGCATAAATTCTCCCTCCATAATTGTATTTATATTGCAACAATTATAACTTGAATTATGTTTTTATTCTAAATCAAGTGTTAATGAATTTTTAACACTTTCATTGTGCTACTAAAGCATTTATGTCAATCTTTGATGAACCACAAAAATCTTCTGTTTTTCCAGAGTTAAGCAATTGTTAGGAATAAATTAATGTGGTCTTCTTTGACTGCTATTTTTAACTACATAAACAGAGATATGTATGAAGACAAATATAATTCAGGAGAGCAGATATTTTATATTTTAATATATATATTTTGAATTGTTGAGTAAATGATAAAGCAATAAGAGCAATTTTGAGGGATATTGGGTTGTAGGATTCAAATGATAGAGGCTATTGGAAAGTGGAGAATCAACATATTGTATTTCTAAGTGTGAGGTAAACAAAATCAAATTTGTACAGACCAAAGGGTTTGATCGGGTAACATACAAAGCTCACTGAAGCATGTAAGAGTGGAGAATAAAGAGAGTATACATACAAGTAATATAATAGTCTACACCTTAATTATAGGCATGGCCTTTAGAATGAATGGCCACCAACAAATGGGTATAGGAGAGTGCCACTATATCAAAATTCATGTGGCATTGATAGAATTTCTTTCTAGGTACCACACAATCTGACATGCTAACAGCAAGTGTTATTCTTAGTATAGATGAATTTTTATTTTTCTGTTTTTAAAACGTTTGGACAAATATATTACATTTATAGTATCATAAAATGAATTATAATATATTTAGTTTCAATGTATTACACTATAGGAAACAGAAAGCCTTGGCTAATTTTTTCTTAGTTAGCCTTAAGAAAGCTTTATGAAATAATGAAATGATAAAAAAGACAATCAAATTCACTAACTGAAATGTATGTTGTGAGTTAAAATGATGTTAAGCTGAGAATGTAACTCGGTGGTAGAAAGGGCACTTGCCTAGCATGTGTGATGCCCTGGGTTTGATCCCCAGTAACACACACACACACACACACATACACGCGATTCAAGAACATAAAAGAGAGCAAGGAAAAGAATGGATTTAAATCCTATGACTGAGACAGTAATAAGCCTAGTAGTAAGAATCAATTGTATTTGTATATACTAACAAGATTTGAAAATGGAATTAAGAAAACAATTTTATTTATAACATCACCAAAGATAATAAAATAAATAAAAATAAACTTAATAATACAAGTGAAATCTTACCTTCTATAAACTACAAAACATTATTTAAAAAATTAAAGAAGATCTACATAAAAAGGTAAGTATACCATGTTAATGAATCAGAAGAACTAATATTGTCAGGATGGTAATTGATCATGGTGCAATATCTTTTTATTAAGTTTTTGAATATGATTTGCCTGCATTTTATTAAAAAATTTGTATCCATATTCATTAGAGGTATTGGTGTGAAGTTTTCTTTCCTTGATGTGTCTTTGTCTGTTATTAATATCAATGTGGAACCACCATTTGACCCAATTATCCCCCTCTTCTGCATATACCCAAAGAATTGAAAATCAGCATACTGCAGTGACACAGCCACGTCAATATTTATAGCAGCTCAATTCACAACAGCCAAGGGATAACCAATCTCAATGCCCTTTAACAGATAAATGTATTAGGAAAATGTGGTACATATACACCATACAATGTTACTCAGTCATAAAGAAGAATGAAATGATGGCATTTGCCAGTAAGTGGATGAGACTGGAGACGATCATGCTAAGTGAAATAAACCAGTCCCAAAAAAACAAAGGCCAAATGTTCTCCCTGACATGTGGATGCTGACACACAATAGGGAGGGGAAGGGAAGAACAGAATTTCATTGGATTAGACAAAGGGGAATGAAGGAAATGGAGGGTGGATGGGGATAGGAAAGACAGTAGAATAAATCAGACATACCTTTCCTATGTTCATATGTGAATACATGACCAGTGGAACTCTACATCATGTACAACCACAAAAATGGAATTCTAATTAGAATAAGTTATATTCCATGTATGTATAATATGTTAAAATACACTCTACTATCTTGTATATCTAAAAAGAACTAATAAATTTTAAAAAGCTAGATTTATCCATTTCACGATGTATTTATGCTTCAAAACATCATGTTATATATAATGAATACATTAATTTGAAAAATATCTGATTGAAATTTTTAAAAATAAGACAAATTATAAAGTGAATGTGATAATTATTAAATGGGCATAATCCATGTCTTCTCCATGCAAAATACATGCCTTCCTTACCTATGACTCACAAATTCCACATGTAATATGCCTTACCCAGGTTGACCAGAATTCTTGTGTTAGTTTATAGCAAAAATAATTGTAAAATAAAGTACTTCTCCATGTTTCCAACACAAATAAAATGCATAAATTATGGCAACTTCACCAGTGCAGTATTTTATAACACTGCAAATATATAATTGAATATTAGCGATATCAAATTAAAGAACAAAATATCAGGTCTGCTTAAGCTCCACATTAAATACACTCTATTAATGTATCATTAAAATGTACCAAATTTGCAATCACTATAAAAGCATCACTTGATAGTTTCTGGGTATAGCTCTAACTTCTGTAACTTGTGTTGGGTTCATAATCATAAAGTTATGCATGCCCTGATCCATGACCATTCTAAATTTCACTTATAGTTGACTTTGGGTGATTTCAATTTCTGCTTGATTTGTCAACTGAGTTTTGAAAGTCTGTCCTTACCATGCTGTGCTTGCTACACTTTCTCAGTTACTGTTATTATAGCTACAGATGTACCAAAAGACTCCTCAGTGATTTCTCCAAGTTTCAGATGTATTGTCCCCTGCTTCTGCTATGTAGCAGTAACCCTACCTCCTCAGAATCTGTGAATCATTAACTTTCACCAATATAAATCCTGTTTTGGAATGTTCATCTAAAAGAGGTATTCAAAACATTCAAAGCCACAGGTTCTAACTTCTTGTGTTCTTTCTTAAAAATTAAATTTATTTGTCACTAATACTTAAAAAAGCATAAAACTCATACATATTTTGGGGTCCCAAGTAATGTTTTTGATACATGCATACATTCTATAATGTTTAAATTAGGTCAAATGTATGTATATCCTAAAGCATTTATTATTTCTTTATAGTAAAAATATTCTTGTGTTCTTTGGTGATCTGCCATGAACCAGAACCTCTAACCACCAAAGCCTTTATATGGAAAAAAGCAGAGCAAACTTTTTAATACAAGGTTACCAAAAGTTACAAAGAAACCAATCTTATTTTCATCTTTTGGTTCCCAGATATTCCTTCTGTATAGAGAGGGCATCACCATACATTGCTATTGCTTTCATTTATATGTAACACACTGAAGGACAGTGGCCACAGAGTTGTTCATGCATGAGGTTACTTATTTTAATGTCAATCTTAGCCCAGATATTCCCAAGTAATTTGGCATAAGGTAGAAACAGATGTGTATCATTTAGACATGTATCCATTAATGCAAATACATCACTATAAAATATCTCCTTTGAACTGAGGCCATAGTATATGAGGCTCTGTGCTGGTATGTCAGTCGTTCTCTAAGTTCATGGATAGTATGACTGCTGAAATGTTTAAATCAGAGAAGGAAACATATCTGGAGCTAGGCATCAGTTCCAAAAAGGAATACTGTGCAGTTGACAGAGTAGAAGATGTCCATTATAATCAACTTGCAATCCTGAAAATTCTTCTCCTTCAGGGCTCAGTACTTACGATGAATCCAAACAGTACAAATCATGGTTAGGTCATCCTCAGTCAGAGGAAGCATGTGATGCTGGTTCTATGCATTGTCTCTATTTTTAGCAACATAGTTATTTCAATTTTGAGTTCCCTGCACAAACAGTGATATAGCTGGGCCCCAAGACTGGTTAGCATCTTCTAGGTAAGCCATCTGTCTACCAAGTTGTCAAGGTATCCTGCAATGTGTCTTTTCTGCTAGTCCATCTATATGCCTCTACTTCAGAACTCATTGTTTCTAATCTTTTAGTTTTGCTCCTTCTTATCTTGACTAGATAGTCACTTGCCACTACCCAGTAGCCTTGCATATACTTGCATTAGGACGCATCTCTTCTCTATGAACCAAACTATTTTATCCTCATGGAACCACAGTTTGAAGTTATGGAAAGAGAGGTTATAGCAGCAGATGCTTGTTCATGTAACTTTCTGGACCCTTTATAAATGTTTGGGTTCAATTATGAAAGAATCATTTTCATCATACAATGGATTGTGGATGCTCCTGCCCAAAAGGATGACTAGGTGGATCTGGCAATACCGTTTTGTTGATAAGTAGCTCTGTTTGCATGCTCACTTGATATACAATGGCCTCAATTTCAGTATCAATCGTGCTCAGTAGCATGTCAGGAAGTGATTTTTAAATAGTATTTTTCTCTTGAAGAAGCTTTCAATTTTTCTCTAGAATTAAAAAGGTATAAATTGTAACTTTACAATTGGGTTTTGGCAGAGTCTGTACACAGAATCCTTGTCAACTGTAGGTATTTCTTATAGAATCATATGTGGTCTTGAACCACAGGCTGGACTTAAATTGAAGAAACCTCAATTTATTTGTGTTCCAATCAAAATTCTCAAACCCCTAATTGATCTTAATACTCTCAAGTTCAGTGCATACTACTTAAAATCCATACAAACTTACCAACTACTATGCTTATTAGTTGTGAGTGGTGTAAGGTGCAATAAGTTTACCTGAAGTTTAGGGAGGATGTTTTTGAAAGCCCCTTTTGTACTTTTTAAAAAGACTTTATTGTTAAAGAAAAAAAGATAAAGGCTTTAATGTAGGAAAGGTCAAGTAGAAGTCCATAACTGTTCTTTCCATTAGTTTATGTAGTTATGCAAGCAGGACAAATGTACAGTATGGCCTCCTTAGCCACATCATATACATTTCACAGTATGTTTTTACAGGTCTGCAACCTAATTTTGGTTTTAAATGTCATACCAGAAATATTAATTCCAGGTCTAGGTTCTTTGCTAGGACACTGAACTCTTAAATCCTAAGTAAAAATCTCATCAACACTTAATATTAGTCATAATTCTATTTATGGTACTATATTATAATATAGCCAAATGTATAAATAAGAAAAAAATTGCCAAAAAGTGACATAAACATTTGTCTTAATGATATATTTATTAATTCATCACTCAACATTTTATATATTCAAAAATTTAAATTGTGTTAAAGTGAAAAAGTGGCATGAGTTTAAGTTATACAATATATGTATTTTGTAGGAAAATTTAAAAAGCAGGATGTACAACTGCATATACAGTTTAATATAAAATATAGAAAATTCATAACTATAGAGTAATAGCTGAAGAGACAAATGTCAAAATGTGACTGAGGCTCCTTTTAGACAGTTTAGGTTATGTTAATTTCTGTTTTATTCTTTAAGATATTGGCTTTTTTCCATTTGGGTTGTAATTTTTTTTTAATTTAAAAAAATTAAAGTTAAATGAATAATATATAAACTACAAATTCTGTACAAATGATGTATTTTAAGAAGTCAAGCTTGGAATATTTTTATTATAATATATGCAAAAATTATTTAATGTGTTCCTTCAACTAGTTTACATTTAGTAGGATATAGTCAAACAACGAATGATAACAGCAGATTTAAAGCCACTTGAAAAATAAGAACAAATTATTGTTTTCTCCTTATTCAAATAGAAGATTCAATATCTGGTTTCATTACAGTCTGATTTCTATCTGATTACCAGTCATTTGTTTTCTTTATTATTGTAAACAACCTATAGAACATTTTGTTTTTACATTATTTGATGGAAAATTTCAGTTATTTCATAACTTAAAGTAGCTATCCTGATAAGATACAATTCAATCAGAAGAAAGCATAGATTGGTAGTATTACCTATTTTTGTAAAAAAAAAACTTTCAATGAAAATTCAATAGAGCATCAAGTTTATCAGTGATTGAACTAAATACTAAGAACTTTAGGATACTGCACTCATTGTCTTTGGAAGAATCTTACATAAAATATCATTAGATTATCCACCCTGCTAAGAAGACCATGCAACACCCAGCATTCTCCTAGTAATGTAGACAAGCAATTATTCCCAAGTGCTAATGAGGGTTAGACTTTAGTGCTTTTAGTATGCCTATAGAAAGAGTTTGCTTTTTTGACTATCTTTCCAGTTATATGAGATGCATGACAGTAATTTGAAAAGATAAAGTGAATATCCTATTAAATTCAGCATAGTGTTTTAATAGCTAAATTGACTTTATAAAGTGGCCAGATGGCAATATTGTCTTAAAGTGATAGGTAAGTAAGTGAAGAATATGCATCACCATAAAAATGAATAGAAGTGAAGTCATGTATGATAAAAGGACACAGATTCATTATGAAGACTCAAGGTCATGTGTGCTTGTATTTGACAAAGATAAGTCTACATCCAATGATTCAGCAGGTCAGTCTCCATGAAATCTACTCAAGTATACATATGTAGCACAAAAGAAGCTATGATGGGGGGCTGGGATTGTGGCTCAGCGGTAGAGCGCTTGCCTCGCATGCGTGAGGCCCTGGGTTCGATCCTCAGCACCACGTACAAAGCAATAAAATAAAGACATTGTGTCCATCTACAACTAAAAAAATATTTAAAAAAAAAAAAAAAGAAGAAGCTATGACGGTATGCAAATGTTAGACATGGTTGTGTTGCATTACTCTCTTTCCTTCCTTCCTCTCTCCCTCCTTTGCTTCCTTCCTTCCTTTTAAAAAATGGGTGATAAATTGAATTATGCCCAGGAATCAGTCTGCAGACATCAGGCTTAGACCATGGAGACAGTATCAATTTGACATGGACTAAACTGCAATTGTAAAAACAAGCAAAAAACAAAAACAAGCAAAAGAATAACCAAAATAGAGTAAAGTTCATTGAAGTATAAACTAACAGGTTAAATGCCTTTGTTCATGATACTTTATAGAGGAGGAGAAGCAGGATAACTACCAAAACAAGCAGAGAAGCCAAACTAGAATATATACATAAAATTTAAAAACGTTTCCCTTTGGAAAAGAGGCAACTTTGAAACTGTCTTTGATTAATTACGGGTGGAACAGAACCCTGAGGCCTTTCTGCCACTAACATGAGGCTACATTCCTTGTTGAGATACTAGTTCTGCTCCATGGGGTGAACTTCCTTACCATTGTCATCTAATCCTGGGCTTTCAGTTCATCTAAATAGATTTTCCTTTTCCATTGATTTACACTCTCACACAAGTAGGTCAATTGTTCATATGACCTCCTTGGCCACATCCTATGCATTTCACACTTTGTTTTTTGAAGGTTTGGGACCTAAGTTTGCTTTAGAGGTGAAACCATCGGGTTTTCATACCAAGTTTCTGGTATTATTGGCAATGCTATGTTTTTGAAAACTCACAAAATGTCTAGGCTATTTGCTGTGAATCAGTTCCTTGTGGATACAACAAGGATATGGCTTGTTGGCTTGTGGATATGGCTCAAGATCAACATTAGACATAGGTTTAATTTTCTACTGTCTAAATCACAGAAATTTTAGGCCTATTTTTAAAGCCCCCAGCCTCTACCTTAGTAACAGAAACATGATGCTGTGAGAGGTTGCTATAGCTAGTTTATGATTTCTCAATTGTTTGATGATATGTTCACTTAATATGAATACAACTGAAAAATGGATTAACAAGCATCCAGAGCTATGGATGCCAAGGGTTTAATGAAAAAATAAAAAGGAGTTTTCTATATTTGCCTATATGTTTACAGTATAAACAATGAAGTTGTACCTCTGTTCCACATGGTGCTTTTTAAATGAACACTAATTTTTCATGAAAATTCTTTTGAAAGCACTTGAATGAATCAGAAATCTACTAAAAATACAAACAATTCAAACTTTCCTTTAAAATAACTTATATTTATCTATCTTTAATATGCTCCAGAAATTTATTGAAGACACAAACCACAACATAAGTGTGACATAAAAGAAACTTATTGGTGATGATCTTACTAATATTTGTAACTCATTTTGTTGAGCATTTTCTATTTGTTATTTTCTGATTTTTGTTGTTGTTGTTGTTGTATAGGGAATTGAATCCACAGATGCTTTACTACTGAGTTAAATCTCCACTCCTTTTTACTTTTGATTTTGAGACATGTTCTATCTAAATTGCTTATAACTTTGCCAAGTTGCTAAAGCTGGCCTAGAAATTGTGATCCTCCTGACTTGGCCTCTTGAGTTGCTGGGTGCACTATGCACCACAGTACCAGGGGGTCTATGTGCTATCTTCTATAGTAAGTAGTTAGAAAGAAATTAAGAGTTAAATGAAACTAAGTTGAGGCCTACATGACTAAAAAGAGGCAGAAATAAGATATAAATTCTTAACATTTAGTATAGGAAAAAATTCAGTTGACTGAACCAAGGTATCATACACCACAATGCATGGAAGACTTTTGGTCCTAAAGCAGCTGACAAAGGCATGTTATTTATTCATTAGATCTTACAATTATAAATGTGTTAGTACAACTGACATATTTTGAAAAATTTTTATTAATAAAATTAACATAGTTTGAAGAGAGGATATAGACAAAGGACATTCCACTAGTTGCCAGGAAATTTGGAAATAAATGTAGAGATCTGGAAGACTGTTAGGAAGAGTTACTACCTCTGGATTCAGGAGTAAAAATAATATTATGTCTCAGTAAATAACCTATAGCTCTTTCACAAGATTTTTCTCTTTGAATCTTTTAAGTTAGAGAATCTTAGTGCAGCTCCGAAAAAAATGGGATATTGAAAACATATTCTGTAGCTTAAAAGGAAATTCCTTTCAACTGTTCACCCAGCTAAGAGGAAAAGTTAGATGTCTTCTTGATTTTTGGAATAAGTCTTAACTCTTGAGTGTATATATTTCCTTTTATTTTGTTTCCAATCATTATAACCAACTATATTCTGGTGGATCTTTCCACACTGAAGAGGCATCAAATATTTTAGCTTCCCTCCAGAATTTCTGTCCCTGTGTTTGCTACTACAACAATCTCATTTTAATAGCTAAAATTGGGTTATCATCATGTTTATACTTTATTATCAACTCAATTCAGAATTTGGTCTTTCTTCCTACTGGGAGAGCAAGCTACACACCTAGCCATGATTCTCTCAAGGGAGGAGGGATCTGTTCTGGATTTAGGAAGCTTCTTTGCTTTTTGATTTCTCTTTTCTGTGTATGTAAAAAAAAAAAAAAAAAAAAAAAAAAGCTGTAGGAAGAAAAGCAGTGAAGGCCAAGTTCTGATGACATGATAGTAAAGAAGGACAATAAAATAAATGGGACAGTATAATACAATGTCCCTGAATGTACCCCTTCTGTTCCCAGAAACCTAGCCAAATTAAGGAAACAATGAGAGCAAGCCTGGGCTGAAAAGTCTAGATCTGTATTATTTTGAAGGACACTGACTTTCTCTTAAGCACATTGGGAACTGAAGCAAGTTGGTGTTTTTCACAGAAAGCTACTTTATTGCATGTATACCAGGATAGTTGCTCTTTGGGATGCCAGGTCACATTAGCAAACTGAACACGCTAATGTTGATGATGTCACTATTGCTGCAGCCTAACATATAAAACCCTTCTCTGAGTGGAGACAGGTGCAGAATTGAGTGCGCTGTGGAGAGGATGTGTGTCACTCATCCAGCTGGCTGCCACTGGACAAAATACTGTGAAGGAGAGAAGCTGCTGCTTGTTGAAGCACGATGAGGGAATTAGATGCTACCACTTCAGCTTTTTCCCACTAGATATTTCTGGAAGCAGTCACCTAACTCTTGTAAGTTTTCCCCAATAAATCATGTCTCCCATGCTCTTCTAACACATTTACTTTGGCTTTCCTGAAATCTGCCCCACTGTCCTAGCACAAGACAGATCTCATTCTAGTTTAACTTGATCTGATTGATCTGTAGCCCTTTGCTCATGTGGAGTTCTTCACATGCGTGTGCACTTGGCATATGTCTCCAAGTTAGGCATGCCTCTTTTTGTATTTGTATTTGCCCAAAGTCCTTTCCTCTCTGTTCTCCAC
Organism: Xerus rutilus; assembly: GCA_028644305.1. Classification (NCBI taxonomy): domain Eukaryota; kingdom Metazoa; phylum Chordata; class Mammalia; order Rodentia; family Sciuridae; genus Xerus; species Xerus rutilus. The sequence continues at coordinate 46,899,204 of CM053401.1, read as the reverse complement.
TCCTAGATGTGGAATCATGGGGAGAACTAAATTTTTGTTTACCTGTACTTCCATCTACAAGATGAATAATCCATTATTTTACTCAAGCCCAACAAAACTACTTAACCTTCTAGCATCACTACAGATTGCTTTAGCATTCCTTCTTTGTTCAGATAGCCATACATCAGAAGTGGATACCACTCCCCAGTTCAAATACATGTCACCCATTTTTTCATAATAGGGAGGAGAACAGCAACAACAAAAACAAACAACAAACCATTATAAAATTCATCATAACAAGCCCCCTGAATGTTCTCAGGAGCAATTTGACCAACCTGTCTACTCTTATCTGGATGCCAGGTGAGTGAACAGATTTTCAAGACCAGCAAGCTTTTAACCAGAACAGGATGCCAATGTCACTTTTTGCAAGCGCCTATAGAGTTTGCAAGTGATATTTTAGGGGCCACTTGGCTTCAGGCTCTCACTCATAGACTTCGCACTTCCAAAGGGGTTTATAACTTTCTTAACATCTTCTTTTGTGAGCTTGAGGTGGGAGTCAGAAGCAAGAGATTAGAACAAATAAATAAATAATTTTAAAAAGTAGCTGAGTTATCAAGGTCACTACTAAACCCCAAGGAAAGCTGGTTGATCTCACCTATTCATGGCATTTTTGCCTTAGACTTTTGGGTACTTAGGAATTTGGTGCTCAGCTTTGGGTCATGGTATCAATTCTAGGACAACCGAAAAGTTTCACTTGATATTTTACAAGAACTTTCTAGTCACATGAAGAAAGAATCCTGATATGACACGTTCATTCTGTTAACGCTCATAAAGGCCAAAGGAAATGGGTATGTATTCTCTCATTCTAAACCCAACCAAGTAAACTCCTCTTATTCCCCTCACAGAGCATTCAGAGCTCTTTTTCATTAGGAGAGTGCAGATTTCTGCTGATCTCTATCTTCAAATGTAACTAGTGGGAGATGAGGTAGCAGTACAAATCACTTCAATGACTACAAAAGGAGAGTGCAGTTTCTCTGACAGCTGAGAAAAACTGAATTCTTAAAATCAAGTCATTAAATGTCAAAACTGAAAGGAACTTTAGAAACTATGTAAGTCAAGTCTTATTTTTATTTTCTGATTCATGAGCCAAAGACAAGTTTTAATGTATATACCAGTTTTGGGATTGCCGCCAAATTTACTGGAAGGTTCAGAGATTTCCCACCTGCCTCTGCCTATCCCGCTTTCAGTTCTCCAATGTCAACAGCCCCCACAGAGTGCTGTGCTTTTTTAAAATTTATGAACCTACATTGGTACATGTAATTATCACGCAAAGTCTACAGTTTACATTAAGATTCACTACTGGTGTTTTACAGTCCATGGGTATGAACAAATGTATAATGACATGTATTCATGATTTTAGTATCATACAGAATAAAAATTTTACTGTTCTAAAATTCCTATGTGCTGAGCCTCTTCATCCTTCTTGCCTGGACCTCTAGCAATCATTGATATTTCATTGTCTCCAAAATTCTACCTTTCCTAGAATGTCATATAGGTGTAATGATACAGTGGGTACCTTCTCAGAATGACTTCCTTCACTTAGTAATGTGTATATAAGATTTACCTATGCCTTTTTATGGCTGGACAGAGCAGTTCTTCATAGTGATCAATAGTATTTTATTGTCTGGGTATGCCACAGTTTATATATCTATTCACTTACTGAAAGGTATTTTGATTGCTTCCAAGTTTCAGCAATTATGAATAAAGCTTCTATAAACATCCATTATTGCTTTAAAAGGGGGTGCCACGTGGGCTTACTCAACAAGTTGGGGTCTAGGAGACGGAAAGGGGTCCCCAGGGAAGATGATATGGGGTCTCTCTGGACTGTGGTGGCGATCCGCAGGGTCACTCACCCAGACCCTGGGGTGTAGGTAAAAATCTGCTCTGCTTCAGTGAGACACAGAAACACCCGGAGCAAGAAGCAGGAACACTGGAGCGAGAAGCAGAAAACACCGTTTATTCCAGAAAGTATAGAAGCTTAAATACACTGTTGGACCAATCAGGTCCAAAGGTCACAAACAAAGGGATGTATTCTGGCAAGAGCACAGTCTATTAGCATAGAATGAGGAAAGATGGAAGGGAGGGGTTGAAGGTATTGGAGAGTGCTCCTACAATCCATATTCATATTTTTGTTTGAAGATAAGTTTTTAATTTATATATTATTTTGGACCAATTTTATTAAGTTAGAATATACATAAAATAAAACACACTTCTGTTGCAATATATATATATATATATATATATACACACACACACACACACACACACACACACACACACACAGATCCATATGTCCAATAACTTCACTACAATGAAAATAAAGAACAACTTTGACCCTGAAGTTTCATCATGTTACTTTGCATTCCATACCATGTGATCTTAACCCTAATAGTTGCTGTCCTGACAGTTGTTGACCAAGTATGTTAGTCACCTTTTCATAGCTATGATCAAAATGTCTGAAAAGCATAACATAGTGGAAAAAAAGTTTAGTTTTGGGCTCACAGAGATTTCACTCCATGGTTAACCAACTCTAATGCTCTGGGTTTGAGGTAATAAAACATCATGAAAGAAGGGCATGGTAGAGAAAGCTGTTATCTCTTGACAACTAGGAAGGCAGAGAGAAAACAAAGCACAAGGGACCAAAAATAAACCCTAAAGCACAACCCCAGTGATCTACTTCCTCTAGTCACACTCTGTCTACAATTATCATCCATTACAGTAGTCCTTTGAAATTATTAACCCATCCAATGGATCAATCCACTAATTAGGGTATATACTCATAATCTAATCATGATTCATCCAAACCATAACACAAAGGATAAGTGTGGTTATTCCTGAGTCCAATTCAGTGATAGCACGCAATGTGTACTTTCTGTCTCCTCTCACTCTGCACAGTGGTTGTGAGGTTCATCTATGTTTTGTGGCTATGAGAAGTCTGTTTTGTAACTTGTTTTTAAAAGTATGTCATTCTTAATAGACAGAGTGGTTAAAGTTCCATAACCAGTAGTGAAAATTGTGCAATCATGTTAGATTCATAAGTATTATGACTTTCTCTTGGGGCTGGATAGCAGAAAAGTCTTCTATCACATTGGAGAAAACCAAGGCTTGAAGTGGAAGGAGGATATGTTGAATATCTCTTAGTTCTTTGAGAAAGATAAGAATAAGAAAACAGATTTGACTGACAACTAGTGATTTTTAAAGTAGTTCTATTTTGCAGAGTTGTTCTATATAACTATTTTTACCTGTAGTCTTGGGTCTAGTCCTATGTTTATACTTTTGAAAAATAGGATCTTATATTGAAATTATGTTTCACAGTGGAATATTATTCAGCAATAAGAGAGAATAAAATTATGGCATTTGCAGGCAAATGGATGGAACTGGAAAGCATTATGCTAAGTGAAGTAAGCCAATCCCAAAAAACCAAATGCCGAATGGTCTCTCTGATTAATGGATGCTGATGAATAAGGGAGGTGGGAATGGGAAACATAAGAGAAATAGAGAAACACTAGACGCG
>CM053401.1:46785262-46895551 GCA_028644305.1 Xerus rutilus | reverse complement strand
GAAAATGTAAACAGCCATAAAGCACAGGGAAATAGGACCATGTATATTTTGGTGGAATAACACACTCATATTTATGATTTTTTTAAAAAATTGGGGCATTGGTATTAAATATCAAGCAGTTAGGAGGATCCTATTTAGTGTCTCTGCCAAGATAAAGCAAGTTTAAGTACCCATCACCTGTCAGGCTTTTGGGTTTACTGAAAGGGCCTCATAAAAATTATTCATGCATGTGTCAGCTGAAAAATAATATGAGACATTCATTTCATGGATATGCATCCCCAATACTACTCATCCCAATTAAGCACCAAAGATATTAAAAGGATTATAGTAAAATAAAACAATGGCCTAATTAAAATATTGCATAACATCAGAAAAACCTCAAATTATTTAAATTATATACATTTGGGTAAACAATTTATGTTTTTGGTAAAATAAAGATATATTAATTTTCCTAAATTATGAATTTGAAATCTTCCTATTAAACGTTTTGGCAAAACTTAGATTTATTTTCCTTTCCTATCCTTTACATTGGTCTCCTAAGCAATAAACTTCATCCAGAATTAGTATCAACATATATTTAAGGACTTGGAAATAATAATTTAGTCATATGTTCTGTCATGACAAATGGCTAGCTTTAAGAAGATACCTTTTATAGTGGTTATGATCTGCTCTAAATAATAAAATCTGTGTTTTAATGAGCTGACATTTCCATTGCCCTAAAGAGGTTCTGTAATTAGACATCTTAAAACAGTGGTGCAGTTATGCAGTTGTAGTTATTTTTAATTGCTTTATTCCTAATGAGGAAGCATTATGAATTAACTTGCTACATTTATAATGTGAGAGAGAAACATCCTGATAAAAATAATGTCCTCACATATTTGCCTTTCTCCCAAATTAAGTAAAGTAACATATTTTTGTCTTTTAAAAAAATTCTTAACAAAGTTAGTCTGTTAAGGACTAAAATTTAGTTTTCCACTTAAAATGGAAACCAGTCCTTTTTTGTACAATATGGAGAAAATCACTGGGAACATTTGGAATAACTGCATCATTAACAGAGAAAGGGCAGGAGACTACAAGGATTTTAAGTAAAATGGTATAGGCAATCAGTCATCATGCTCTAGCATACTACATGCAATTGTTATGTGTGGTGAAGGTATCCTTATATCCCATTTACATTTACTATAAAATTATGAGAAAATTAAATTAAATAGTAATATGGTTACCTTTCTAAGTGACTTCTAATTATTGGGAATCCTGAAGTTGTGTTTCCCAAGACTACTTAAACTTTTCTAATTTAGTCTCCTCTTTAAGATACCAGGTTTCTGATGCTCCCTCCAAAATCCTCTGTGAGAATGCTTACATTATTGTCAAAAGTGAAGGATCTCAGTTCCTCTAAAGCCACCACTTGTGTGAATTTCCAGGTGGTGACAGGTTTTGTGAAAATATAAAAGAATGGATCTCTTTCCAATTGTGTAACCTGATGTCCAGAAGTACCACTCCTGTGCAAAGTGATCTGTAATATTCAGAGTTATTCAAAACAACAACAAACAAAAACCAGTATTGGGGAGGAGGGTACAGAGGCAGAGAAAGAGAGAGAAATTTAGCATAAGGAATTGGCTTATGTGGTTTTAGAGTCTGAGAAGCCCTAACATCTGCAGTCACAAGGCTTGAGAACAAGAATAGTTAATGGTATAAGCAGTCTGAGTCCGAAGGCAGAAGAAAACCATTTCCCCTGTGTTAATAAGATTCTCTTTGCTGTGACTAAAATGTCCAGCAAGCAAAACTTACAGGAGGAAAAGTGCTTTTGGGACCAAAATTTCAGAGGTTAAGTCCATGGTTATCTGGCTCCATTGCTCTGAATCAAAGATGAGTCAGAACCTCATGGTGGAAGAAAGCTGCTCAGCTCATGGCAGTGATGAATGAGAGAGAGAGAGAGAAAGAGAGAGAGAGAGAGAGGAGAGACCCAGGGACAAGATATATAATCCTCCAAGGGGATGCCTGCAGTGACGTACTTGTTTCAGCCCTGTCATACCTGCCTATCATTACTACCCAGTAATCCATTCAAATTATTAACCTGTCAAATGGATTTGTATATTGATTAAGTTACAGCTCTCACAACCCAATCATTTCACCTCTGAACATTTCTGTATTATTGAGCATGTGAGCTTATTTGAGGATACCTTAAATTCATACTTAAATTCATACTTAAATTCATTCCACTCCTGGTTACCTAAAGGCCATGTTTATCTCACAATGCATTTAGTTCATCTCCAAGAGTCCCCATAGTCTTAAAAGTTCCAGTATTACTCAAAAGTCAAGTCCAAAGTTTCCTCCAAGACACAAGGCAAATTCTTAGCTGTGAGCTTCTGTAAATTTCAAAAATCAAATTATATACATCCATTATCCAGTGACACAGAGTAAACATTTCTATTTCTAAAGGGAGGAATAGGTGCATAGAAAGAAGAACTGAAGGAAGACTGACACCCAGCTAGGCAAATATTAGATCTTATGGCTTCATACACAGCACATGGAGCACATGCTGCCAAGATGTGCTTTTCAAAGGATTTGGGCAACCCCACCCCAGGACATGCCAGTGCAGCCTACATGCCCTCTCCCTTAGGCTGGCCCTGTCTTCAGTCAACAGCTTTCCTTGGTAGATGTTCTACATTAGTGGCATTTCTAATCCCAGGGATCTTCATTCCAGCTTCAGTTTTATTCTTAAAGTTTCTTGTATCACTCTATCATGGGCTCCCCACAAGGATTTTGACTTGCTATACTTGACGTGGCCTCGCAGGCCTTCTTTTAAAATCTTAGTGGAAGCATAAATAACTCTCTGTTTTAGTCAGCTTTATCGCTGCTGTGACTAAGAACCTCACCAGAACAACCATAGAAGAATGTTATGGTTTGGATGTGAGGTGCCCCCCAAGAGCTCATGTGTGAGACAATGCAAGAAGGTTCAGAGGAGAAATGATAGGGTTATAAGAGTCTTAACCCAATTAGTGAATTAATCCCCAATAGGGATTAACTGAATGATAACTGAAATCGCAGGGTATGGCTGGAGGAAGTGGAAATTGAAGTGGGGTGAAGCTTCGGGGTATGTATTTGTATTTGGCAAGTGAAGATCTTTCTTTCTGCTTTGTGATCATCATGTGAGCCACATCCCTCTGCCACACTCTTTCCACACCCTTCCACTATGATATTCTGCCTCACCTAGAGCCCTGAGGAATGGAGCCAGCCTTGTATGGACTAAGACCTCTGACACCATGAGCCCTCAAATAAACTTTTCCTCCTCTACAATTGTTCTGGTTGAGTCTTTTAGTTGCAGCATCGAAAAAGCTGACTAAAACAAGGAGGAAAAGTTTATTTGGGGGCTCAGTGTTTCAGGGGTCTCAACCTATAGACAGCACATTCCATTCCTCTGGGCTCAAGGCGAGGCTGAACATCATGGCAGAAGAGTGTGGCAGAGGCTGCTCATATGATGATCAGTAAGCAGAGAGAGAGCTCCACTTGCCACATACCAAAATATATACCCTAAATCCACACCCTTAATGCCTCATCTCCTTCAGCCTACCCCATTTGCCTTTAGTTAACAATCAATCAATTCTATCAGGTGATTAATTCACTGATTGGGTTAAGGCTCTTGTAACCCAATCATTTCTCCTCTGAACCTTCTTGCATTGTCTCACTCGTGAGCTTTTTGGGGGACACCTCACATCCAAACCATAACACCCTCTAAGTCCAGCATCCTGAATTCCCGCAAAACCAACACCATGTGAATGATGCAGAGGTATGCAACCAGCTTGAGTAGAAGCTGGGCCCCCTGGATGATGGTTGCAGTGGCCTCTGAGTTCCTTGACAGTTGAGTACAGTAAAAAGAATTCTAGGGATATAACTTCCTAGGCACCATTGTGTGGGCAGGCTGCCCCCACAGGTTCTTAAATGAGTTTTCACTTTTACACCACTTGAGCCTCTGATGTGTGTGATCTCACTGACTCCTGAGATGCCCTCAAGGCACAATTGTGTCTGTGCTAAGTAATAAGCTTTACTTTAGTGGCAGTAATCTCCTCAACCACACCTTCCTTGCTCCAATTTTTACATGTCTTTATCTAGCCAAACCACAAGTTCTTAAAATATTTCTTGTCTGTTTTCTGCTCTTGATCTTATTATCACAGTAAATCTGGCTAAAACATGCTGGAAATATACATGCCACCACCAGAATGCTTTACTGTCTTGAAATTTTCTTTACCAGATTGATTAGTCCATCATCTTTAAATTCAGCCTCACATAAAGTCTCAGAACATGAGCAAAATGTAGACAAGTTCTTCATCAGAATGTAACACAAATAACCTCTAGTCCAATTTTGATTAGTGTCCCAATTTCCCTCTGATCTTCTGGCTCCCACTAGAATCACCCATTTAGCACCCATTAACATTCTAAGACTTCTCCAGCCAGCCTGAATATCCAAACTTTTCCAAACTCCTACAAACCAGTGCCAAAGGCTTCTAAACCACATGGTCAGGTTACTCACAGCAATGACTCCACTTCTGGAAACAATTCTGTGTCAGTCAGCTTTTCATCACTTTGACCAAAATACTTGACAAGAACAACTTAGAGGCATGACATCCAGGAAGGAGAAAGAGCAAGAGAGCAAGAGAGTGAGAGAGAGAAGAGAGAGAAAGAGAAAGAGAGAAGGAGAGAGAGAGGGAGAGAGAGAGAAAGAGAAGAGAGAAGAGAACCAGGAACAAAATTTACAATTTTTAAAGATACACTCCAATGACTTACTTTTTCCAGTTATGAGCCACTTGTCTATAGTCATTACCCAGTCATCCAATCAAATTACTAATGCATAAAATGGGTTAGTCCACTGAAAATGTTATGGATCTCTTAGTCTAATCATTTCACCTGAAAATTCCTATGTTGTCTGTCACATGAGCTTATTGGGAAACATCTCCTATCCAAACCAAATCAGTCTCATCTCAAATGCCATCAGGCAAAAGAAAGGATTTATCTCTTGCTAGCCCACATTTTCTATTCATTCTATCAATGAATTTGAGAAAGTAGCCCATACGGCTTTATTTAGTATATAAATTAAAGTATTGTAAATCTTAAACAAAAAACAAACAAATACTCATAGTCATACCAAGAATAATGTTCAAACAAATATCTGGGCATCTGGTGGTCCATTTCAGTAGACATATAAAAATTAACCAGTATAAGTTCATTGATACTGACTGGTCTACTGATTCTTGTATCAAGTTAGTAACTTCTTGGCCGTAAACCTCTCTTAACTCCATAAGAATAAGAGACATCTTTTTATTTCCAGAATAGAGAAAACTTCATGCTTTTCTTAAGGGAGTAGATGATTTTCTTTCTTTTAAAGACATACACTAAAAGGATATAATTCTACTTAACAAATGTTTGAGCATATCTCAACAGAGGCACTCCTATTCTAGAAACCAAACCTTGTAATCTTAAAAATGTTCATCTACAAAAGACTCAAGACCAAACAGGTCTAGAAAGAAAGGAAGAATAAAAGAAAGAAAGAAATACCATACATAAATAAATATAGCTCTTTTCTTTGAAGTAGATATGAAATTTCAGTGTTTACCTCTTGGAGACTTCCTATTTTGGATCTAAAATTCAGGTCCCAAGATATAAGGATTTCACTTACCTATAGTTTCAGAAAAAAGAAATATTCCCACATAGGATGTTCTAGGAGTAGAATCTCAACCTTGAAACAATTTATTCCCCTACTAAAAATTAATGCAGACATTCATCTTATTATTCTTATAAAATATCTCCAGATTATGACTTCCATGTATGTAACAATACTTTTGAAATCTATGGTGTGCTGAAATACATACATATATAATAAAATAGAATGAAAAAATTTGGAAAATGAAATGAAATAGGATTTGCTTTCCCCTGGTGCTAATTCCTGTCTTTATTAATCAACTCCAGAGGCATAAATGGAATTCACTCTTTCTTTCTAGGCAGTCCATTTATTAGATTATTTGTTAATGTCTTATTATCTTCTCCCTAAAGTTTTAATTTTAAATTAAGGTATGTTTCCCAAGGTAGAATTTCTTGCAGGATTTTCTTTACATAGCACATGTTAATCAGATACTCATACAACCAATCCAGAGCTCATTAAACCATAATAGAAGTGTTCAAAATCCTAAATTGTATGCAAAAAGTATAACTCTTGCCAAACTATTTCTTCAACTTTGGAAAATATATACCAGAAATTGATACAACAAATCATTTACATTACTTTAGGTTTTTCTTTTTTATCTTTTTAAAAATAAATTATAAAACCATAACATGAGGAGTCTAAGAGACATGTCCAAACCACCCAGTGATTACAGAACTATGACTAAATCCCAAGAGTTATAATACCCAGTGTCATGGTCTTTCCCACAAAATACCCTACTTGAGTTTCCGAATCTAATAATCCTTGCTAAAGTAAAAGTGATACAGTCAAATAAATGTGTTGCAGACAAGATTGCCAAAGATGAGATTAATTTTTTCATTGGCTTATAAACAAATTAATTTCAAACTTTTTTTTAACATAACTAAAATATTTTAAAAATACAGTACTATTAATGTGGTATGCATAACTAAAGCATTAACTTAATCATTATTGTATTTGTGCTAATATATATTCATTGTTGCTTATAAAATAATTCATAATTTGGAAAAAGAAAAAATAAAATAGATTTTTCAATGGTTGATGTTTTAATGTAATTTTAGGTTTTCCTTAAAAACTCCAATCTCTTAAATGCCTATCATTTCTTTTGCTGCAAAGAATTATAAATTCAGATGCATTTTTAAAAAGTGATGTGCTTTAGGAAATAAGGAATAGGGGCTTTGTTGTTAATAGCAACAAATTTGTAAGTGAGATTAATTCTCATCCATCTCAACATCCTTTTGGGACAAAAGTGAACAAACCCATAGTAGAAAAATATCTGTTGTAGTGAAGAAAAACAGTGTGTTGCACTAACAGAATAAAATTTTCAACAAATCTGTGAAAAAGCAGAGGTTGATGGAAGCAATTTAATAAACAAAGGGAAAGAAAAGCTACCCTAGGATAGATTACAGTAGAGAGCATAGAGGAAGCAAAGACAGAAACCTATGAATAGAGCAAATACATATGCATATGACCATATGTACATACACAGCTAAGTTTTAAAGAATATCATTCATCTAGGCTTATAACTCTATTTATGCTTATTTCTTTATCTTTTCATTATTTGTACCTTAATTTTTTAGTCATTACCTCCAAATTTTGAGTGTCCAATTTTGATTCCACTTTCAGGATTCTAATAATATGTAACGAATCAAAATTTTTATTAAGAAAGGTTCATGACTACTTTCTGAATATGTGTGTGTATGTGTGTGTGAGACAATTGTTTTTATTTGTGGTTTTCACACAGGAGCTATTTGTTGCCTTCCACAACAAATCAAACTTGTTAAGTGTTAGAGGTTATTCCATTTTATCAGAGCACTTATGTTAGAAAACAGCCTTTAATCAGCTTCACTTTTTTTGATGGCAAGCTGTTTTATTGGTACCTTCATTTGATGAATTTTCTTTGCATATGTGAAGGATTATTGGATTATTTATTTGTTTTTGAAAGTTAAATATATGTTAAGTATGGATATATTTTTATAGAATTTACTTATAACTGTATACTGGTTTCAGACATGGCTTTTTATTTTACTTATTTATTTTGCCGATTTTAAAAAAAGGTTTGTCTTATCATATTTGTACTCAGTTATTTTGTTTGACTATCTTTTCTAGAGACATCAAATAGTTTAAGTTTTAAAATGAGTCTCTTTTCCCATAAACTCTGCCTTTTAAATTTTTTCTCTCACATTTCTGGATATGTTTATCAAGTCTATTCTCTGCTCATCTACTTTATTTTCTGCTATGTCAAATATTATATTTATTTTACCATAACACAGGATATATGTTAGTAGTGTCATTTACATACTAAAATATGCTTCACATATATGGTATGGTTTGAATATGAGATGTCCCCTGAAAGCTCATGTATGAGATAATGCAGAAATGTTCAGAAGTAATATTGTTAGATTATGAGAGCTATAACTTAGAGAATTAATCCACTTGAATGGATTAACTAGATGTTAACTGTAGAAAAGTAGCACAGGATTGAAGGAAGTAGGTGATTGTGGGATCTTCATTTGGGGTTTTTATTTTATCCATGTGTCTTATATATTCATATTTATATTCATATACCCCCTTCCTGGCTGTCATGAACTGAGCTGCTGTCATCCACCACTCCACCACATCCTTCTGCCATGATGTTCTGTATCACCTGGGGACCAGATCTATGGATTCACTTGACCATGAACTGATCCTCAGAAACTGTTACACACACACACACACACACACACACACACACACATATATGTATAGGTATACACATGCACACATATAGAAACACAGATAAACCTCTTATATATTATTCAGAACCAGAAACCATATTTCTCAACCATTGATTCTTAGGCTTCTCTGATATCAATAGAAATGAAAGACCAAATAAAGTTTGTTCTTCAAAAAGTCTTTGAAAATAATCTCATAAGAACAAGAACCACCATAGATCCAGATAGATCCAGCAGTCTCACTACTGGGCATATGCTTAAAGGAAATGAAATCTGTATGTTAAAAAGACATCTACACTCTCTCATTTATCATAGCTTTGTTTACAATACTGAAGGAATAAAAACCAACTGAGTGCCCCTTAATTGATGAATGGGAAAATCTGACACATGTACAACATGGAACACTATTTGTTCAAACAAAGAAAGAAATTCATCATTTGCAGGAAAATGGATAAACTAGAGTTTAATATATTTAGTGAAAATAAGCCATGTACAGAAAGTGTCACAAGATCCCTTTCTTATGTGCAAATTTAAAAGTTAGTCTCACAGAAGTTAAGAGTTGGTTGGTGGTTATCAAAATGTGGGGAGAGTAGGGGAAACTGAAGGATGGATAAAGGTTTATCAGTGGATGCTAAGTTATAGTTAGGTAGGAACAAGAAGTTCTGATGTGCTTTCACACAGTAGTGTAACTATGTAATGACAACAAACAATATTTTAAAATGCTAGAAGAAAGGATTTTGAATGTTTTCACCATAAATCAATGACAAATATTTAAGGAGATATGTTGAATATGATTTAAGCCTTGCATAAAGTATACATGTATTAATACTTGGTGTCCCACAAACATGTACAACTTTTATATTTTTATGTATCAGCTAAAAATTAATTTAATTTAAAAAGAAATCAACAAAAGATGCACTCTCCTAAATAGAGTCATTATTTAAATACTGTAGAAGAGAACCAAGACACTGAGTGTGAGAAGGAAAACTCAACACAGTAGGATAAGAAAATGTGACAGATGATTGTTAAATTCTATGAACAGAAATGCAAAGAAATAAACATGATGGGCTTTTTGATGGGGTCAAAGATCTTTTACCATTCCCTCCCCACCACATACTTACCTTCTAGTTCATAGGACTTTATCATATCTGGATTTAGAAGGGCAATTTATAGCTTTTCCTCTCAACTCCTTTTTCAATCCTACAGTTTTCTTTCCCATCTTAGAGAATTTATACAAGTCAGAATAGGAAGTTGGAAAAAGAAGTGCTAAGTACATTTTTTCATGTTGTCTATCATCTTACCTAGAATTTGCCTTTTTTAAAGTAATAAGAAGGTATTTTTTGAAGGGGTCACACAAAACCTCTGCTGGTAACTCAGGTATAGCTGTCTCAAAAAACTGCAATGAAACCCACCTGGCTGCACCAAAGTCCATGTTAACTTTCCTTTCTGTGTGAGCTATGTATTATCATCACCATATGAGCACTAAGAGCAATCAGCCCCTGTGATGCTGGGATGCCTGCATGATGACTCATTTCTAAATACTGCAAACAATTGTTCCAACACTAGCAAAGTCACATTGGCCCTTCTTGCCAGTCAAGCTTATAAATATCTGGCATTCTGAAGAATGACTCTCGTGAACATATTAGCATGGAATGTTGACAGAAAATCCAGATTGCTACCCAAACTGTATGGAATGCAAATGAAATCTTCCCTATCTGATTGTGCTGGAAAGAAAAAGAGCATGTTGTAGGATGCATATCAATGAATCAAAATGCTGAAAACATAACACAGTTCGAATTGGTTTAGTGCTGAATCAGATTGTAGCAATACAAAATATAGTGAGAGAAGTGTGTTTAATTAGAAAATTAATGCCATGAATTTGAAACTAGAGGCAATAAACACATTACTTTGGAATTCTTGGAGTCCATTACTGATATGTGAGGGGCCTAGAAATTCATATTCACGTGAGCATATGAATTTATATTCTCAGCATTTAGTACCGTTACTGATCATTTACAATTTAATTTCAAATAAAATAAGCATTTGGCAGAAATTAGTGCTATTTCATTTGTAAAAAATTACTACAAATATATTAATTCGCATATATAATTTATTTATATTGAACAACACAGGGGTAAGCATATGAGGATTTTCCTCTATTTTTGGCTTTGTGAAGATGTTACCCATGTTCAGGGGTTGTTCTTTAATATGTGTGAGATGTTCAAAGAGTGGATCATTTTGTTTTAAATCATACACATTTTTTATCTCTGTCCTTATATTTAAGTTCCTAACTCTCTCCTAGGAATAAGATAGGAGAAGAAAGAGAAGAGATGAAAGTAGAAATAACAATAAGTTAATTGACCACTTAGGTGACAGACCATATGTGAAAGTTGCATATTGAGCGACATCTTTAGTCTTCAAAAAATCCTACAATTTTTACACAGCATAAGTGAGTTTTAGAGCCATCAACAATTAGCCCTAAATATAGAATTATTGCTTTTATCCACTTTGCTATTCTAGGAGATAGAATTTCCACAATGAGAAACTCATTTGCATTGCATAATCACATCTCTGAATTATTTAATGTCAAATTAGTTTGTCCATATCTGTGTTTATTAAACTCTAGCCATGTGCCAGACTTGCACTAGACCAAATGGATACAATGAACCAGATTAAGTGGAATCTACTTTCATGGAGCTTAAAGGCTAATAGTGAATTCCAAATTATTCATTTATTTACCTTCTTTTTGCCATATTTACTAATTCACTCAAATGAGTGATGAGCATCTAGCATGTTTCAAATACTGTGGTCGGGAAATAAAACATAAAACAAAGTCCCTTTACCTCAAGAGTTTCAAAGTTAAAATATTACAAGAAGAACTGACAATTATAAAAAATTCAATGTGTATTTCTATAGAGGGGATACAAAGGCTGTTAGAAAGAATCTGTGTAGGATCCAGAGAAGGTTGCTCAAAAAAAAAAGGAAATAGAGCTTAGACTTAAATGATACTAGGAATTAGTTGCACGATTCTGGGATAGGTGAGAATTGGTAGTACACTTCAGGCAAAATAACTAATATGTGCATAAACATTGAGACAAAGTAGAAAAGGGTGGTTAGAATGATGTGACTTGAAGCAGGATACATGAGGCAGAGAGGCTGAGGTCTTGAAGAGACTTTGCACCACAGTAAGGAATTTGTCTTTTGAATGACAGTGACAATTTTTTTATTTTACTAAAGACAAATATCCCTCGCTGCCTCATTGTAGTCAACAGGGAGACTGGATTATATGCAACAAATAAGGCATATATTGCAGGAAGTCTGAGATATTTTCATTAGTTTATCTTTCATGACATTCCATTGGGCTTGGAACACACATGGGTAGATACAATCTGACATGGAAATAAATCAAGCAAATGTTAAAACTGTATCTGGTAATGCTGATTACCTTTATCCTGTTGAATATACATGTGCTTATGTTGTCCTATTTCTTTCTGTTTTAAAAATGAAAACTATTAGATCTATTATTTATTTTATTACACACCTTGAAAGCAATAAGTATTATCAATTTCTTTTGAATAAAAAAGTCTTTTGAAATAATTCTACAGTATGTGTATATAAATTTATATTAGATACAGAATTGTGTTGAGTTAAAATAGTGGGGTATAACTTGGAGATTACTTTAAAATATGTTGAAATATCACATCTTATTTGACAAGGCTTGTGGAAGATCACATGTCACCATTTTATGAAACCATCCCATTACTCTGCTGTATTTAGCAATTTCATTTCTATGACTTGACTCAAAACTAAAAACTATTAAGAACGAATTGTTTTAGCAAATATTAGATATATACATGATCAAATCTCTGCTTCATCATCATTTGAAGATTCCTTCTGTAAGAACCTTAGAGTAAACAATAAAGGCAAAGCCTACCCCTCCTGGGACTCATGTGTAGAACTGAAAGTGAAGGAGATAAGACAGTAATATGAATAAATAAGAAAAGAAGCTCTCAGAGAGGGACAACTGCTCTTCAGAGAGCAAAGGAAGTTTATATTTAGAGAGTATCCAGTTTGGGATAATTTTAGATAGGGCATGTGGGAAGCCTTCTCTGAGGAAGTACTAATGAAAGGACCCTCCCAGAGGCACCCACATCTGAATCTAAAAAACATTCTGGTAGAGGAGAAAATGGCATTGGCCCTTTTGAAGATCAGAAAGAAAGTTAATGTGACTAGAGCACAGAAGCAAGAGAGAACACAGGTGGGAATGTGTGGCAAGGAGAGAGGTGCTAGTGGAGACAGGAAACAGAACAAGGCCATGGAGGACCTTCTTGTCTGATTTTGTTCTAATTGCAATAGGAAACCTTGAGCAAAGGAAGACATTATTAAATGTGGCTTAAGTCTATTTCTCTGAATGTATATACTAGTCTTAAAATGTTAACCTTCATATTTAACTAGGATGAAGTAGTGGACAAATCCCAGAAGAGCTGTCACTGTCATGACTGAAGTTGACTTATTGTGATCTTTAGTTTGAGCAACTCACAGATTAGACAGATAGGAAGTAAGTTCTGCCAAACTTATTCTCACTCTGAATAACTTCAATTTAAACATATATTTAAATTTTATTGAAATTTCTGTTTGTGTTCACACACAAAATGAATGTATATGTTCACATATGTATATACTTCCAAATTATTTTTTAAAAATAATTTTTTTAGTTGTCAATGGACCTTTATTTATTTATATGTAGTGCTGAGAATTGAACCCAGGATCTCACACATGCTAGGCAAGTGCTTCTACCACTGAGCTACAAACCCAGCCCCTTTCAATTGATTTTTACATGGTGACTTTTTAATCCTCAAATATTTTCTTTTTTTTTTTTTTTTTTTGGTACTGGGGATTGAACTCAGGGGCACTCAACCACTGAGCCACATCCCCAGCCCTATTTTTGTTTTATGTAGAGACAGGGTCTCACTGAGTTGCTTAGTGCCTCGCAGTTGCTGAGGCTGGCTTTGAACTCGCGATTCTCCTGTCTCAGCCTCCCTAAGTGCTGGGATTACAAGCGTGAGCCATCGTGCCCGGCTTCAAATATTTTCTTTTCAAAATCTACATCATATATATATATATGATGTAGATTTTGAGATCTTTTTTAGTGTTTTGAAATTATGAGAACTGAGTTATGTGTGTGTGTATATATATATATATACATATATATATATACACACACACATATACACACACACACACACACACACATATATATTAACTCAGTTCTCATAATTTCAAAACACTAAAAAAGTTCTCCTCAGGTGGGAAGAATAAAATTATTTGTTTCCCTTCCTTATGCTTACCCTAACCTATACCTATCCGTCAAAAGACAATGTACTATGAAGTTAAAAGACAGAGGAGCGCAAATGAGAAGCAGCCCTCACAAGTCCCATTCTGGTCTCTTCCATGCTTAGGGTCCTGTTCCTACACTCAGGGCACTCCCCAATACATATAAGTTCACGTTTGACACACAATAGTAACAATAGCAGCTGTGCCTTAAGCAGCAAATCCTTAGCGTGGAAGAACACTTAAAACATTCTTTTGTCTACTATAAAGAATGCACCTAGCCAGTTATATTACTCTTTATGACATTTACTATCTGACCCTGAGAGTTCTGTC
Source organism: Xerus rutilus (assembly GCA_028644305.1). Lineage (NCBI taxonomy): Eukaryota > Metazoa > Chordata > Mammalia > Rodentia > Sciuridae > Xerus > Xerus rutilus. The sequence continues at coordinate 46,881,481 of CM053401.1, read as the reverse complement.
ATTTCCCATCTGTGATTTTAATTCCTACTGACAGAGAAGAAGCAACTTGGGGAAGAGATGGTCATGATCCCTTTTCTGTTACCCGAGGAGGTAGGTTTTGTCTCAGTTTTCTCATTGACATAATAATAGAGTGTATACTGGCCTGAGTATGTACAAGTCTCCCTATTTAAAAAAATAAAAATAAAAAAAGGAGCTGAGCACAGTGACCCAGGCCTGTAATCTCAGCTACAAAAGAGGCTGAGGCAGGAGGATCTAAACTCAAGGCCAGGCTCAGCAACCTAGGGAGACCTCATTCAAAATAAAAGATAGAAAGGACTGGGACTGTAGCTTAGTGGCAGAGCACTTGCCTAGCATGCACAAGCCTCTGAGTTCATTTTCTAGTACCACAGAGGGACAGAAAGAAGCTTAAAGGAGAGGAAAAGGTTGTTGGTATTCAACCATTGTATGCTCAATCAGAAAATGACAATAGTCATCAAATTAAACATGTCCTAATTACTTTTGTTATTACAAGGCGACAATTTCACATTTATCCTTGTGACATTAAGCTGAGTACTAATTGATCCATTTTCTATAGCACTAATTCAGCAACTCCAAAAATGCTAAGCATACTATCATAAAAATGAACTGCACAAACACATTTTACCTATTATTAATGCCCATACTTGAAAAGAGTACAAAATACAAGTGGTTTATCCTCATCATTACACTTGTTTAGCAAGTTCTTCAAATTAGTTTTAATGTGATGAGATAAAAACATATGAATAGAGGTATTGATTTGACCTCATACCCTTTCAGTAAACAGAGAATAATTTAGAGAATAACTTGTAAAAGTTTAAACATTGAGGGCTCTTTGTTATTTTGTGTAAGATGAGTAAATTATATTGTTATTTCATTTCTTAGAAATCTTAAGAGAGTGGAAATTCACCAATAAAATACTTATTAAGCAGAACCAGAGATAGGACAGGCTTCCACCATCCACTTAGAATTCTAAGCTAATAAGAGTCAGCCTTAAAGAGTACAATGTTTAATATATACCGGGCATTAGTTTTAGTATAGATAAAATAAATGACAGCTTACTATTGCCCTGTGAAGTAAGTGATGAGGTCTCTGGAAAATATAAGAGATTTTTGTTTTCTATTGTTTTTCATTTTTTAATATAAGAATAATAATTTTTAGGAAAAATGAAAGCCCAACTTTGATTTATAAGAATTAAAATAATTATTGCATTGGATCAAAGGTCCTTTTAAGTTTAATGAGAGAAAGATTACATTTGCTTTTTCTATTGAAATAATAAAAAACATACATATACTTGTCTAAAAATTTTGAATGAATACAGCCTATTCAAAAAGAAAATTGAGGACTGGGGTTGTAACTTGGTGGTAGAGTGCTTATGTAGCATATATGAAGCCCTAGGTTTGATCTCAGAAGCATGAAAGAAAGAGAAAAAAGAGGAAGGAAGAAGGAAGAATGGAGTCTCTCCCTTCATCTCAAAAAAGTTAAAATAGAAAAAAATCCTCATATAAAGAGTAATCAGAGGTGAAGCATAACGCATAATCTTGGCAGCTTCATCTGAAGAAAATATCTGGGTACAAGTTTGTGCAGCAGATGGAAGCTGAAATTACAAAATCAACCTAATTTATGAATAAAATTGGTAATTAATACAACTTGCATTTTGTCCTACTGGTCTAATGTCCTCTGTGCCAATGAATCACATATTCCAAATCTGTATTTCTTCACTTCCTTTAGTGTCACCATGTCTGTTACAGGGATCTCCAAGTGGGAAAATATAAAACTGGGGGCATGTGTAAGTGGACTGAAAATTCTAGTAATTATAGAAGTTTATACCCTGGGTTATCTACCACCAAGTTACATACTCAGTCCTAATCTAGTGGGAGTAGGTCAAAACTCAAGGATATTACCATAAAAAATCTAAGAACATACTCACACACTTTATGTTGCTGAACAGCCAAGAATACTTACAAATAGGAATTAAAAACTATTTCATGTATTGCTACATTTTTATGTTCATAGAATATTTAGAAATATCTATTTTTGATTGAAGAACATAACGATATTTCACCATGTCCTGAAGAAAATGCATCATTAAGTCTCATATTCAAGGTAAAGATGCTTTATTGGGAATGCCATGCATTATATTAAACAGTCATTATATATTTTGCTGCTGATAGGATATTAAAGGGATCTTCAAGTAATGAATTTGCTTGGGGTCACACACATCAATAGAAATTATGGGGAAAATCTCATATTTTGATGCTTAGTATTCAATTAAAATCATGAAAGCATGTTCTCTTCCAAATCATATTACTAGGAAGTCATAAATATATTCCTTATTTCATACACAAGCTAAATTCTGATGAGGTTAATTTTCTTCACTACATTAAATCCTCTGTAAATGATTGAAGTCACTGCTCTCTGACAGCAGTTCAGTAGTTTATGTCAGTGATCACAGTCCAGTTCCTGGTATTAATGTGTCCACATCACAAAAGCTGTCAGGAAAATTAATATTAATGAGAACCCTTACTGGAAAACTCAGGGTAAAGGTCAAGTGTAAAATTCTATGGACAATGAACTCTGTCTTAACTTTCCATGGGCCATGTCTTTCTACCAGAACTAGAATGCACCAGCCAGTGGGAAAGATTTCACTATAATTGCATATTTTACTTTTGGAAGACCAGAAGGTTTAAATCTATAATGTCAGAGATTTTCATCTCTTCTGCTAACTGCTTCATTCACTGCAAACATTTCTTAGTATGCACTTGGTCAAGCTATTTAAACTTCAGGAAGAAAGAACAATTAAGAACATCTGAAACACAGGCAGTTTGTGATGGAAACATAGGACATCTTACATACACACCCCTCACAGGCAAGCGCAGAATCAAATCCCAAGGGGTGAATACAAAATTTCCTCATGTTGAACAAATGTTAAGGAAACAAATTTCCATGCACACGCACATAAACACATATACTCTATAATTTACTCTTTATACTGCCATTAAAATAGATAATTAATTATGTCCTGCAGATGTGAAGTATTCCAAGTGAAATGTCAGAAATAAATTGTCCTGGAAATATATAAGAAAAATGGCCTTTGTGACAACAACTGTTTTTATGTTGTTGTTGGTTTGTTTTGTTAATTTTTTAGTAATTACTAGGGATTTGGGGACTGAACTCAGAGGTGCTTTACCACTGAGCCACATCTCAGTCCTTTTAATTTTATTTTTTTATTTTACTATTATTATTTTTTTGTAGTTTGAGGTAGAGTCTCACTAAGGTGCTTAGGGTCTCACTAAGTTGCTGAGTTTGACCTTGAATTTGCAATCCTGCTGCCTCAGTCTCCCAAGTAACTAGGATTACAGACATGCACCATCATGCCAAGCACATCACTGATTCATGAAGAAGATGATTTTCAAATATTTTTAAAAGGAACTTAAAAAAACCAATATCCTGTGACATAAAGGCTATCTATATTATCTTGCCTCCCGACGTTTTAAAATGTCAACAACCTGTTCTTTCATCATTTATTTATTTACCATCTCTTTAGAACCATACCTTGTGCTTATGGCTGCTGAGGCACGGAAATGTGAGTGTGCTGAGGGTATGTGGAAGGGCATCCGAGTGGGAATGTTGAGGGTATTGGACCATTGCAGAGTTGTTAAAAGGAGCCTTCAAATTCTATGTACAGCGGACATCATCATTAGACATTAACATAAATTACATTGAATTCCTTTACTATTTTCTAAGTAAAATTTAGATTAATTAAACATTACATATGCTTTAAGACATTCTGTAAACACTTGACCCCTGCTATTTTACATAATGCCTTTTATACTATACTTCAACCTAGTATTACACTATAACCTAGCTTTCCATAAAAATAAACAATCTATATAATGACCAATTTTATTATATGAACATATTCTTAAAATTATAACCCGGTATTATATTTACTATTGTGTATTCTAGTGTATGTATAATCTGAATGTAAAGGTTATATTCACTTTTTTAGGGTAAGAATTCATTATTGCAACTCCTCTTTAAAAAAAAATACTGTGCAGGGCTCGGTGGCTCAAACCTGTAATCCCAGCATTTAGGGAGGCTGAGACAGGAGAATCGCAAGTTCAAAGCCAGCCTCAGCAATGACGAGGTGCTAAGCAACTCAGTGAGACCCTGTCTCTACATAAAAACACAAAATAAGGCTGGGGATATGGCTTGGTGGTCGAGTACCCTGGAGTTCAATCCCCAGTACCAAAAAAAAAAATACCGTCAGGAACAATTACATAATATGGACATCAATGCATTCAACAGATTTCCTTCTTCCCAGACTCAACATTAGTATGTACAATATGAAAGCAAGACAGGCCCTAAAATGAAAGAAAACTAGGCAGAAAACAGAGAATTTATGAGGTGTTGAAAATCCTGTCTACATTTACACACACACAATCTTTCAAATAGTGTAGATAAACTCACTGACTCTTTGCTCTTAAAAATTAGTGCAGAAAACAACTTATTTCATTCAGAACTTTATATTTATAAATGAATTAAAAACTCATCTCGATTCTTCTGATCTTCCTGCAATTCTCTGACCATCAGATAGAACCTTGCTTGATCTTACTTTCCAATCCAAGCATTGCAAATAAATGCAGGGTGTCATGTACAAGTAAAAAGAACCAATAAAGATAAATAAATAAATACAGAGTAGAACAATTCCTCAGTCTTTCAGCATAGGTAGGTTTGGTTATTTTAAACACTATTAGATGATGAATATGAAGACATTTCTCGTGATTATTTGTTTTCTGAAAGCAATTGACAGGCATCTTCAAAACTTGGAAGTGAGTCAGTTTTCTCTCATTTATTTGCTAGACTCAGTCTGTGTCAAAGTGACTCAAGTTTAGTTTGCACTTAAATAACATTTCAGGAAACAAATCACATTAACTTGATGAGATTTCTCTTTACTTCATACCACTGTTTTTCAAAATTACGAATTGCCTGTCTTGACACTAAGGTATCTACAATGATTAACTTGACTGTTTACTCAATTATTTCTTTCTAAAATTAGAAACCTCAAAGTGCTTTTATATTTAAATGACTAGCACTCCAGTAACACTGCTGATCAATCATTTCAAGCTAATGATTAAAACAGTAAATGTTCCTCTGCTCTACTTAGCTACTTTAAATAGTGTGTCAAACACAGCAGGCTCTATTTATTATTACTGGATTTTAACATGAGCCACCAACGAGGAGACAGCATAGATTCAACACTGCTCAAAGCATTTGTATCCTTCACTCAATATCTGATTTGAATGGTTTTGGAAAAGGGCTATTTCATAATTTAAAAATGTTATTTAGGGGATTTGTTTTCCCCCTAGAAATAAATGTTGCTCCTTGAAAATTTCAGCTGTGTTTTCATGATTCTGTATAGCAGAGATAAAATAATTTCCTAAATGGTTCCAAAATTACTTAATTACTCATAGAGAATAATGTGTGTAGAAGAAAATGAGAGTGTGGGTGTATTTCATTGTAGAAGCCATAATTTAAATATTATACAAATCAATTTACCTTAGTTAAATTTTGAAATCACTAATTCAATTCAGGAATGATAATGGATGTTTGTTTACATGATACAGACTAACAAGGGGCTCTCTGGCTTGAGCAATGAATTTGTCAGCAGGTTCCTTTCTTAGATTAGCAGCTTCTCATGTCTTTGTGATATTTTAGGAATCATTGTTGGGTATATCTTAATATCCAGCTGGGAAAAGAACAGAAGATGTACATAATTTGTTCATCCACTGGTTGTCCTTTCCCAATTCCCTTTCCTTTCTTCTCCTTTTACCATTTTTACACTTGAATACACCAAAGATTAGCCATTTAGGTTTCTCCTATCCTATCCCTAACTGAGTTCTCTTCTCATCACTTTATTTTTCAGCTACCCTTGAATTTACAACAACCATATTCAACTGACAACTCAGCATGTGGATTTTTGAGGAAGAGGTATTTTTCCTTCAACTTTAAGAGTTCTCTCTATGTTAACATTTTAGTTTTTCATCTGTAATATGATCTATGGATATTATCTGCTATTTTATCAATTTTCTTTTGCTTTTCAATATGATTACATTTGTTATAAATTGTTTTCATGTAATCAGAGTCATAAAATTTTTTCATTGTTTCTAGATTTTGTGTATAATCAGAAAGTCTATTCCTCTACCATGGTTAAAGAGTAATTCACTCATCTTCTAGTACATGCATGTTTTATTGTTTACTTAAAATTCCTAATTCATTTAAAAAGTTTATTCTTGGGTATGATGTAAGATATGGCTCAAATTTTATCTATAAGTCTACACAGTTGTCCCAGCATCATTTATTAAAATGTCTATATATACTCCACTGGTTTAAGATGGCTTTGTATCATGTACTAAACTTCCATACATACTGGAGATTGTTCTGGTCTTTCTATTTTACTCCAGGTGATATGTTGTTTAATATTCAGCCTGTACCTCAACTGGGTTAATTTTAAAGGTACAATTTGCTTTGATATAGAACAGAGCCAGTCCTTCTTCATAGTGGTTTTCAAATTTTCTTAGTTATTTTAATTTTTCATTTTGATTCAATAATTAGAATAGTTTATTAATATTTTCAACAATATTGCATTAATTTTATAGATTAATTTAAGGAAAACCATATTTTAAATATTGTTTTTGTTACTTATGCCCAGTTCTACTTTTGTGCTACTAAATTTTTCTATATGAGATTTATATATTTCTTATTAGATTTATTCCCAAGTATTTAATCTTTCTTGTTGCTATTGTAAATTGTTTTTTTCTGACCAATGTGCCATTTGTTTATTTGTGAGTAGAAAATCTATTTGTTTTTAACGTCAATTTCATATTGTTACTTGACTGAATTATTTTATTTTTTGACTTAATCTTATCAGTTACTGTTGCTATTATTTTTTGTGGTATCATATTATTTCAAAACAAAGACTAGTTTACTTCTCTTTTATACTTTCATTTCTTTAATAAATGTATTCTAATTGCATTAAGTAAGACTCCCCTTAGTCGTCTTTATATTTTTCTTGATATTAGTGGTAGTATTTCCAGAGTTTCTCTCCATTAAAGAGAACACTGGAGCTGGGCGCAGTGGTGCATGCCTGTAATCCCTGCACTTTGGGAGGCTGAGATAGTAGAATCACAAGTTCAAAGCCAGTCTCAGCAATGGTGAGGTGCTAAGCAACTCAGTGACACCCTGTCTCCACATAAAACACAAAATAGGACTGGGGATGTGGCTCAGTGGTCGAATGCCCCTGAGTTCAATCCCAAGTATAAATAAATAGATAGATAGATAGATAGATAGATAGATAGATAGATAGATAGACAGATAGATACATAAGTAAATAAATAAATAAATCGAACACCGGAGAGTCCAAATAGATGAAATATGCAACTTCACCCTGTCTTTCCCACTAAAAGTATTCACAAACCTGACAGAATATAAGGTAAAACTATTTGATAATGACTACAAATAAATTAAAAATAACCCAAACCTAACCCATACCTTATACAAAAATTAATTCACAGTACATCATAAATCTAAATGTAAAATATACAGTCACATAACTTTTAAAATTTAACATAAGAAAGCCATGACATTGACTAAAGCCTCTAAAATTATGAAACAACAAATTTTTGCCTTGATACGATTATCTCAAGTAACTGTTATAATAACAGAAATCTGACAATACAGAAACTAAGGTCATTGAATCTTTGCAAAATTTCTCAGTGGTCAATCTAGCTCATAGCAAAGATGGAACAACTTAAGTATAATTAAGGGAATTATTGTGACAGGCTGAAACAGGTTACATATGTTTAAATCCATGAGTTCCTAGCAAATAAAATTATGTTCATCATTGGAGGATGATAATAAAGCAATATGTTGTTTTAAAAATAGACAAAGGGAAAAAATTCAAACACTGTTTTTCCTAAAAGAATTGCCATTACATAAAGCAAATCATAATTTAAAACATCTTTCTCCATATAGGTACTTCTTCTAGTTAAAGAAGAAGGAATGTGAATATAAGAATAGTTTATAACTTCTGATAAATTAACAGATAGAGGAATTGGCCACCAAAGGCTATCAGCAAGAAATGTGAGACAAACAGATATTGTGTGTTTGTGGATGAAAGAACTTGTCTATGACCAAGCAGTTTTGTTAAATACTTGTATCAAATTTTATCAAGCTTCTAGAGCTAACAGAAGAACAAGAGATAATTTGAACACATTATGGGATATAACTAGCAAACTCCTGGAAATGGTTAAGTCTTCAGGATTCATAACATATTTTTATCAACAAATAAACTAGACGGGGATATAATGAAACCAAATCCATTGAGTTAAAGAACAATAGCAATCTGTGCAACGTATTTGGGTTCCATTCAAAGAAACAGTGTACACAAAGTATTCCTTTAAGATTGATTTTGTGACATTTCAAAGATAATGGAATGAACCTAGAAGACATTATGGTAACTACCATAAGCCAGTCACAGAAGGCCAAACACTTTAAGATTCTATTTATATGAGATTTCTAAAGTATTCTAACTCACAGAAATAGGGTTTAATGGTAATTGCAAGGGGCTAAGGGAGGTGGAAATGGGGAGTTGCTATTCAACTGGTATAAAGTTTATTATGCAAATGCTAAAGTGCTTACAGTTAATAGTGTGTTACACACATAAAAAAAGTAAGTCAACAAGGTAAAAAACGTTGCTTGTGGAAATTTCATTTTTAAGTGTGTGTGTGTGTGTGTGTATGTGTGTATTCTTAACAAAAATGTACAACATGTTTACCATGAAATATGTACAGGTATGTTCACAGCAACCCTGTTCTTAATCACCAAAAATGTATATGACTCACATGTTCATGTATAGTAGATTGAACTGGAACTAGAGTGAGGTAAGTGAAGTACGGTCCTCAGAGGAAAAATACACAATTCAAATACACAAAAGAACCATCAAGATAAGAATTTCAATGCAATATTTTAAAGTCAAAATTAATCCTCAAAACCCATTATGAAAAATATATTAAAATTTAAAATAAAGGTAGAATCCGTATGACATATTTTCCCTTTAGCCTCATGGAACTGATAGCAAAATAAACAATAAATTGTGATTCACACTAGAATGTTATACAGCAATTAGAATGAGAGGACTATAAGTACACAGTAAAGAACATAGATGAATCTCGTAGATATAATGTTAAATAAAACAGGACTGATGAAACAGAATGCACTGGTGATTCCATTTATATTAAATTCAGAAATGGGTAAAATTCATCGAGGACAGTAGAAGTCAGGATAATGGGTTCCCTTGCAAGAGGGCAAGAAGAAGTTTCTGGGATTGAGGAATATTCTGTAGAATTTTACACTTTGGGAAAATTTGTCAAACTGTTTATTTATGATCTGTATATTTTTTGTACTATATTTCAATTACATATTTTTAAAGAAAAAAGATAATTGAACATTTGAACACTGGGTTTCTGAAAATATTTAGTTTGTAAAAATTAGGTGTGATAATGAATTAGTTTTGTTTAAAAAACTGTAGAAGAAATCTTATATTTTACAGGTAACCATTGTAGTATTTATGGATAAAATAGTATGAAGCTTGGGTTTTGCTTCAAAATAATATGAGAAGTGCAAAGTGAGGTAGATGAAATAAGACTGACCATGGATTCCTATTTGTTGAAACTCAGTTTTATGTGTATGGAGATTTTTCTTTATATTTCCCTGTTTGGTACATGTTTATACTTTTTGTAATAAAACATGAAAAAAAAAAAAACCCACTGTATGATGATGGCCAACTGAGCTACTTTATTAAGCTGTAAAGGAAGTAGTGTATTAACACCAGGTAACCAACTTGCTTACAGTAAATGATCAATTATATGTGTTGAATGAATGAGTAAATCTGTAATAAGACTAGAGAAGAGGAAAAAATCATTGTGCAATGTTTCTTCTTATGTCTTATTCTTCATCCTAATCTCATCATTAAATGAAACTTTTGTAAGATAAGTCATTATTCTCTCAGGTTTGTTTAAATATAATATAGTTAATGAATTAAAAGTTAACTTGTTTTTCTGAAATAATTGAATTAGCTGCATATTCATTTAATACAATTTAGTATTAGTAAAGTAACATGACTTGTACTTTATAGTTTTTCCTTCCACAAATATTCTCCTCACTATTAAAAGAGCTTTGATAAGAAATGAAGCCCTGTTATCCATTCCCCTTACGATGCCACATTAAAGGCCGTATTTCAAAGTTTGGCACTGCATTTATCTTTACAGAACTTTTTAAGTAAGCCCTATGTTATATCTCAAATGTTTTCTCTCTGTCAGAGAAAGTTTTCATGTCACTAACAGCAATCACGCCACAGTGAGATATTCAGGTAGATGTGGAATTTGTCAAGAAATTTTAAAGTTAAGTATCTTTAATAAAATAAAAATATATCTTCCCCAAAATGACTTAGGGTTATGTTCCCAAATTTTAGAGTTGTGCTTTATTGCAATAAAATAGTGGTTAGAATTTTCCATACTTAATTTGTAAAGCTATTATTCCTAAATTGGAATGTGTCAGTGTAAATACTTGGTGGTTCTGGTAATGGCTGTATTAGTAATGAACTTCCATGTGATTGATCCCCAAAGGGTAACCATAATCACTTTCTATATTTAGTGTTATATGTAGAATTAATTTAGATTTCTGCCTTATTTTATTCAAAAACATGACTTTAGAAATAAACTATTTTTTTTCCTTGACAAGAATAGAAATATTACCACCTCATCAGCATCTTATTCCCTTTCAAGTCAATTTTTAAATTCTTAGTATTACAGTTATTTTAATGGAAAAAATTAATTGCTTCTTTAGGTGCCTCTGGAAGCATCAAATGGAGCAATTTAAATCTAACCTTGTTTCCTAGCATCAAGTTCATAGAAACTGCTCCAAGGTCTCCAAAATTCTTTGTGTTCCTATTCACAGGATTGGTAGGTGAGACAACCAAGGTGCAGAAAATGTGTAATGTTCTGAAAATGAGTATATTTATTAAGACTCCATACCAAAGGCAGTTAGTGAAAATCCATTTATTTCCTGATATTTGAATAAGTTTGTATATTTGATGATACAGATTTCTTAGTGCCCACTCTTCCTCTATCAAGTTTACAGACTAGTAGAAATGCCCCAGAACAAAATAACAGTGGCTATCCATGGATGTGTGAACACAATTGCTTTACTCATGGTTTCAAACCATGTGTTTGTATTTTATGTTTTATCTTGATCCGCTGCTATTCCATGAAACTGGGCAGCATCTCTTAGAAACTTAGCAAAACTCAGCTGTCAAATACACTCCAAAAGAAAAAAAAAAAGAAAAGAAAGAGAAAATAATAGAAAAAAATTTATAGGACTATGTGTAATATGGAGTATGTGTAATACTCTTCTGAAGATTTGAAAGAGTGAGACCTTTGGGTTTTTACCATGGGTTCCACTGTGACTTGTTAGCATGCTTTTGCTGGAACCACTTCTAGAAATGTTTAGGTTCTTGCATCTTTGATTCTTCTCCAACACACTCATTTTTGTACCTATTTCTTATACTCTGTTTCTTTTGCATAACATACATTCAGACTCATGGACTTTCCTTTTAACTGAGTTCTTGCTTTAGATTAAAAATCTCAGTTTAGCTTTGGGTATATCCTATCCAAACTTTGTTAACCAACCTCACAATCCATCTCCTTTGGTCTCTATTTGACCAAGTCTGTCTGTCTGTCTGTCTGTCTCTGCTCATATGCTCCATCGAAGATGACCTATATGTTTCCAGTGCACATATGATTTCAGTCTACATACAAATTTCAATGTTCCTTTGCCTCTGTTGGTACTGACATTTCAGAATGATTGTTGCCCATTATGGCCAGTATAATTTAAAAAAAGGATCCACTCTTATAGTTACTTAAGTTTCTTTTGCTCTGTGGACTGATGTACTGTTACAATCTCTTCAATTTTCATTTTAGTGTACAAGTAGATAATATTGAACTCATTAAAACGTCTTTACTTCATAATTTGTAACACTGGCAATGTAAAGAATCACTACTTATCTTTGTAGCCCTTTAAGCTGTAACTTCCAGGGTATAATACCAAATTACTCAACTGTGCCTCTTCATACAATTGTAATATCTTGTTAGATATTTTTGTTATTTCTCCCCTCAGTTCCATTTATTAATTTAAGAAATCAACACCATATCTTCATGATTGGCCTGGCACTTGGTAGACACTGTAAATGTCAAACCTCAAAACAATAGCTTGAAGACATTCTGTATTCAGCAAACACTTAATAATTGTTGAGTTTCTAATTAATATTCCAATATGATAACAGTTGTAAAGGATGTTCTCTGAAACATTTGGATGGAAAATAAGGTCAATAATCAAATATGAATTTTTAAAAATAATTTATGCCTATTTGAATAAGGACTCCTGAAAACTTTCTTTATGAAGAGTGGAAGAAATCTTATGTCCAAAATTAAAAATCAGTTTTACTCTCCTTTTACTCTCTTCAAAATCTTTAAATCATATATAAATTTAAAAAGCTAAATAAATTTATTCCACAGGCTGCTGATACACAGTAGGAGAGTACACTGTTGTCTTTGCCCTTTGGCTTACAGGTACAGGTTCTAAGCACAAATGCTACAATTGCAATATCATTAGGAAAGTTTCATGACATTCTGTGGTGTCTCTTTTTAAAACAAATACACATTCTAATGTATAAAATTTTAAAAATACAGAAGAGCATGAAGAATAAAAGCATACCTCACTCATTCTTATAATTTCTAATCTTCTGCTTACAAATGTGCTATTATGGCCACCTAAGTTGTTGGATCTAGAGAGGTGGATAATGCAGATACAATCCAGGTTTCCATGGAAATTATATTATATATGGATGTGGATGGAAAAAATTAATAAGATACAAGCAGACTACTAAATAAAGTGTGATAAATACTAAGAATAAAATTTTAAAAGAATAAATGGCACCACCACAATTACTAAGAAACCATCAATTCCAAATTCAGACCTGTGACAGTCTCTTCCTGGCTTTTCAGTCTACTCCTGATACTATGACTGTTCATACAAACGATAAACCCACTTGCTCTCAATGCACAGCCATTGTTTGCTTATGATCCTCCTAACAATGTTCACACATCAAAGCAGAACTCATCTCAAAACCTTTATGAATTAAATTAAAATTTGAAGCACTCCAAAAAATGCCCTCCTAAAAATAACCTATGCTTTCTGAGTTCCTTTCATCTAATGCCAGGTTCTGACAAAAAGGTAATCGAGGTTTTTCTTGCATGACTTCTCATATTCATGTCATCTTATTGGTTATATCCCTGCCATGCTCTGGCTGCTTTTCTTCTCTCATTTGCATTCTATTAGTGGAAACCGAATTTTATACAGTAAACATTAACACTGATAAAGAAGATAAGCCAGACTTCAGAATGAAGCTACCGAGCTATTTAATATGTTTTATACACAACATTACATTTGGGTACAAAGCACAGAATGAAGGACAATATGCATAAAATTAAACATGCATTCATAATTAATATATTTGAAAACAAATATTAAAATGTATTATTATAAATATTGTTTATCTGCATAATCAAATCCTATGGTCTTTATTTTAGCTGTTGGATAGATCTTCCTACAGAGTCATTTTGTTAGTAAGCAGGGAATACCATGATAACCTCATGTCTACTATGGGTCTGAATCAAAGAGTCTGCTAGATTGAATTTCTAGTGACTGATGAATTATAACATCAATGGAAGAGGTATGAATCCTACTGACAGGATGTCAACATCACCTTTATATATAGTAATCATCTTACATAAATGACCATCCTCCATCTTATTTGCACATTTTAGTAATTCAACAGGTTCACATCTATGAATACTACTGTAAAGGAGTATCTTTGATACTATTAAAAAACTATAAGCCAGAAATAGGAACATAATTTAAGGATATGAAGAACCTATAAGTTAAAGACAGAAAATATTTGTGACCATGGAACATACATATAAAATGTGTACTATGTATAAATGTATAAATCTATAAAATACATGTGTGTATTTATATTATGTATAAACTTGTCAGTTTCTACTTCATTTATTTTTTAATACTTTGGTGATTTCTGTGGAAAATTTATACCTAATATTTTTAAGTGAACAAAGCTAAAAGTCTGGTCAATTTCATGTTTTATACTTAGTTCCAAGCTAGTCAATCTACTGTTAAGTTTACTTGTTATTATGCAAAAATTGAGCTTTTAATTTCAAGATATAGCTATGTCTTTAGTTTAAAATTAGTACCTATTAGTGATTAACAAGTACTACAATAATTAAATTTGCATTCTGTTTAAATGTGTCTCTAAGTAGCTATTGATTTTTTAGTTTGAGAAATTTGTTAATATCTAGTCTAATTTTCTTCCTTCAACAATAGAGAAAAATATATTCAACCTGTCAGGATTGTTAACATGCTAATGGTGTGAAAATTTTGAGTATGCACATGATTCATGGGTAAATATCTAAAATTTGCCAGTAGAGTCAATGCCTAAAATTGTTCTAAAGATATTCAGAGTAAACCTATGATAGGATGGAAATTAAAAGATGTGCTGTATTCTTGGTCTGAGTGAATAAATAACAGCTTTTACCTTTACAAAAGTGTCAACATGGAACCTGCCATGACAGTAAATTAAAGGTGACATACAATATGCACCTTGTGCCCAAAGCATTCTACCAATTAATTCCTTACATGTAAGTATCACTAAATGCTAATTTTAAATGATTTTAGGGTCTTGTATCTTTTTATTGATGAATATGTCAAAGGGGTGCAAGTTCTAAATAACTGTACCACTTGGTTATGCTACAAACAAAAGCTTGTAAAGAACTTATAAAGCAGAGAAATTAAATGTCAGTTTTGCCTCAGTGCCTCATCAAATATGGATCTTTTGTTTGAGCATATATGATATCTAAGCACGATGATCTATGCCTCAGATTTTACTCTTGTTTACTTATTCAGTATGTTTGGAGTGTTATAAAATTTCCAAATTAAGAAAAAGAGGAGTAATGTGTGGGAGAAAAAACAAATAAGCAAACATTTCCCCTAGTTGCCTTCAATGAGATTATTGCTGTTAGTCATTTTAACTGTTCTCATTTTTTATTTTTATTTTTTGCTTATAAAAAAGCAGAACTATGAAACTTTTCTGCACTCCTCTGTTGTTATCTAGAGTTATTTGTAGTTGTTACTGAATAAAATGAACATAAATATGTACAAATATCATAGCACAATAGATAGCTTTAAGAATTTATCCAATACTAGTAAAAACGTACCTTCATCTTAATAAAACAACCCTTTTAATATATCTTTGCTATACCTATATCAATTATTAACTATGTAAAAGTATTATTTTATAATATGTTTTTACCTATAGCTGTGTAATGATATTTTATTAAATATAAAGTATCTGGCATTAAATATTTTAAAAACTCAAATAATAAACTTTATTATTGCTTATTTTAATATACCAACTATAATTTAATCATCAAGAATTTTGCTTGTATAATACAAGTGATATATGAAAGGCTTCAAGTTTTTTACAATGAATTCAACATAAAAATCTTTATTTGAATATCATGCACTTTCTATTTGAATCCGTTTCCACAGGAAAGCAAGAGTGATATTTTACCATCTCAGAAATGCTCATGCCACTACTGTACTTAAAATTACTCAATGGCTTTGATAGCCCTTGGAATGTCCACCAGAAGTCTTATCTTTAAGGTCAAGATCTTGCATGATCTTCTATTTTCACTTTGTTTTATTCCATTTCTTTCCCGTTACACTGGCCTTTCAGTTGAATTGCAATGGTTCTTCCTGACTCAGATAATTAACAGCACTGTTCTCTCTGTCTAGACCCTGTCTCCCCTGCTCCTCAGCCACCTTTCACCTACTTATATCTCACTCAGTCCTTCTAAACTTAGATGGCACTTTCTAACAAAGCCTTTACCCCTTCTGTCCTCCACACTACCTCTCTTCATCTAGGTAAGTCTCTCTGATATATACTCCTGTAATTTTCTCCTTAGCACTGAACTCAGTACATTTTTATTAAGTATTTTATTTGTATTTTGACTTTCACTTCTGTCTCTAATACCTTCCAAAGCATTATTATATGTAATAGGTATTAAATGAGTTGAAAAATGCATTATATATACATAAATGAGAGGATTGAAATTATTTAAAGTAATGTCCTATGAGTTTTGTTGAAGTTGACAGCATCATTTCAAATAGGTGATTTTCCTTTCTGTTCCATTTTATCATTTTTACTCACTTAATTTGCTTTCCTTAAGATACTTTTTCCAAATTGCATTTGACATGATGTTTAATAAACTCTATATGAAATTCTTTGATTCAGAGAAAAAGCAATCACAGATTTTAATGTAAATGAAGAAAAAAATGCCTAACCCTTTCCCCATGCTAAACCACTGATTACTACATGTGGCCAACTAGATAGCTTCAGTTAATGTATGTGCAGGTGTATTTGTGTTCTACTCATTATTCTCAACCTGAAGTTGGTGCTGTTGTTTGAATCCTATGCCCTACTCAGTCTAAGGTTAACCTTGCCTGTTGATGGAAATCACTCTTTCTATGGGGTGATAGAAAGAGTGATTTCCATCACCCTGCTACTTTCACCCTGCTGCTACAGCTGCTGTTTATTCTATGTCTTGAGGATTTGATGCACAGCAAACTCTAGCTACCCAGAAAGTAGATTGAACTATTTAGGAGAGAAAGCTTTTAATTGAGCATTTCTTGAAACATATAAAGTGGCATTAAAAATAATTTCAAAAGGGATCTAACAACTGTCAGAAATATTTTGTGCTAAAATATATACCCTGTGGTTTTTCCATTTGCAGGTGTCACAATTGAAAAGGGACTAGAATATATTTCTACTCTCTACAAAAGGTCATTTTCTCTGTGTATAATGGCAATTATTTCTTAACATTGGTGAACATAATTTAGATGATCATGCTTTAATAAGATTTCCATCCCTTGATACCATCCATTTTTTGCTAACGTCCTTGGCACATGAGATTTTTAGTTTTCACCAAGCTCTCTCTTCCATCATTGATAAGTGATGAAATTTATGTCCAAAAATTCCATTAATATTAATGAGATTAGATTGCATAAATCTGATGTTACTGATGATAGAGTAGATTCTGGAAACAGTAGAATTCTTTATATTAATTAGAGAACAAATCGAGTTACTTCATCAAATATATAAATACATAAAATAGCTAAGGATTGAAATAATTAACATATGAGTAGTTAGTCAAATTTATGAAAATTCTAGTAATTATGATAATAAAGACTTCAAACAATTACCCTTCATTCTGACAACTTGGTTTACCTTTCAAGCCAACTGCTGTGGAACTCCCTTTTAAATAGTCAAACAGTAGGGTCTTTCAGGATACCATATAGAAGAATCCCTATTGCTGAGGAATCCTTATTTGCAGGTGATGGGTTTGAATGAAAGCCCACACAACTAAATCTCACCATGCTTGATTTTTATTTTTTTGTAAAATCTTCCTTGGCTCCTTGGCATCCTCTATTCTGAATGTTACATCTACATGTATATTATTGTTTCATGTTAATTATTTTCTCCTTGTGATTCTTATGGTTTTCTCCAGGAAGATAAAGAATATAAAACTGATTATAAAAGTCATCATTCATTGTTATTACTTATCATTTTTAAACACTTATTGATCATCAGATTTTACTTGTGAGCATCTTATATATACAGATAATTTCTTCCTGCCCTGAAAGAGAAACAAACTAACAATGAACATGGACATGCAAACCACAGTGCTAATATACTACAGTGATTGTGTAGAGTGGAAACACAAAGAGGAGTAAATCCATAGATTTTTGATGCAGATGACATAAGCCACTTGGAGAAGGTAGCAATAGCTGAGAAAAGAATCCCTGTGTATTCCTGTATTCTAATTAACTGATCTTGGGGCAGTAAGGATTTCAATATACAGACATATATAATGAGTTATCAGATAAGAGATTAAAGCTAGTATTATTCTTTTATCATGCAACATTGTAATAATTACCGTTTTTTCATGGATAAGACAAGATGAACAGTTTATTTATCTATTTAGGGAATCATGAGAAAGGATGAATCTAATGAGACTTCGCTGTTTCTTAGCTCTCCAAGTAGTCTTTTTACAGTCCGGATTGTCACACCTCATATCCCTAACTCTCTCTCATACTACCTTTCCACCAGTCTTCAAATAAACACATCTCCAAGCAAGATACTTCTATCTAAAACCTTCCTCTTACTCCTTACCTTAAAACACAAGAACTTGCAAGACCTACCATTTTCTGCTGATACTTTCAGGCAATTTTACCCTTTATATCCAGCCAAACTAAATTACTTGTATTTACTTGAGCTTGTAGTTCTTTTTCATTGTTGATATTTTTGCCATGAATGCTGCTTCCCCAAACTAATTTGTTTTCCTTGTGAATGTTAATTCTGTCTTCAAATGTCAGCTCAAGGGCCATTGTATCTACTTACTTTTGCTGATGTAACAAAGTATAAGAAATTTCATGGCTTAAAATAAGTAAATATATATATATACTTAAAATAAGTATACACACACACACACACACACACACACACACTTAAATAAGTATATCTATCTATCTATCCATACACACATACACACATATATCCATCCCCCTTACAGTTTTGGAAATCAAAAGTGTGAAATGCATTTTGGATTAAAACCAAGGTGTCTTCTGGACTGAGCTCCACCTGGAGGCTCAGTGAAGTGATGGTACCCTAGCCTTACTATTTTATTGATCTTACCATTTTTGTGGAGCCACTTGCATTCCATGTCTCATCACTTCCTCCATCTTCAAATTGAGCTTATCAATTCAGTCCAAGTTCATCATCCATGTCTACATCTTTAGCTTAATCACATCTGCACAATCCAATTTTTCCAGATAAGGTAACATATTCACAATTTTTAAAGATTAGGATGCAGATATCTTTGGGAGCAAGTATCATTTCCTTACCACTGTCAGTTTCTCTTTAAAGATTTATATCATCTCCAACATCCACTCATGGCTAATTTTTCTCATTCCATGTATATTAGTAAGCTTTGGCCGTCGTAAAAATAATGCCATAGATTAGACAATTGAATTTTTTTTTTTTACAGTTCTAGAGGCTAGGTATCTGAGATCAAGAAGCTACTTGGTCTGGCTCTGGTGAGGGCTCTCTCTCTGTCTGACAGATATGCCTTCTTCTCCCTGCATGCTCACATGACAAAAAGAGAGTTTGAGTATTTCTTTCTCTTCTTTTAAGGACATTGGTTCTATTTGATCAGGGCTCCACCCTTATAGCCTCACTGAACTTTTATGAGTCTCCTTTAGAGGCACTATTCAGCCACATAAAGGGTCAGGATTTTAACAAATGAATTTTGGGGGAACAATGAAGTCTACAGCAACAAGCTTCCCCATACATACGTATTATGTATTTTTTCTTTTTACTAGTGCACTATAATTATATATACAGGAGGATTCATTGTTACAGATGTATACATACATACACTATAATAAGTCCATTTCATTCCCAATACCATCTCTTTTTTCCCTGCTTTACTACCTCCCTCTGCTCCCCTTCCTCTACACTACTGGTCTCTCTTCTATTTTTATAAGATCCTCTCAGACTTTTTTTTTCTTTTTTTCTCTCTAGCTTCCACATATGAGATAAAACATATCATTCTTGGCCTCCTGAGTGTGGCTTATTTTGCTTAACATGATACAATATTCTACCATTCATTTTCATGCAAATGACATAATTTCATTCTTTAGAGCTGAATAAGATTTTATTGTGTATACCACATTTTCTTTATTCATTCATTGACAGACACCTAAGTTGGTTCCATAATTTGGCTATTGTGAATTGTCCTACTATAAACACAGGTATGCATGTATCACTAAAGTAGGATGACTTTAATTTTTTAGGATAAATACCAAGGAGTGAGATACCTAGGTCATATAGTGGTTCCATTGATAGTGGGACCTCTTTTGAGGAACCTCCATACTGATTTCTATAGTGGCTGTATTAATTTCCAATCCCACTAACAATGTGAAAGTGTTCATTTTTCTCAACATCCTCTCTAACATTTATAATTTATATTCTTGATGGCTGCCATTCTAACTTAAATGATGAAATCTCAAGTGTGGTTTTGATTTTCATTTTCCTAATTGCTAAAGATGTTAAACATTTTTTCATGTATCTGTTGGCCATTTGATTTTTTCTTTTAAGAAGTGTCTATTTAGTTTATTTGCCCATTTATTGATTGGGTTACTTGTTTATTTGGTGGTAAGCTTTTATGTATTCTGGATTTTAATCATCTGTCAGAAGAAGAGTAGCTAGCAAAAATTTTCTTCCATTTTATAGATTTTCTCTCCATATGCTTAATTTTTCCTTTGCAGTGCAGAAGTTTTGTTAATCTGATGACATCTTATTTATAAACTCTTGGCTTAATTTCCTTTAAACTTTAGGAGTCCTATTGAGAAAGTCATTGTCTGTGCCTATATGCTGGAGTATTAACCCTATGCTTCCCTACCCCCAGGAATGGCATGGTTTCTTGTCTATTTTCAAGGTCTTTGATCCATTTTCAGTTGAATTTTGTGCAAGGTGAGAGAGAGAGATCTATATATGGATATCCAGTTTTGCCAGCACTATTTGTAAAAAGGCTATCTTGCTTCCAACATATATTTTTGGCACCATGCCTGTGCAACACTGTAGGTCTAGTGCCTCAAAAATAACAAATGTTTTTTATAAACAGATTTTTTTATTTGAAGTATAAAAATTCAGCTGTTAAGAAGATAAAATCAACTATGTGTGAAACTAACCTTAACCATGAGAAATTGTCTACACAGACCACAGAGCAAGCCCATTATGATCTTTAAGAGTCAGGGTAGTAGAAGACCTCATGTGGTCCATGTATGTGTTTGAAATGTATTCAAGCCCTTGAATTAAAATTTCTGCTATTTCTATCAACTTCCTCCATTTGTCAAAATAACAAATGGCGAAATAATGGGGAGCTCTGCTATAAAGACCAAAAGAAAAAGTCTTATGATCCAAAATGAATAACCTTTTAACTTACTTTCCAGATTATAGTAACTATATTTATCAGAAACCATTTGAAATTATAAACATTTACATTTTGACCTTAATTGTGTATTCCCATTTAGGTTCACATTAGAATGTATGATAAATTCAATATCAAACACATATCAATGTCTTCATAAACATCAATGTAATAAGCACTTTCAAGAGTACATTAAAGTGTTTTTACTTGATTTTGCTAATATATACATATAAATGAATTTATAACACTAAGTGGCCATTGATAACAATGTCATTATATCTGCTTGTAGCCAGGTGCTTTATACATTTTATTAGCCACTTTTAATGGACTGAATTTAAATCAGAATCAGAAATAAGGAGATTGTCTTTCTTGTCTTATTCAGAAATAGAAATAGTCATAATATTAGATAGATTTTCTATGAGAGATCTGCAGCACAATACTGTATTCTACTTTATGATAATTGGGGAAAGTAAAGCTGTATGTTTTCATTCTCTCCAGTTATTATCCACTACCATATTGCATTCCAGGTAAACATTCACAGAACATTTGTTATAGACACAGTCTTAAATATATTTCACAAGTTATATAACAAAAAGTTTATTATCATAGTATGAGTTAATGGGATTGCCCAATCAAAACTATACAAAATAATTGTTATTAAAATATTTTACTAAATGATTTTTTAAATAGGACTGAAATTCATTCAAAGGACAAAAACAGAGTATTTGGTTTAGCAATTAAAAAGCATTTCATAGACTATAATAGGAAGACTTTTGGCTAATCCTTATGAAACCTATAGAAGAAAATCCTGTTTGACCTATTGTTATCTAAAATTATTAGAAGTAGGAATTTTGAGAAAATGTTGATGTTAATGAGGTGAATTTCTAGTATATGGTTTATCATCTAGAAGAGCTATAAATTGCAATTATGTCTACAAATATGGCCCAAATCTGCAATAGAGAACATAGCTACATGTGTAGGTGTCTCGGAGGGAAGGTAAGTAGGAAGGAAATATTGGACAAATATGATATATAGGATGTTGACAAGATACCTAAAATTCAATGGAAATAACTACAAATTCCTACTCTTTTATCAGTTCTAAAGAACATATTTGAGAACTTAACAATTGCATTATGTCTAAAGGCAGCTTGTTCTATTGATAGAATAGTTTGTAGATAAGGATACAGTGACTTGGAGAATGTGTTACAGAACTATAGAACTTAATAAATGATTTTAAAATGGTGGAATCAATACCAGGAGACAATATCACTCCCATCAGCTAGAGTATATTCAGTGTTTGGTAATGGTCTAAAATTCAGATTCCACTAATGATCTGGCACTTCCTCACTTTCCTTTTTCCCTATTCCAAAAAAATTCAAAATTTTATCATTCCTGATCAGTTCACTAATTTTAAGATGTGACAGAGATTTTAAATTCCATTGTTCATAAAAATATATTAAAATCCGACCATGGATTGTTTCAGGAAACTGAAAATAAACAACAAGTCTGCCCCTTAAAAACATTACAGAATTTTCCATATTTTCTTCTAAGTAGTCCAACAGGATTTAAGGAGATGTTTAGTATAGTATATCTGTGGAGTTGATTGCTGGAGGACCTTAATTAGCCACCATCTTGTTCTGCCCAAGAAGGTCTGAATTTTTTTCTTAGAGCATATGAACAAAGGCTTTTCCAAGTGAAAAAGACATTATTTGTTCTAAAAATGTATAACTTATGGGACAGAGACTCATTGGACATGTGATTTGAGCCATTAGGAAGTCATAAATACTATAACAAACTGCTTTCCTATTGCATAATCGAGACTGATAACTGTTGCCCTGAAGTATGATTATTTTCACTTTTCTCTGCACTACCTAGTCTCAGACAGTTCCATATTTTTATTTTCAATAATGGCAATACCATGGTTGTAATTATATATACTTCCATGTTTATTAAAACCTGTAATTTTAGAAAAAAGTATTCAAAACCAAATTAAATTTTAAAAAAACATAGAAAATCATCTGCAAAATCTCTATTGAAGCAAGAAGTCATGTCATAAAATATTCAGACCCACTGAGAAATCTACCAGTTTCTGAAACATATTTTAATACCCCTCCCCTCACACTGCTTCCCTTGCTTTCGACTTGTCCTTATGTTGCCCACTCCTGGGCCAGCTGCACTGTTATTACATTGTTTTTCCAACCTCTTAGGGTTGCCCTCTCCTCCCCATTTTAAGGTTTTCCTTTTGCATGATGTATTATAGCTTTGTTTGCCAGTTATTTTATAGGGATTCCTAGGGAATAGTCCTCCACACATATCTTTTTCAGTCTGCTCAGACTGAAAAAATAATCCAATCAGTCTTAATCTATACTTTGGTTGGTAGACACTTATTCACTGGAAAATATTTTTATGAAACATTTCTGCATTACATTCTTTTTTGGCTTTTTTGCTGATATTGATAAATTTAATATCATTTACTCCCTGATTTTCTCTTTAAGCAAGTTTTTTTAAATACTTTTATTTTATTTATTTATTTTTATGTGGTGCTGAGGATCAAACCTAGTGCCTCACATGTGACAGGCAAGCGCTCTACCACTGAGCCACAACCCCAGCCCCTAAGCAAGTTTTAATCATCTTTTCTTTGTACTTTCTGTTCTTAAATTTGGGAAGGAGAGAGTGTGTGTGTGCTGTGTGTGTGTGTGTGTTTCATTTATTGTACTGGTCATGTAGAAGATATTAAATTTGGAAATTCATAGACTGTAGTGCTGAGTTTTTTTTTTCAATTATTTCTTTGATAATAGGAGAGCCTAGTTTTCATCTTCTTTGTTAATCAGAAGCAACTCCAAATAAGATGCATGATCTAGACTGATCTTCTAAATCAATTTACATTTTCCCTGCTTCATTTCATATCATTTTGTCCTCAAATTTCATGAGATTTTCCTCAACTTTATTTCTATTGTCTTTACAATAAATGTCCACTATTATCTTTCTTATTTCTAAGAGTTTTCTTGTTCTTTGATTACTTTTATGCCATTTCCTTTTGTTCTTATTTCTTGAATACAACCCCTTTTTTATTTCTCTCAAAATATTAAATTCTTTCATTTCTGAATTACTTTAATCATTGCAACATCTCTATTTTCTCAGATTCTATTTTTTATGATTATGTGTTTGGACTTTGTTTCTGCCAGTTTAGGTATTTTTCTCAAATATCTGTCAATCTTTGACACTCAAGCAAATTGGAACCTCTGTCAGCATATGTGGCTCCAATACAAAACTATTTACTTTAAATTGCCCCTAGATCAGTTTCTGCAAACCTTTTCCTTTTTGACTTGTTATATTCCCTGAGAGGAATTGCTCAATCTCTTTCCTGAGAGTGTAAGTTCAGTCTCCATCCCCTTGAAGGAAGGTAGAGAAATAGGCAGATTTCCACCATTCCCTTGTTTTCAGTACACAGCCCCTCTACCCTTTCTGGTGTCCCTTGGTGCAGAACCTGGGATTGGACATCTTGGGATGGGACCTTATAGTCCCTGAAATAGGATGGGAGAAAGTATCTAGGAGTCCAAATCCTCTTTATAATTTTTTGAAACCACAGTCATTTCTAGCTCCTTACCTCCAGTTCTTTAGAAATGTGTGGGTTCTTTAGACTTGTGTCACTTTCCATCTAATTGACTGTTCACTCTGCAGGCTTGGGTTTCAAGTATTCTAAACCAGTTAACCACTTATTTTCTGCCAACTCTTGATTTTCCAAAATTTTATTTTCCACTCATGTCTAGTCTCCTTTATTACTACTGGCCTCTCTCTCTCTCTCTCCTCCTCCCTCCCTCCCTCTCTTTCTTTCTATCTTCCTCCCTCCCTCCTTCCCCCTTTGTCTTATGTACATATTGGCCCTTTTTCTTTACTTTCATTTTACTATGGGTTCTGGAATAGAGATGAAAGCACATTAGCAATCTGCACATTTAACGTACATCCATATGGCTTTTGAAACCATATTCATGTATTAGTCTGATAAAAGTAAATTTAAATAAGAAAATGTCCTTCAAATAATGATCTTAGTATAGGAAATATGAAGCTATGATGAAAAAATACACTTAAAATATAGAAACTAAATATTTTCACTGGACTTCTCATATTGGTTCTTCAAGTATTGCTGCTTCACAGCATAAAAATTACTCAATAATTGTCCTGGAATCATAGTCACCATCAAAGATGTAAGTGACTAAATTTACTTTCAATTTGTGAAAAACATGTACCTTCCTCTCTTAGATCATGGTTGAGCACATTTCTTCATTGTTACTAGTCTGCAACTCTGTTTCTTTCAGCTGTTTATTGAGATTTTATGTTCTTCTTTCAAACACCTATCTAAAGATACCCACACATTGTACATACACAAATATTAACTTTTAAAGCACCTAAAAGAGTACTTTGTCTCAAAATTAACCTTTCTCAAAATATTGCATAATCCCTCTTTCACACTTATGAATTTTCCAGACCATGTAAGGAAAATATTCATATTGCTTAATAATTTCATTGTACTCATTCTTGATTAACTTTGCCTTCTTGGTTTTAAAAAAATCTTTCCCTAGCAGGCTGAATGATTACCTTCCAAAAGAAATGTCCATACCCTAATCACCAGAACCTGTGAATAATACCTTGAAATGAAGAGATCATCCTGAATTGCCTGGGTGCTCCTTAAATCCAATGACAACTATCCTTATAAAAGAAAGGCAGAAGGAGTGTTCAAACAGACTGAAGACCAGAAGACATTGGACACATAGAAAAGGCAATGTGAAGATGGAGCCAGAGAGAGCAGTTATGTGGCTACACGCCAGGAGTGGCAGTTCCTAAAATTACCAACAACCACTGGAAGCCAGGAAATGCACAGTATGTTGACAATAACCCACTGTGTCAACATGTTGATTTCAGATTCCTGGCTTCCAGAACTGTGAGAAAGTTAATTTCTATTAAGTCACCAAGTTTGTGGTAATGTGTTATGGCAGCCCTACAGAGTTGACTTTAGTTTGCTATTCAAGTACACAGAAGATCCTCACATTCTCAACTCCTATTTCCCTGCTGGTTATCCTCAATTCAGAGCTCCCAAGACTCTGGAGCTCAGATGAGAAGGCAAGGAAGTTAGGGTCACTCTCTGAAGCCCTCTGATGGGTGTGCTCCCTGAGGGAACTGGCCTGTGGGATTCAGGGAACCCACAGTAAACTGGTATCTTTGGCTGAGTATAAGAGAAACCTAGAGTCACTATGATGATATCAAACTATTAATTTTATGCCATACCAATCCTCTCCCGTGTCTACAGAATGAATCTGAGTTTCCAGGTATCTATCAAATATCAGTTCTATGGTCAATGTTTGAGTCCTTGTTTTTAGTCATGCTTTAATTCAAGCCACTTGGTGATTCATGTATTTTATTTAATTTTATTGAGGTATGATGGATAAGAAATGAAATTATCACTAAATCAAGCTGATTAATATATCCCTTTCTTCACATGGTAAACTTTTTGTGTCTGTGGTGAAAACACTTTAGATCTATTTAAACAAAATTCAAGTATATAAGATTTTGAATGAGCCAATATAGTTTTAAGTAACACAGAAAGAATTTCATTATTAGTCTATTAAACATATTATCACAAATTTTTTGAAATTGTTGATTTAACAAAAGAAACATCAGAATGTATTCTATTTAATGTACTATTCTTCAGATATATTTGGTGCATTCTTCTGGCAATCAGATAATCAGGTAAAGAAACTCTCTACGTATTTTTTTTTTAATATTTTGTTTTTTAGTTGTAGATTGGATACAATGTCTTTATTTTATTGCTTTGTATGTGGTGCTGAGGATCGAACCCAGGGTCTCACGCATGCGAGGCAAGCGCTCTACCGCTGAGCTACAATCCCAGCCCTCTACGTATTTATACAAAGCAAAAAATTCTGTTATGATATCAAGTGTAACAGTAAACAAGATCTACTATTGTATTTCCAGGATGTTATCTCTTCTTTCAATGCAGTTACCAAAACATAAATATAGAATGCTCATTACCATTATTCAGATTTAGAAATATATCTCAGCAGATCTTTTCTGCATTGTTTTGTAATTACAGGAAGTCCATGATTTACACATATTTTCTTTTTTTTTTTTTTTTGGTATTGGAGATTGAACTCCGGGGTCCTCAACCACCGAGCCACATTCCCAGCCCTATTTTGTGTTTTATGTAGAGACAGGGTCTCACTGAATTGCTTAGCGCCTCGCTGTTGCTGAGGTTGGCTTTGAACTCGCGATTCTCCTGTCTCAGCCTCCCTAAGTGCTGGGATTATAGGCTTGCACCACCATGCCTGGCTACACATATTTTCTATGATAGTGCTACAATAAAAATTTAAGAAGATATCATGGACAACTTATTCAACAAATCATTACTGTCCATATAGACTAGAATTTGTGCTCAATATTGGTGATCTTTTAAATAAAATTTTTTCATTTAAACTTTTTTATTAAATCAATATCCAAATACTTATTTAAAAAAATAATAACTTTAACATAAATCAGTCTTAAATGTGATGGAAAATCTGCACTTCTTTCTCAAAACAGTCAGCAGAGAGGACTGCAATGAACTTAAAATATGAAAGGATTAATTATGCCTAGATATTATATACTATAAATATATATGTCTTTCACTCATATAACTATATCTGAATCCAAAGGACTAAGATTGCTATTTGATTCCTAGTGGATGCTAGTAAAGGTGGCAGAGAGATATGAAGATCAAGGACATGTACTGTTCTTCAATAAATGATAAGACATAGGATTATATTTTTGTTTCTCTCTCTCCAGAGCTTTGTCTTTAGATTTAATATACTTAGCACTGTGAGTAGACACGTTGAGTATGGGAAAGAAATAGTCTTTGTGTTTTCAAGATCACCTTAATTTTGATGTTACAATCCAGACTTGCCCAAATTATATGCTTACTTCTTCAAACCATATCTATAACAAATATTCTGCTAGCTTGCATTCTGAGATATCTTAAAAGCAGGACCAAGGAAGGAATAGTTATTCCTTCCAAAATAAAACAGATATTAAATACAAATCTAAGACTTTCCCCTCTAAATATTATAAATTCTCAGAAATTTTGATCTCACAACTGGAATATGATTTTCAGCACTTTATGTGAATGCTAGATAATAATACATAATAGACATTATTACCTAGTATCTGTAGAGACAGACATCAGTTCAGATGATTAAAAGGGAAGGTATAGCTTGCTAAGGCACTAATTTCTTTAGTATTTTTAAGAGCCTTCTGATGCCAAGTACTCTGCCATTTAGAGAGATTGATGTAAATAAGTTAATAAAAGTAATCTGGACTGGCTTATGCTTCAGTAGAGAAAATCACAATTCAAAAAACAAAAACAAATCTTTGGCCAAATAAAGCCTGCAATATCTTTATCTAAGAGGAATTTAAACATAAATAGAAAAAAGAGGACTTCCTCAGGAACACTGAAGGAAGCATGCAGTGAGAGAAAGCGGCAGATGCCTCTGCCAAGGCCACACACTGGAGCAATACCACTCTAGTGAGCTGTATCTGAGGCCTGACTTCCAGCATCTGTGTGGTTGCCAGATCTCCTTTCTACCTTGAGGCATGAAAAGGCATATTTCCCCTGTGGTTAGTAAACCCAAGAAATAATCCTTAATTAATGACTGGGGGGATATTTAAAGCCCCCAGTCTGGGCCCTTAGGTGGAAAAACACAGAAGAGTGTTTTATTTACCCTGTTCTCAAATTTTCCTGTGTCTTAAGGTCAAGTCATTGTTTGATGATAGACCCTATTATTTCTTCCTTCCATGACCATCCTATTTTTCCTACAAGATTTTACTTTACCTCTACCTCTCACTTAAACTCTGTCTTAGATATTGCTTCTGGTACATATTTGGTAATCCAGGTGGTGTACGAAGTAAACATAAATAGGATAGTAGAATGTGAACACATTTTAGCCACATGACAAACTCCCTTTGCATATAGAGGAGTGGTAACACCTGGCACTAGAGCATTACATTAATCAGTTCTATATATGGGGAATGGGAGATGGGAAATGGGAGATACAGGTGGAAGGGAAGCACTAATTTATGCAATATCTCAGTATTCAAGAGATGATGGTGATGAAAATTCTAAGGATTTTGAGTTGCTTGTTTGAAAGAAGGGTATGTGCTGGAGGAGAGAATGACATGTTCAGATCAGTCAATTCCTAATTCAGGGCACAATATGAAAGCCAGAAGGCCTTTATTGTAGCATTTAAGAAGGCCCTCATCTCCTGCAGGCAGAGGGCAGGTTTGCTGAAAATCAGGCCAGGACCTGATTATGAGAGTAAAAATACAATGAAACTCTGAAGTTGTTCCCAATACAAACAACTCAGCCAAGGTTCCAAAACATACAAAGAAGAAGTAACATACAAAAGTGGATTAGTGCCACACTTGAAACACCAAATGGATTACAATAGATACCAGGAAATTATGATAACCTTACACAAATGACAGACACAATCAGGTTACCATGGTGGATGTGGCATCATTTGTATTGTAATAAGTTGTACAACTGTAACTTCTCGGGGACCATGGTAGAATGAACAACATGCCCCACCAAACAATCATTCTAAGCCACACCCCTAGATCCAGTTAAGGTAAAGATTGAGATGGGATCATTAGAATGGACCCTAAATCCAATGAGAATAATCTTAGAGAAGGACATGCAGAGACTAGGAAAGAAGGCATGGGAACACAGAGGCAGAGATTGGAGTTCTGCTGACAAAAGCTGGGGAGTTAAGGCTGGAGACTTTTCTAGAGGCAGTGTGTCCCTTCTGACCCATTTATTTTGGATTGTATGCTTCCAGAAATATGAGAGACTACATCTTCATTATTTTAAGCAAATGAAGAGAATTGGAAGTCCCTCCCCTCAAAAGGGCTGCTCCAACCTCACTGATATATCAGTTAGCTGTTGTGAATATTTGAAGAAAATAAGATTATCAGTCCAAGGGTGTGTGGAAGGTTGGAGAGTGAGCGTGACTGGAACTAGCAGGAAAGTGGCACGTGTTCTATGCTACAACAGCAACTGGGAATGAAAATCTGTCTGTTTTCACATTGTTGAAAATTAGAATCTTCATCACTTGTACATGTTTTTAAGTTTAGCTCTAGAACCTAGCTGACAAATGAGTTGACTAGAGAGACGTAAATTTACTCTCCTTCCATAAGCCTGTTTCTCATGTACAAAAGGAAGGAGGACTTCAGATAGGATGAGATACTTTTTGTTCTAAAATAGTTCCTCATTTCCAAGTAAATTTTATACTTAAAATCAACTAATTTTACCATAAATTGAATTGTTCAACAAGTGTATAGAGTTTATCAGTTTGGTTTAGTTGGTGCCATAGAGATTTGTTACTATTCTGCATTCAATTGTCTGCATACTGTCTGTTCTTCCCTTTTCATCTGAGACAGTGGTACAGTAATTCAAACACACAGATCTTGCTAGCACTGGCAAAACCATGTGCCGATTCTTTCCCTATTCCCTGTGGTTCAATGCTGTTGATTCCATGACTTAATTTACATATTTACTTATAACATTCCACAACTAATAACCGCTTTGTAGTTTTTATTTTATTTTTATTTTTTGGTACTGGGGATTGAACTCAGGGGCACTCAACCACTGAGCCACATCCCCAGCCCTATTTTGTATTTTATGTAGAGACAGGGTCTCACTGAGTTGCTTAGCGCCTCGCCGTTGCTGAGGCTGGCTGTGAACTCGCGATTCTCCTGTCTCAGCCTCCCTAAGTGCTGGGATTACAGGCTTGAGCCACCGCACCCGGCTCCACTTTGTAGTTTTAATGTTGAGCTGAGAAATCTAGTTATGACAATTAAAATTTTATTCAAAATGATTAACATCTTATGATGTTTTTCTTATTATTAATGAAATAGACAGGTTTGCATTTGAATAAAAATCTGATGAATATGAAATAAATTGAAGATATCGCAGTTTATATCAAGCAAATAGAATAAACACAAATATGCCTCCATGTGTTCAGTAGTTTTGTTTTTATTTTCAAATTTGCTGTCCATTTCCTATTTAAGAAACATCTCTAATTGTGTACACAACATTCTATTGCTTGTTCTAATCATGGGAAAATGTTTTGGGTCTCCATTCTACATGTAACTAGAAATGGTTTTGGTTGAAATATTTTAGATATGGGCTTTAAATATTCAATGTATCTGAAAAAAAGGGATCTTCAGCATTTGTTTTGCTTTAAGAAAAATAGTACAATATAGATTGCCCTGTCCAACAAAATAGTCATTGGCTATAGCTGGCCATTGAAATTCAAAATGCAGCTAGTATAAACTGAGATAAGTTATACATGTAAAATACATATAGCAGAGAGTAAGGTTTAGTGTGGAAAAAGGAATGAAAATTATCTCCATAATTTATATTGATCTTATGTTGAAATTATAGCATTTTGACTACATAATGTTAAGTAAAATATGGTGTTAGACTAATTTCATTCAGTATTTTTATGTTTTTCTTAAAATATGGAACATACAATGTACATTTAAATATATGCACATTTGTAGTTCATGTTTGGAGATCATCTGATTCTTCTGTTGCACTGTGTTGTCAATTTTATATTATTATTAAAGGTCCGGTAGAAAAGGAAGCAAGAAAAAGAAGGCAAGAAATTAAAAGAAAGGGAGATAACACTTAGTGACCACCTATTTTGCATAGGGCATTATCTTAATCCTATAGATGAAGAATCTTCACCACATTTCTGATAATTATGTCATCACTATTTTATGGTTGATTTGTAAAATTTTGAGTCATTAGTTAACTTGCTTCTTTACAGAGCAAGTTAAAAGTAAAGTCAGAAGCCAGACAATTTATTTATCTTCTGCCTTCATAGTTCTGAGATCTTAAAAATTTAATTTCTAATAGAAGATGTCAGATACTGCTTGTCATTTCCAATATTCATTTTCCCTTTTACCATAGTAACAAAAATTCCTAATTTTACTTGGGTCCAACATATTTCCATCCACCTTCTATTAAATATATTGTAAGACCTGGGTACTGTACATAAGCTGACAGAAATTTCCTCAAAAGAAAGCAAGTATGTGTGCTTTGTACATCCTCCATCACCCCTTTCTTCTTAAACCTGAGAACAATGTCTACAGTCAAAGGCACCATTTTGGACTTTATCTTTTAGGATAAAAATCACTCCTAGCAGAACCATAAGATACAATAACTTGAGTTCCCAGAGATTTCACAGCAGAGACTTAGCATAAAATCAGCTGTATGGCTTACCTCAGATTTTTATATGTTAGAGAAATAGAAGTAGATATTGTGTAAGCCATTGATATTGGTCTTTTTGTTATTTGTAGGTGAACTCAGTCCTACTTAATACTAATAGTAATTAAATAGCCTTTAAAATGGAATTAAAAAAAAATGTTTCCAGAATAGGTTTCAAATTTGGGGATAGAAAGTGACTGCAAAGCCTCAAGAAAAATGATAACCTGACAGCCAAGGGATTTGTAGGGTTTTCTGGCCATGCTAAGAATTAGAAGGGGGTAGAAAAGTGATGAAAGAACTCCATAAAATATAAATGACAAGCAAGGAGAAAGCAGCTGACACAGTTCCTTCATGACTACTTTAAACCCGTTTTCTTGTATTTTAGAGATCTCTTTCACTCTGGTTTAACTAGTGTCATTCTGGGCTTAGTTCTCTTTTCCGTCACCACCTTGAGATCAGAGAATGTATAAATATGCCTTTAAGTTGTGAATATTGGCTGCACGCAAGAACAAGATCAGTACTTGATACTTTATTAACCATCCAAAAGAGAAGACTAGCAGATAAAAATTCCCATCTTTATCTGTTTTGTCATGAAATTGGGGACAATGCACAAGATATGTGAGAGAAGACTCTCATCAGATGCCACGGCTCTACGAAACTGTAGCACTGGAAACCAATATAAAAATGACGACAACGACCAGGGCCTCCAAATGCAAGAACCAAACAGGGAGATTCTTTATTTTATTTTGCTACATTTTTAAGGCATGATTTTCATTTTTCCGCTTTCAGATTGTCATTTTGCCCATGAACTTTTTCATTAAACTTTGAGCTGACAGGCAAGTGATAGTCTTCAAACCTGGAATTAGTTCAGTAATAGGAATCTTTGCTTGAGGCTCTATCTGCATTTACGAGGCAGAACAGTGTCAAGGAAAAGTTCTGCCAGAGGGAGTTCTTAGAGGTGGCAGCAGATTCTAGATTAAGAACTCTCTCTTGCTACTATCCCTATACCCTAGCACTTCCATTTAGTCCTGGTGCATGTATTTCGACAGTTCCGCCCTTTGGTAATTCAGGCTGAGAAAATGCAGGCTTGCATAGAAACTGACAACCCAGGCAATATCACCTGCTAGGACTTGATTGAAATATAAATCTGTATAATGACCAAATGGCTAGATTTTAAGGAAATTTACCAAATCCATGTACTGCATTACATTTGTAACGTCTTTTTTTACTACAATCCTCAGTGCTGTGCCAATGTTCCCTATTTATTTTTTACGAAGTATTCCATTTGCATTATTTTCTTGAATTTGTATACAATATGTATGAAAATAAACCTTCCCTTGAAAAGTTGGAAATTAATAGACAAAATGAAAATGTACTTGAGTTACTTTTTTCTATGAAATAATGCTTTTATGGCTAAAATATTTAAGGAATAGGAATTTTGCTTTAAAAAAACAGATTAGCAAAAACCCAAGCAAGGTACAAATCCATAATTTAGGGAAAACTGGGTTAAGACTTTAAAACTATGAAACAACAAAATAAATGCAATAATTGAGAAGATACTCTGTCTATTCCTCTCAATGGCCTTAATTAATGTTATGAAGTATTGCCTCTATGAAGAAAACAATCCATTCTGCTTAAGAATTTAAAGTCATTGTCAAATTTCAGCTTTCCTGGGAAGTAACTCAATTTCTCAGAGAGACTATAAATATTTCTCAGATGACTTTGAATATGTGAAGTGACTCTAAGCTAATGAAAATTGAATGGGGGCTAGAGTTTTTCCCCAAAGCCTAATGTTTAGAATTTTAATCTACCATATTCAGTCAGCTCTAATTAGAGGACTTCAGCACTGTGCCCACATCTATCACCACGATATGACTCTGGGGAGGCATGTGTGTGTAATTAATCACCGTGAGTACCTGCCGTTCTCCCTTCTCCCTTGTGGAGATTAGAAGGGAGAAAGATGAGTGGAGTCACCACACTGTGTAAACAACTCCACATCCTATCAGTTCAATTATTTTACTTTCTTAGAGGCGTCTTGTTTTAAAAGTCCAATGTCTTTTTGTTCATTCTTTTTAATACATACATTCCTGTGTATTTTATCTCCTCACCTTAAATCGACAGAGCTGCTTCACCGAGAGGAGAGGGAGGCTATGACTGATTATCTTATGAATAGTGTGCTGTTCTGTCTCAAAGGACAGCATTGCTCCGTGTGAATCCCCAGTGCCTATCCATGAAACACCTGGCTTTTCTTTGGAGACTTCCATCCAAAGTATTCAGAGAGTCTGACCTTTCTTAACTCCTGAGATAATGACGAGGCTGCCAAACATGTGTTGTCTCATAATAACTTTTACAGATCTGTGCTATAAGCTATGATTAAATATTAGAAGAAAGGTCATCAAAAGATAAGAGAAAGAAAATGGCTTATTTATGGAAATTAATGGGCTCAGATTCTACAGCCCCTATAGCAGAAAACACAAATACCTTGAGAAAGTAAGCATTAATCAACTTTAAATGTTGAACTTTAGATTTTTTTTTTTTTTTTTTTTTTTGCTGGGCCATCAACAGTTTGAAGATAAGCAGCAGCCTCTGCATACAAAATGCTGATATTTTTAATCTGTATGATGGTAGTTGGACAAGGGGTGGGGTTGTCTTTCAATGTAAAATAGCAAAGGTTAATAGAATAAAGGAGTCTGTTCTCTGCAGTTTTCCAAGGAAGATGTATGTTTTGAGTTCCTTCAAATCAAGTGTATCTTATAAAATTCTTAAATTCCAAAAATTCCCCATCAAACAATTCAGAATAGGAAGAAATAAAACAGGTCACGGGGCCCAAGTTTCAAAGCCATTAAAGTATCAGAGTGAACTACGCAAAAGGTCAGACTGAATCAACTACGGGCCTTGGAACAAATTTGTTTTTGTGGCAATTATTCTTCATAGATAAAGCAATGCATTTTAAAGATGTAATGTTTAAAATTTTAGTTCTATTGTCCAAATACACATAAAGGGATTCTGAGCTGGTCAATAAGGAAGTTTATATCTGAGAACAGAAGCAAAAAGACCTCCAATTATGAAGTCTCAATGTGAATGTAGTAAGAGGAAATGTAAATCAGAAATTGTTCAAGAGTGAAAGTGATAGAAGAGTTTTTAAGAACATTAGGATCTTAATATCCTAAAACAAAGACAGGATTAGATGAAATTTTTCCCATGCAAAGAAAAACACAAAATCTTAGAATAGGATTTAAAAATCTGACCATGGTCAAAGGTAATACTCTCCTCCTACCCATCTGAAAGTGAGGTTGATTCCTGAATTCCTTAATTAGAAAAGGAGCATCTCAGGGTTACCAAGACTCTTGAAACTGTAATTTTGGCAATTTATATTCAAGGGTAAAACCAAGAAGGAAAAACTAGTTCAGTTAATGCTATCTTAGCAAATTTTATTTAATTCTTGGCTCTGACCCTTATCAATTAAGCAGACTGCAACTGATCCAAAGTCAGCCTTAGACAGAAAAATGTTTAGGAAGATTATTTCAATTTTTGTACATTTTAAATATTTCATTCAATTTTGTCTATTACATTATCTCATTTCAGTCTTCCCACAACAACTCTTAATACATAATTAGGGGAAATTACTGGTAAGAAAATTTATATTTGGCGGAATCTTTATCTTTTTTTGGTTTGGTTATAATATTCCTGAAATTACTCCATACATTCAAGAGTTCTGAATCTCTCCCTGCTATATGACATATCGAAGATTTCCTATTATATAAGAAAAAGAAAAAAGAGCAATAAACAAGAAAAAAATCAGTTTACTCAATCTAGTTAAATATATTAGATTAATTATAATTCATTTTTTCAAAGTTTCAAATGAAAGAAATTCTTCTTGATGTAGTTAGAAACCTTAATTCTAGGTAAAAATTTCATTTAGATTGATATCAAAGCCATTTGTTAGTATAGTCACCATTATAAAAAAAATGGTGTGTGGACAAGATCATTTGGTTTGTATACTCCAAGAAATTTATTTTATGTCCAGTGATTTTCTCCCCTTATCTGTCCTATGTTTGATAACAGGCAAGAGGCAACATTTTCCTCAAGCTAGCTCTTTAAATGAGGATATACCTTATTAAAGCAGGTCAGTAAGTGACATGGAGCACAGAGGACAATTGTTCTACCATCTTGGGTTTTATATCTATCTCATTATAATTTGAATAGAATTCTTTCCTATTACATTAACAAGATATCATCAAAAGTTTTCTTTCTAAAGTACTAATAGGAATTCAAGTATTTGCCAAGTATCTTTATCTATGATAAAGTTGTGCAAACCATTCAACATGCCAAATTTTTGAAATCTAACTTTCTAATTAAAAGTATTATACATAAAACATATTAACATACATGAAACACTAAAAATTATACATATAAATGTGTGGTGTTTTGATATCAATATACACTGTGTAGTGCTTAAATCAAATTAAGAATATTTATCTCCTCATTTATCATTTCTTTTTTTCTTATTTTTTCTTTGGTTCTTTTTATATCATTTCTTCATCATGACAATTTTCCAAATCTTTTTATATAGCTTTTAAAAATGTATAGTTTTATTAGTCAGCTTTCTGTTAATGTTGCAAATGTAGATAATCAATTCATAAGATACAAGATTGGCTCACAGTTTTAAAGGTTTCAGTTCATGATCTTCTGGCCCTATAGCTTTGGGCCCATGGTGGCACACCTTGGCTTGCATACTTGGGGGCACAAAACCACTGACACTATGGCCAGAAAGCCACAGATGGGGTTGGAGTCCCATTATACACTCTAAAGACATACCCTCAATGGCTTAAAGGCCTCCTACTAAGGTTCTTAAAAGCCCAATAATCTTCCAATAACCCCATTTTTAGAAGCAAGTCTTTAACACCTGGGCCATTGGGGGGCATTCCAGATCTGGCTATAGCAACAGTATATTATTATTTATATGTGTCCCAATGTGCAATAGTCCACCAGAAAGTCTTACTCCCATGTACCTAGAGCTTATTACTACCCATCAAACTTTTTGAACCGTTCCCTACCCGCTACTGTCTCCTACCTCTGGTAACCACCATTCTACTCTCAACTTCTATAAGATTAAACTTGATTCCACATGAGTGAGATCATGTGGTTCCTTTCTTGTGCCTGACTTATTTTACTTAACATAATGATCTCCAGTTTCATCCATGTTGTCTCAAACGACAGAATTTCATTATTTGTTATAGCTGAATATTATTCCTTGTTTATATGTATCATATTCTATCTATTCATCAGTTGATGAACACTTAGGCTGTTTTCATTTCCTGTCTATTGTGAATACTGTAACAAACATAGGAGTGCAGATGTATGTTTACTATAATAATTTCATTTCCTTCAAATATATAGCCAGTAGCCAGATAGCTGGATCATATGGTAGTTCTATTTTTAATTTGTTGAGGAACTTCCACATGGTTTTCCATAATGACTGTACTAATTTACATTACTATCAGCAGAGCACAAAGCTTTCCTTTTTTTGACCTAACTTTTAAGGCAATTGCCCATTTGACTTTCCAAAAAGGATTTAGAAAGGACTTAATTCCAGGTCAGGTGCAGTGGCATATGCAACTCAGGAGGCTGAAGCAGGAGGATTACAAGTACAAGGTCAATCTCAGAAACTTAGTCAGACCCTATGTAAAGGGTCAGGGATGTAACTCAGTGCTAAAGAGTCCCTAGGTCCAATCTCCAGTTTCAATAACAATAACAACACAAAAACAACAAAAATAGCTCAATTCCAAAAATGTTTATTTTATGGGGAAAAATTTTAACAAACAAACAGAAATTAAGTGACTAAGAACTAAAGTGTCCTCAGCATAGAAAAAACATTAGATGAAAATTTACTTTTAAAGCACAAAAGTATTATGCGATTATCAACTTTTCTTTTGAAATGATAAAAGAATAGAACGCTCTCTTTTCTGGAAAATAATCCACTTAGGACTTCTAAGTAAAGGCAGCAAAAGAAAAAGGTAAGTAAAAAGAATGATACAAATAGTGCAAAGGTAGCATTTTATGAAGTGAGGTAAAGCAAAGAAAACGCCTGATTGCCTGCCTCTTAAAGACAAAAACACTGAAAGGAGAATGAATTATCTTGGCTGAAAGCATTTTTTTTTCTTTGTGGAGTATTCATGTTTTAGGTCATCCTTTCATCTAACTGTGCTGATTCATCAGCTCGAAGAAATGATTAAGTTCAATGCCAGGTGTAATGTCATGCTCTTTGTGGAAGCTCAGTAAACATTAATCAAGGGAGCTGATGAGAATTTACAAAGCAGAAAAACAGTATCATCCACACATTATGATGCACAATAGAAACTATAGCCACTCTGGCATTTAAAATAGAGGCTAGAATGTTTAGTGAAATACAAGTGTGTCTATCTTACTTTGGTAGCCTTGTTTCTAGTGCAAGTTGACTCCTTTGATAAGTATGTAGTTCTATTAAACTTGAGTTTCTAATCACCTTACACTGTAAAGTTTACAAAGGAAAAAGAAACAAAAATACCAATGCTTGTCTATCCAGATTATTAAATAAATTTAACATCTTTCTACCTAATAAAAGTGATACTGATGACTGTAAGGACAAAACTTGCCATTAATAGAACTGAAAATTTAACTTGTTGACAGTTATGTATTTTAATGACTCAATAAAAGTACCATTGGCACTATAAGTCAGGTGATCAAAAACAATTTACACCACTCCTGTCAACTCCCCAAATTATCATAGCAACTTAGTTGGTGACAGGGCCTATACATCAATGTGCGCAATTAACATGGCACTGGAGACAGGAAAAAGGGTAGAAGGGTGGCTGAGGCACGGATGTCACATCACTTCTCCAAAATGTTTTTTAAAATAACAAATTAAAACTATTTGATTTGAAATTGTATAATTCTCCTAGCCATTAAATTATGGAGCTAGTTTGTGAAGACAGATATATTTTATATCTGGTTTTATAGTTTCAGCCACATTGCCTCAGGATCTAGGGAGAATATTTCTGCTATCACACACATCTCTGTACAAGTGTCATATCATTCCTAGGTAGAAGACAGACTCATGGTTCCGAGAACCTATAGCACTAAAGACCCACTTTGTTCAATGGTACAATCGTTATAAATTCTGTTATTTACTGTTGCTTATAGTGGGGAATATTAGTAATCTCCAGGCATCAAGCATCCCAGTTGATGCACTAACATTTGAACTTTAATTTCTTTACCATCTTGGGCATCCTCTGATCTGATTCCCGCTTTCATTCTCTTTAGAAGGGCTAAGATTAAATCTTTATGTCCTGGGAAGGTGTGAATCAGCAATTAACCACCCATAAGTCAACCATCCTTTCCTTCTGCTCACCTCCTAGTAGCCTTAAACATGAGTAATCCCCAGGGCTCAAGTTACAATACTGTTTTTTTTCTATTTATCCGCCACCCAAGCAATTGCACCAAATACCAGAGCTGTAAATTATTTACATGTAATGACTCTCCAATTTATATGTTCAGACAGTTAATCCAGTATTCTATTCTATACCTTCATTTAGATATCTGATAAGTGCCTCAGATTGCACATGTCAAATTCACATTCTAATTTCTATCTCTTCCTACAAGTTCCCTTATCAGCCAATAGCATGACAGCCCATAATTTGGAGATCACCATATATTTTCATCATCTGTT
Source organism: Xerus rutilus (assembly GCA_028644305.1). Taxonomy (NCBI): domain Eukaryota; kingdom Metazoa; phylum Chordata; class Mammalia; order Rodentia; family Sciuridae; genus Xerus; species Xerus rutilus. The sequence goes on along the minus strand of CM053401.1, from coordinate 46,841,199 downwards.
TTCCTCATCTAATTCATCAGAGAACACTTTCATCATTAACTCAAACATTTATAAATGGAACAACTTTCTTGCTTTGATTTCTGGCCCCATTAATCAATTTTGATACAGTAGCCAGAATTACACTATTTTTAAAAAAATTTCCAATCAAATGATGTCACTTTTCAGCCATAAGATCCTCAATGATTATATTTTATTTAAAACAACATCCAAACTCATTGCTTTTGCCTCCAGGCCTACCAGTTGTTCCATTTCACCTGATTGTCATGTTACCCATATTCACTATCCTACTATTAAACATTCTCTTTGTTCCACTCCTTCCCTCAGGGCCTTTGCACTTGCCCTTTCCATTGCCTAAAATGCTTTTCTTAACTTCACATGACTCATTTGGTTTCTTGTTTCCCAGACCATGTCTACCCATCAAGAGACTCTTTGCTTTTACACCAAGTAGGCAAACCCCACTTTACTCCATCATGTCATCTTGCTTACACATTTTATTTCAGAATCTGTTATCATATTTACTTTCCCTTCCCATTTAAATTTAAATTCAATTAGGACTAGAATTTTGACTATTTGATGACACCTAGAGCTTTCTTGCCTAGAATAGCCACATACACATGCTGTTTGTTAGATTAAAGAATTTTTCAATGTCATTATATATGTCATTTCTTGGAATCATTAGAAAGAGATTTACAAATATTAAAAAAGAAAGGAAGAAACTGTAGTTCCCAAAGCTCAAAAGCTGATTGTAAAATTTCTGTAAAATTTACTCATATAAATATGATAATGATGTTGATATTTCCAAATTGATGACAGAATGAAGAATGCAGGAAAATATCTAGATCTCACAATAGAGATAATTTCTCATTTCAGCAATATTAACGATTTAATATCCAGTTTTCATAACATTTCAGTAACCCTCTTATGTTTTTGAAAAGATTATGTGGATCCACATTCTGTATATTAAATCTATGTTTTGGTTAAGTGGGTAATCACACACTTTGTAGGCATGGCTGTATAATTATATTAGTGGGATTCTGTATTTTCTTTTAGGATTAGATAAATTGATTTCAGAGATGCTGCCATGCTTTTAATTCTGTAACTATTAATATTCTTTTTCCCTTTTAAAACACTCTTTCTTGGTGTCTAAAACCTGTAAATTTTGTTTATATTTTGAAAACAACCAGGTAAAAAGTACCACATTAGAGAATGAATGGAAGCTTCATTAAGACCATGGTCACATAAGAACAGAGCTCCAAAACTGGTTGAGAATATGTTACAGCAGTCACCCTTTAATACCCAAAAGGATCAGCACAGGCTTATGGTTCATTCTAGAAACTAGGTCGTGTTACAATGCCCAGTGGTAATCTTTGTTTAATTATTTTAAAGAGTAATTATTGGAAGGAAATTCTTCATCTGTTTCTCATGGTTTTGAACATATTTGCTAATGAGTTACTAATTAGCCTTCATTCCAGACTTTCTCAAGAATGTTTATAAAGCAGACACCCTCGAGGGGTTCCCTTCTGAACAAAGGGTGAGCACGTTTACTGTTCACTATTCAGACAGAGGTTGCCTATGCTCAGGCTCCCTCTCTTGTAATAAAGCACATTGCCAGGTATCATTGGGTCATCTTTTCATTGCCATGTAAGAATTGGGTTTGGTAATCAATGCAAATCATGATATTTTGATTATTGCTACCCTTCTGAGCACTTCACTATCATTTGCCTCTTATCTAAGAGTCTTGTATCATCTCTCAACATCAATAAAGTGATGTCAGGTTAAATTGTTTTTTGTGAGGAGGTCAAAATCTCATACCCTTTGGAGTTCTCCATAGTTATCAGTTTTGCCTAGTAATCTACAGGGTTTTCAGTGGCTTTTGTTTCCTATATAGTAGGATCTGTTTATCTCCAATAAGCTATTTTCATAGCACTATTACACTTTTTCCATCATGTAGAACAAATCCTTCTAAAATGAGATTCCATAGTACTGCATAAATATCTACAACTCTATAATTTCTTGCTTCTTTATGTATTTATTCATTGTTTTGAAGAATTCTCTACCTGAATGAGACACACATACTTGAGCTTTTAGACCTTCAGATAGGCAAAGAGAGTTATTTTCCCATAAATATATACATAGCACTTTCTGTATAACTTATTATGTGGACAAATTACATGTATCGACATATATAATTAATTGATTAGTAATGTATATTTCAAAAATTCCTCAACATTAAATGAATAAAGTACTACTGTAAATGTACACATTCAAACAAAATGTTTTTTGTCCTGGAAATTTAAGTGCTTCAGAGGAAAGCATAGTCAAATAATCAAAGTGGCTACTCAAGAACTTGAAAATATATGATTGTCCTCGTTGGGTGTGGTAGCACATGCCTGTAATCCCAGCGGCTCTGGAGGCTGAGGTAGGAGGATCTGAAGTTCAAATCCAGCCTCAGCAAATTAGGGAAGCCATGCCTCAAAATTTTTAAAAAATTAAAAAAGGATTGGGACTATAGGTCAGTGGTTAATTGCCCCTGGTCTCAATCCCTGGTACCAAAAGGAAAAATACATGTATATATATGATTGTCCTCAGATTTAATTGGAAAAGTTGCATACAATGAATTTAGTCATGTGTGGGAGGAAATGATTAGATCATGCATCTGTAATAGGATATAGGACTCAAATTGGAGTTGAATTAGGGAAGCCAGATTTGAATTTAATAAATCAAAATTTGATCAAGCATATATCATGCCAAGTTTAGAAAGTGAGGTTCATTTGTCATTTGTAACATACAAAAAATTTTACCAAATGCTTTTGCTGTGTGTCAAGCATTATGTATAAAATAATGATCAAAACAAGTAAGATCTTTGACTTCCTGTAGCCTACACTTCAACAGGCACTGAGTGAATAATCATTTAAATCAATTTAGTCACAATTTTGCCAAGTTCTATGAAGGCAATGCTGTAGTGTTTTAAAGGAGATGTAACTTATTTTTTGCATTATAGGAAGCCTCTTAAGGACTTGTTGGACACACAGGGATCTGACATAGGAAGCAGCCACAGTAGTGTCACTTTTGAGGGTGGCCTTGGAGAAGGAACTCGTGACTGCATAGAATCCAACACTTGAGTTTCTTTACCAAAGCTTCCCAAACCAAGGGATCATATTTGTGGCTAGCTAAAGACCTTAATATATGTTAATTCCATTGTTGATTCAACTTGGCTTCAGTGAGGAAGAACAAAGTCATATTTCACATCACTATTCATTTATAAAACATTATTTGGACTATAATTTGACCTTAAAAATTACTAGGCTTTAAGAAGAAAGAACACTTGCTACATTGCATTTTTATTAAAAATTAGCATATTAGCATTTGAATTTTCTCAGTCTGCATAAGATTATTTAATGTGTATATAGCTCTGAGATACAGATACCTTTGAAATGTCTCCCTGAAATTAGTCTGTGTATATTTGTCTTTACTGGATTCTAGATAGAGGTACATTAGTTGAGATAAATGCTGTTGTAGTACCAAGTTGAATGGCAAAAAGTATTTTTATATGATCCTCTCTTTGTTACATAAGAATTATTTATTCTTTTAATACTGTTGTCAATTTTGTGTCACTGTGACCAAAATACCTGAAAAGAACAACTTAGGGCAGGAAAAGTTCATTTTGGATCATTGTTTCAGAGGTTTAGTTTATCTGGGCTGGTTCCACCACTGAGTCCAAGGTGAGGTGAGGCATGCTGGTGGAAGGGCACAGCAGAGGAAAGCTGCTTAGGACATAGCAACTGGGAAGGGTGTGGGGAGGCACAGGGAGGACGCACCCTTCAGGGCACACTCCCAGTGATACACCTTTTCCAGCCTTGTGCCACCTGCTTACAGTTACCACTCACTTCATTCAGACTAGGGTGTATTGTTTAGGTCATCATTCTTATAATCCAAAACATTTTACCTCTGAATATTCCTGAATTAATAAGGGAGCTTTGGGAGGACACCTCATAATCAAACCATAACACTGACCTAAAATGTGTGACAGATCATCAACCTATTCATACTTGTTTAAGGGTCAGCAATAAGAAAATAACTGAATAAAGCTATACTGGATAACATAAATTTATATACCTGTTTAATCTATTTTATGGAGATATGGTTCAAATTAAGGCATGAAAAAAATGCATTAAACATAAATAGAAAAATAGACCTTGCAGTTATTTCTAATGTTTACAGATGACAAGTATCAAATGTAATAAATTAATGGTATACTAAGTGATGTGAAAATTAAATTATTTTAGAAAATTGCAATTATATTACATAAATACAAACCAAAATCATTGCAATAAATTAGTGGAGAAAAAACTCTTTGTTAGGGTTTTTAAATTTTATTTTACTTTTTCTAATTAGTTGTACATAAGGTACATGATATACATGAACCCATAGGGTTCATGTGTCTGAAGTTTAGTCTTAGGTGTAGCAATGTTGAAAGGTGATGGAAACTTTCAAAGGTGAAGACTAGTGCAAGTGTACTAAGTCATGGTGGGTGCTGCCTTCAGAATGGATTAACGTAGTTCTTGTGGAATCCCAGTTAGCTCCTGTGAGAGAGGGTTCTTGTAAAGGAGCAAGATTGCCATCTGAGCTCACCATGTGATTGCTCTTTCAGCCACTCCTGCCACTGTTACACACTCTACCAAGCAGTTCCCACAAGAGGCCAAAAAAATGGCATCAACCAAGCTTGGATTTTCAGCCTCCAAAACTATGAGCTAAATACACTTCTTTTTGATTTTATAAAGTTTCCAGCCTCTGGTGCTTTGTTATAGCAATGAAAAATGGACTAATACACCCCAGTCAGCCCTTCAGCAAATAATCTAGTGCCTTTGCCTACTAACTCTTCAGAGGATATTTAGACTATACTTCCCTCAAGTGTTCCTAGATTAACCTGAATGTTTGTATGTGTGTTTTTGTATTTTGTTAATCAGTATAACCTTTATTATATAGAATATATTTTCCACCTTACAAGTGAGTTAGCTGCATATTTATATATCTTGGTTTGCATTATTCATAGCACTGTACTCCCCAAATGGCATATCTCAATGACAAAAGCCAATCATGGAAAATGGAACTAAGTTATGTTGCAAATTGCCAGGGAATGAATTTGTCTCAAATAAAATCCTTAAAGTACTTGAGGACCTTTAGGTCATAGATGTTGGAAAGTTTTACTGACAAAGCTAAATGTGGTAGTTGATTGATATCTTTCTTTATTGGAATAAATATTCACAAGGTTGTTAATTGGAAAATTAAATCATAATTATTTAGCATTAAGGTTAACATAAATAGGCAAAAATTCTACAAGCTTAAATATTACTTGGACTTTAAATATACAAATATTTTACCTTTAATATTCTAAAAACATTGTAAATATTGCATAAATTTGTGGTACACTCTTTGATTTAAACTTACCTTTAGATGTTAGACACTGATGTGGGAAAAAATATCTTCTAAAGAACAGCTTAAATATACAAATCTAAATTTCTACAAGCTGTATGGAAAGGATTTTCTTGAAATTCTTAAATTAAATAGAACTATTGTTTTTAAAACTACTACGAACAAATTAAGCTTTTAGATACTGTAGCTGTTTAGGAGATTATTGTTCATCACGATGAATCAAAGTCAATATCATTTCCCTGATTTCTAGTAATGACTTTCTGCTTACTTTCCCAAGATTTCCAAAGGCATTCATTCAGTTCTTTTAAAACATTATTTCTTGAAACTATTCCTGCATTATAATTTAAATAGTGATTCTCATTGTAAGTAGATTAAAACTTGTACTACACTCAAGACTAAAATTTCTCTTGGACATAAAACCTTCATTGAAAATCGTAGGACTACTAAAACTTTCACACAAATTAACAAACCAATAGAATTTTTCCATTGTATATGAATGCTAGCTAGTCCTAATAACAGCAAAAATTTCATTTCTCCTTTTTGTTCATTATGGTTACTTTGGTTACAAATCACAATAGTACTCAATGTAACCTTAGCACAAAAATAATTTATTCACTCAAAGGATGGCTTTATCTTCAGGCATAACAGATTTCAGGAATTCAGAAATTCATAATTTGCTTTTCAATTCCTATCTCAGTTCTGTTTGCCCTCCAAGATAGATGTTGCCCAGCAAGTTTCTCAGGAAGCCGCCAAATTATATATTCCTTGGAGGTTGACATGCCAGAGGGAAAATACTGTAAGTATGTGTTTTGTTTTGTTTTTTTTCAGATAACTCCAGTGCAGGTCCCAGAAAAGCTTCTTATTAACCCACCCTGGATCCTACCCTAATTTCTGGACTAATTATTTATCTATGGAATGGAAAACTCTGATAGGTCAGACATATGCACATGTCCTATGGGGCTTGGAAGGTATGTTGAATCCCACCAGAACCAGTGGTTTATCAAGATCATAGTAAAATAGGTCTCCAAAGACCAAGCTTCTGAGCAGAGCAGAAGGAATGTTCTTTCTATTTGTTGAGCTTCAATCTTCATATTAATTATTTTTAAAAACTCAGATTATGTGCTTTTTAATTTCATATTAATATTTATATCTAAATAAAACTTTAGAAGTTTCTTCTACAATAAGTCATGATAAAGTAAATCATATTTCTCAAAACATTTAATGCATGTAATATATAAAATAATATAATGTATAATGTATAATAAATAAAATATAGTATTCTATATACTAAGTAGGCTAGCATCCCAAGTAGATAACAGTAATTGTATTTGTGACTTAGAGAATGTTTCTAAAGCAGTGTTAAAATAATTACTTACAATTATGTGAAAAAAAATAATTGAATTTGTGACTATTCTAATGTCTTTGTTTCCTTTTCTTTAACTCTTCTGTCACTCAGTACTAGATTTGACATTTCTACTAATTTTACCACACAATGACAGACATACAGTAAGGTAGCTGAGAATATGAGTATTGAGATCAGATAAATGGGAGTTTATAAATGCATGTTTAGCCATTTCTAGTAGCTATATTCTTTGTGTAAAATTTCTCAACTAAGAATCAGTTTAGAACACCAATTTTAAATTTATGGCCAATTCTTTCTATCTTTATTTTTGCAATGTTATTATTTCCTTTCCCCTAATATCCCACCTCTTGTTTAACCCAACCCTCTTCATTTTTTTAACCTAAACTATTTTAGTCAGCTTTTCTACTGCTGTAACCAACCTGACAAGAACAACTTAGAGAAGGAAAAGTTTATTTTGGGGCTCACAGTTTCAAAGGCCTTTGTCCATAGATGACTGACTCCATTGCTCCGCGCCCATGGAAAGACCCAGCTCAGGACAGTTGCCAGCTCATAGAGGGTTCAGAGAGCAGAGAGAGTCGGGGAAGAGGCCACAGGGAAGATGCATCTTTCCAGGGCATGCCCCCAGTGATCTATCTCCTACAGATATGCCCTACCTACCTACAGTTAGCCCCCAGTAAGTCCTTTCGAACTAACATGAATTGCTTAAATTACAGCTCTTACTAATCTAATCATTTCGCCTCTGAACATTCCTTCATTAAGACAGGAAATTTAGGGGGAAACTTCATACCCAAACCATAACATTTCACCCCTAGTCCTCAAGTACTTATGTCCATTTCACAACGCAAAATGTTTTCAGTTTTCTCTAAGATTCTCCACAGTCTAGACAGTTTTAGTACTGCCAAAAGTGTAAGTCCAAAGCCTTCTCTGAGATCCAAGGCAAAATTTTGGCTGTGAGGCTGTGCAAACATAAAAAAACAAATTACATACATACAATATTCAGTGGCACAGAGCAAACATTCCTGTTTCACAAGAGAGGAATAGGGCATAGAAAGAAGGAATGAGGCTAAACAAGACCAAAACCAATCCTAGCAAGCAGGTCTGATAACTCTGTGTACAGCATCTAGGATACATGGTGGTGAAATGTTATCTCCAAAGGTCTTGGGCAGCCCTGACCATTTAGCCTGGCTCTCTCCACAGCCAGCATCTTTTCTTGGCAGAAAGTCCATGTTACTGGCATCTATTATTTCCTGAGGTTTCTATTCCAGCTTTGGCTTTACCTTCACAGCTTCATGCATCACTCTCTCAGAAGCAGACCATAGGGACTCTGACCCTGCTACCATTTGCCTGGCGTCCCAAACCTTCCTTTGAAATCTCAGTGGAAACCTCCATGACCCTATAACTCTAACATTCTGCATTACTGCAGAACTTGTGCCATGTGGATAAAGCCAACTCATGCAGGATCTGGATTCCCTGGAATCATAGTTGCAGTAGCCTCTACATGCCTTCATAGCTCATCATGATGGAACAACTTGCTAGGCCCCTGGTGCAAGCAGGGCACCCCTAGGAATCACTTCTTAAAGGAAATTTCCCTTGTAGACCCATGAGCCTGTAGTGGATGTGATCTTGGAATTTCCTGAGATGCTCTGAAGGCATCTTTCCTATTTTCTCCGAATAAAGTATTTAGCAGCTCTTTAATGGCTATAATCTGTTTCACAACCACAAATTTCTTAGCCCCAGTTCTACTCCAACTTTTCTAGCCAAACTGCAAGTTTTTAAAATCTCTCTATTCCTGATTATCAAGTTAAACCCAGCTAAATGTTACTACCAATATCCATGCCACTGATTGAATGCCATGTTGCCTTGAAATTTCCTCTGCTGGATTAAATGGTCTATCACTTTTTAATTTATCCTCATGGACAACATGTAGACAAATTCTATTCTAGAATATAACATGAGTAGCCTCTATTCTAATTCCCAATAGTGTTATCAATTCCCTGTGAAACTTCATGATCACACTGCATACTCCAACCAGTATTCTGGTCCACTGACCTCTCACCATAATTGTTCAGTAATCTCTGCTTATGACATTTTAAAGCATTTCCAGTTTGCATTTCCAAGCTTTTCCAAATTCCTCCTGCAGACCATTTCCAAAGGCTTCCTAACTATGTAGTCAGGTTGGCAAAAGCAATAATTCCACTTCTCAGTTCCAATTTCTGTTTTATCCAGCTTTTTCATTGCTGTCACCAAAATACCTAGAAAGAACAATTTATAAGAGGAAAAATTTATTTGGGTTTCACAGCTTTAGAGGTCTTAGTCCATAGATAGCTGAGTCCATTGCTTTGGGCCCAAGGTGAGATATGCCTTATGGAGGAAGGCCCAGTGGAAGAAAGTTGCTTAGCTCATTGGAGGTTAAGAAGCTGAGAAGAGAGGAAAGAGAGAGAAAGAAAGAGGGAGAGAGGGATTGAGGGATTGAAGGATTGAGTTGAGAGAGGCCATAGGGAAGATTCACTCTTTCCTGACATGTTCCAGTGACCCACTTCCTTCAGCCATGCCCCACCTGCTTAAGTTACCACCTAGTCATTTCATCCAAAGTAGGATGAACTGATTATGTTACAGCTCTCACAATCTATCTTTTGCCTTTGAACAATGCTGCATTATCAGGAATCTTTGAAGGACACCTCATAGACAAACCATAATCCATGAACTTAAAAGCAATCACAAAGAAAACTACACAACCTAGTAGGCAAGTGATTATCTATGTGCTTCAAATTTCAGCTCCTGATGTCCTCCAAAATACCCAAGATTCATTATTTCTCTGGTTAGAAATCTAAAATGGATCTCGCTTTGCTAAAATCAAGATGTGAACAGGGTTGTGGTTCTTCTGGGGACATTATAGGAGAAGCTGTTCCTTTTTCTAAATTCTGGGGACTTCATGGATTTCTTTACTTGTGGCTTCTGTTTTCAAATCATGTAACTCTAATCCCTGCTTGTGTCTTCACATCTATGATTCTAACACTCCTGTATTCTTTCTGTACAAATCCTTGTCATTATATTGGGCCCAAACTTATAATTCACAATCCTTCCCAGCTCAAAATACTGAACTTAATGACATTGGCAAAGTTACTTATGCTAGGTAAGGTGATCAATTTACAGGTTAAAGGATTTGGACATAGATATTCCTGGGGGAATCATTATTCAGTCTACCAAACCTTCCCATCAGCACTTTCAAATATTCATTCTTTTCCTATTCTTACTCTTTAGCTCCATTTTATAACCACCTCAATTCAGACCTCTTTGGAACCAATCTTCTGGAGATATCTAGAAAGATTTATTTTTTCTCATCTTCCTACACACACACATGCACACATATGGTAGGGAACCCCTTTCATCAAGGCCGCTGTAACTTTTTTTTTTTTAGTCACAAAGTTCTTTTCAGTTCTTCATTGGTACTTCAGCAGCATTTGCACTATTGATGACTCATCATTTCTTGGAGCACATTCCTGTAGACTTCTAGGACCCCTGCATTTTTTTGTTTTACACTTATCTGTCTTGTTCTTTCATTCTTTAATTTCAGGATTTTTCCTCCTCTACCTGTATTTTCATGTCAGCTTTTCTCCAAGTTCTATTGTTGGTTTAGTCTCTAATTACTGTATAAGTCTATCAGGATAATCGAAAAAATTCTATCATTTCAAATTCATTTAGGAATGACAAAACCTTCTTCATTTCTATTTTAGATAAATATCTCATTTTTGATTTCAGAGAATGTATACAACTGATTACTGTAATTTTTAATTAAATGGATAGTACTCTACACCCTAATACTGTTTCATTTCCTCTGTTTAGAAATCTTCATTCTTGAATTTTATTCTGTATCTCTACCACAGTCTAGTCTATCATAATTCTGTGTTTTTTCTTCTAAATAGATCCTGTAATTCTGCACTTTACTGCATTTTTATGGCCATGAACATAGTTCATGCTGAGGTTATCTATCATCTGAATTATTTTTATAGCATTCAGGCAAATCTCTCTGCTTCAAATAAGGCTTCCTTTCCAAGCCATCTCTATGATGGAGCCAGAGGTATATTTCTCAAACTCGAATGATCTTTTCATATTCTCATGCTTGAAACCTTTCATAGACTCCCCATGGGACCAGCTTCGTGGACATGTGATGTATGCAATTGCAAATGGTCCTGCTCTTAGAAGGACCCCATGCTCTACTATCTTCGAATTCTTAATACCTTATGAAGATTAATAAGGTATTATTAATACCTTATGAAATATTATTCTATATTTTTATTTTGTACCAAGCCTCCCAAATTAAAATTTGTGTATCTTAATATTGCTTATAAGATTTTTATAACTAGGTCCCTGTCCTCTATCCCTTCAGCCACTTATGATTCTCTGCCCAAATACATACTTACATGCAGACATATATATGCACACATACTTGCACATTTATGCACAAATAAACCATTTGAACTCCTTGCCTAACTCTTTATTGAGCTGCTGTTCAATCTGTTTCTATATTGACTTCCAGGGAAAGCCTTGCCACCCACTATTCCATTGTTAATCTCAATCACAAGACTTTTCTGCTTCTCTTACACGGTACTCATGTAACTCCAAGGTAACCAATTATTTGTTTTATGGATCTTCCAGTAATGCTAAACTATGTGCTAGAATTGATTTTTTAATCCATAATCTATTATATTGTTCTTATTATTATGGATGTTTATATGTGCTTACTTTCCTAATAGTTAACAAATATAAAAAAAATTTTCTTTATGTATTTTGAACAGAAGATATATGTTAAAACTGTATATAATATTAATTTGTGCTATAAAATATAGTTTTTAAATTTCTGTTGATCAAATTTGCACATCTACCAAAATTCAGTGAGGCATTATTATCTTGGGTTTTATTTCTGCAAGTATTACAAGAAAAAGAACATTTTCAAACAGAGCTCCAGCATTTAAAATACAGCATTTGTCACCTACTACTCTTTGTTGACTATAGTGATAGTCTTCTATAATAATACATATTATTATTATTATTCTGAAAAAGTACAACTCTTACTAGCTAAGCCCTGTGATAAAGACCAAAATAAATAAAAAACAAAAGGTCAATTTTCCTATCTTACTATCATTGTCAAAACAATGCTGATTTGTTCCATGTAAATAAAAGACAATGGAGGAAACTGATATTTGCATGAAAGCATACAGAAGGAGATATGCTAAGGCACTTTGTGTCAATAATAGAGCAGCATGGTACGCAATGCTAGAAAGTCACTGCAAAGTAAGCTTTTACAAATATCTAAAGTGGATATTTTGCTCCTCCACAGCAAAATATTTTTCCTAATGTCTATTCTCATTAAATTCTTCAGAGTTAAAACAATAAGATACAACTGATTTGGCTACAGATTTGCCAAGCTGTTTGGACTGCATTCATTCACTGAATGACCACTTCATTCTTATCATTATCATTATTATGAAACAATATTTACTAAAAACCCACTATGCTTAAGATGCGAAGAGAATCATCATAGATGAGAATCAATATAGTATTTTAACTTGGCTAATTTATATTTTTTAAAAGTATGTTAAGTGAAATAAGCCAGACATAGAAAGGAAAATATCACATAACCTAATTTATATGCAAAACTGTTTTTTAAAAAAATCAACTAAATAGTAAGATTATGGGATGGTGGTTAAAGGACAAGAAAAGGGAGGAAAGGAGGAGAAGTAGGTCAAACTTGCAGTTAGGCAGGATGAATAAATCTAGAGATCTAATGTACAGAATAAGAACTATAGTTAATAATGTTGTACTATATACTGAAAATTTGCTGAGTAAATTTTTGATGCTCTTACTATGTGAGCAGGTCGTTTACTGTAGAATATGATGGATATATACATTTATTCAGCTACAACAATCATTACTAATTATTTCATTATGTATATGTACACCAAAACACAATGTTGTACAACTTAAATACATAGAGAGTAAAAATAGATTTTAGGGAAATGAGCCATCAATTCACAAAAGGACATGGAAGAATCTTAAGTTCATAAACCTAAGTAAAAGTAGCCAACCTCAAAAGGCTACACACTTTGCAATTCTATGCAATATTTGATGTAGACCATATATTATACCATTCTGAGAAAGGTAAAATGAGAGAGATCAAGAAGAGCAGTGGTTTCCAGGTGCAATTGGGGGTAGGCAGGAGGGGATGAATACCTAGAGCACAGGAGAATTTTAGGCCAAAAATCTATTTTTATAAAGTACTGTAATGATAAGTATAAGACATTTAGTATTGTCAAAACCTATAGAACTGTGAACATAAAAAGTGAATTCTAAAATAAATTATAGGCTTTAGTCAATAATAATGTACTAATGTTGGTTCATCAATTGTAGCATATGTATTTGATACAAGGTATTAACAAATGGAGGCTATGAGGCAAAAAGTGGGAGGGAATCCAAGATAAATCCATACTATTTGCTCAATTTTCTCTAAACCTAAATTGTGATAAAATAATATCTTTTAAAAATAATTAGTTCTATTATAAGGACGTTCAGAACCTATTTATTCCTTATTGAGTAAATATAAATGTAATTTTGCTTTATTAAGACTTTTCTTGTTTATCTGTTTGTATAGTGTTTTGCATATGTTCACCTACCTACATTAACCTAAGAGCATTTCTCACCTACTGGAAGAAGGTAATCAGAAAGATTGTTAGCTTATAAATATTACAAACCTTAATAAAATTAATGCAAAATGTTAAAACATTAAGTCAATTGCAGAATAATGCAGCCCAGTCCAAAAATTATGTGATTAAAACACTAATACTCACAAAAAAAGACTGTGCTGGACAAAGACATGGCACCCCACATAGGATACATGCTCTCCATAGTGCCAATAAATAACGTTTCTAAAGAGCTGGGAGGGACATCTGATCCAGACAGTGCTCATTAGAGAAGCTATGAGAAGTGAAAACAGAAACTCATTTTTCCTCTGCAGGAACCGTCTACTAAAGCAGAGTTGTCAATCAGCCTTTGGGAATTTCTGCCCATGTGCAGATGTTTCCATTCTCTCAATGCATAATCAGATCTGTCATTAGCTCCTCTGAGTCTTCTATATTTGGGTAGAGAAGAGACTGTTTCCTACTTATAAAGAAAATCTAAGAGCTTGGCTATGCCATAGTCAGAAATAAAATGGAAATTATTTCCAGGATCTCACTTAGACTTTATATGATCTGGTGTAAAAATTTAGGTTCCTCTTCAATATTATGAAAAAGCTTTCAATTTTTCTGAATGTATCCTTGATTTAAACATGGAAGCCTAGTTAGCCAGCAATAGACCTTTCCTCACCTTCTCAACTGTGCTCACTGTTAGCATGTATTTTCAGTGCTTTTTATCCTTGCCTAATCACAAAAGCTTGCTATTTTGCTGAATTGTTTCCCTTCAAAGTTAAAAGAAAGAGGAAAAAAAATCCAAAGCCCTCTGACTCTTTAAGCATGTTCTGTTTTTGCAAATTAGAGATGGACTGATTAATTAACTAATCCTTGTGGGTTAATTTCATGTTCTCATGATTAGAGATTGTGTTACCCTTGTTAGCTATGGAAGAGGCTCTTAAGATATGCAGAATGTAAAAGCTGCATAACTAGGGGGCATCATAATAAATATAGATTTTGTTGCCTTAATAACAATATGGATGGTTCCTCCCTTCTTGGACCACTGTAGAATTATTTTCCATATTCTCTTTCAGATTAGGTGTATCCACGGGACGTGGGTTGATGTAATGTGGGCCTAAGTCTTGTGTTGTCTGTTGAGTATGAAGAACTTGTGTGGGACCAGGTGGCTATTTTACCTGCTGTAGTGACCCTAGTAGGTTAAGGCCTCTGCCAACAGTGAGGAATGAAAATTAGGAGAATTTCCCAGCAACCCTCTTCAAACCATTGGCATAACCCAAAAAATAAAATTTGGTGTTTTTAGCCATTGAGATTCAGGATAATTTGTTAATGCAGCATTGTATAATCATCTTGACTTAAAGGAGGTGAGATTAAAATGGATTCAAAAGGATAACTGGAAGCTAATTAGAAGAATGAAAGGGGAAGACTATTCCAAATAAAGAGGAATATAACATAAGCAAAGGGATAGACACATTGAAAGTCAGCTGGATGAAAAAGAACACAATGAATTAAGTTTACTAAAATTAGCACCAAAATCTTCTGAGATTAGGTTTTTAGATACATATTGAACACAGTGAATAGACTGGTAAAATGTTGAAGAGGATGTGGATAAGGGAAATGTGAAGAATATATTAGAAAGAATCATATTCTTCTTTTCCCAAGAGAGTACGTTCCCAGTAAACTTCCCTTCTTCCCTCTCTACTCCTTTCTGTAGCTGTGTCCCTTCCAATCTGTGAAGAGTTCTCAAACTCAGGTTTGACCTGCCGATTTTTGTTTGGGTATGTTTCATAGGTTATCTGTAATTTAAAAAGTGAATTGAAAGGGTAAACCAAACAAAAACTGCCAGAAGCTAAGAACTTTATTAAACTAATGGCCTTGAACCAATTGCAAAATAATGAAAAGTTTGAAATGCCTTTTATATATTATATTTGAATAGTGAATGTTGTAGACGTTTTCACAAATTTGGATGTATGAATACATATTTCATCTAACTAAACCTTTAGACTTGCTATCAAAACAGAGCCTTTATATTTTTCTTTCCCTAATAGTCCAATATTACCTTAGTAAGAGTTAATTTATGTATTTAACCATTGCATATTAATCCTTTAAAAGTGTTGATTATTTTAAAATTCACTAACGTTATTTCTAATTATTTTTCTTTCTTAAGAATCACCATTTCTTAGTATTATTCATGTTCCATTATTTTCCTTTAGGTTTTTAAAAAAATTAATAACTTTCCTGGGAGAAACTGAATTCAAACAAAATGTGCAAAATAATTCATTTAACAGTCTTCAAAATCATAGTCAAATTTTATCGGCTAGTTGGTTGCTCTATAGTAAGTATGAAAATAAATATACTATAAATAAGCAGGCTTGCTGAGAATAAATCGAAACCTGTCAAGCTTAGCTAGTTAGAAACTTTTTTAATATTTTCATTAGTCATGAAAGATATGCAGAATTGCTCCCATGTCACTTTTAAGTAGCTGAACATTTCTATATAGGCATATTCCCTGGGGATATTGGAAATAGAAATTCAAAAAAATTAAGAACCAGATTGTCTAAAAGCATAAACACAAGGAATAAAATTTTACCTTTGGCTATGTTAATGCAAATCTGGTCATAATCATGAATATATTAGTTTTATTCTTCTGGATATGAGATTGCCCATATCAGAAACACAATTTTAGTCCATTTATCCTGTAGATAAAACACATTACATATGTAAGAGTGAACACATCTTTCTGATCTTTTTTTCCCCTGGATATTATAAAATACAACTGGTAGCTCATTCTCTTAGAGTGTGACAACTCCCTTCAATGCCCTAATGTTTACCACGCGAAGAGATATTCAGTGTAAACCAGAGCAGTGATTGAAGCTGCTGGCCATGGAAGGCTTCCTCATCAGGGCTATCAGATTAAACAAACTGATCAATGACCTCAGCTCTCCCTTTTCAGATGGCCATGTTTCCCAAAAACATTTCATTAAATGTGTTTTGGGGTGTAGATGTTTGCAGTCCTTAAATATCATACATTGCATTGTTAAGTTTGCTTACTCTTACCCTCTCAAAAACAAAAGCCACAAATAACAATTAGATAAGGTGTCAGGCAAGAAATGTAGCCTCCTTGGGTTTCCCTTTAAAATGGAGGCTCGCCAATTTGAAACTCTTTCTCCGCTAATGCTTCAACTCATAGTCTTACTGCTGATGTACATATCAACGGTTATTTTTCGTGTGACTTATTTTACTTGTTTGCACGGGCTTCTTAGCATAATTGCAGATGGGCCTGCTGGGATGATGAGATAACATGTCTGTAAGCACTGGACAATAAATGACAATGGTATTTGGCTTATCTAGGAGTTAACTGAAATCACACAAATTATAATCAAAGTGTGGGGCCCAATCCATGAAAGTAGCAGACATTGCTGTCATACATAGGCCAGGCATGATCTGAGTGCTTTATGTGCATCATTTCACTTAATTCTTTTGACAGCCCTGTGAGGTGTGCACTGCTGCTATCATTTGCACATGGAGAAGTAAGTCTTGCAGAGATTGTCATTACTTTAAACTGCATAGCTTGTATTCCTAAACAACATATTATAACAATGTGAGACTTCCCTCAATGTATTTCTTGAACTATGAGTATATTTATGTAATTACTGATGTAAAACTCAAACAAAGGCTTTTTTCTCTCTTCATCATAAACCACATATAAAATTGACCATGAGACATCACAATGTCTGGTACGTCTCTGGTTGCAGTACTCATGAGAAGAATGTAATGCTATAACCAAAAGAAAAAGAAGGTTGCTGTGAACAGTTATTGAAGGAGAACTAAAATTTCTTAGGTTTATCACATGACTACATTTAAATCATCAGATAATAAAGCTTTTAAAGAATTAGAGCTAATAGTTCATTCCCTTTCTTTGCATAGAGCTTTTTCTTTTCGGATATAAATTAGTGCAATCATATTAAATATCATGCACTGTGTGTTGAGTTGGGTAATGATCTCCATCAAATAATGAGTGCAGAGGGTACACTTCACTCCAAGTGCCTTCTGTTCCAGCTGTTTCTACTTATCTTAATTTTCCTAATTGGGTTACAATTAGGCTGTGAATGAGACGTTAACATGGGAATTGGAGCTCTTCAACAAAAGGGTTTACTTCTTTTATTGTTCTGTGCTTCTTAACTTTCAAAGGCCTTTTTCTTGCTCCATGTTAATTAAAAAATATCACAGTGTTTAAGACAAGCTCATGGCATACAAAGAATAACCTATTTACATTGCCACAGATCTAACAATTTGGATGCAAGAAAAGCACTGTTTGGAAAAAAATTATTCTGTTTCTTGAGAAGACAATATGTTTATTTTAAAACCATTATAATACTTTATATTTGTTTCTGGTCTCACTTCCAGTTTTGACTTTCTTACTCTCATGAAAGCTGTCAGCTGGCCAAAGTTGCAATTGGAATAGGGAAAGCAAAGTCTTTGTCCTGGAACTAAGCCCTTGTTGTTCAAAGTTTGATCCTTGGATCAACAGCATTAGCAGCACGTGGGAGCTTGTTGGAAAAGTACAATCTCAGGTTGTGTTGCAGCCTGTTCAATCTGAATCTGTATTTCAGCAAGATCCCTATGTAACTTTTATGTGCATTATAATTTGAAAATCCCTGCAAGAATCTAACTGTAACAAGAAAA
Organism: Xerus rutilus; assembly: GCA_028644305.1. Classification (NCBI taxonomy): domain Eukaryota; kingdom Metazoa; phylum Chordata; class Mammalia; order Rodentia; family Sciuridae; genus Xerus; species Xerus rutilus. Next base: position 46,823,034 of record CM053401.1, on the reverse strand, counting down.
GGCAATTACAGATTTTAAAAATAAATTATTTGTTTCATCATGCACTCTGATTATATATTAAGAAAACATCAGAGTCTGGGCTGGGGATAGAGCTCAGTGGTACAGCACTTGCCTAGCATGCTCAAATCCCTAAGTTCCATCCCTACTGCACTTAAAAAAAATAAGTAAGAGAAAATATAAAATCCCAATGGGGTAAAGTAGTCTTATTCAATACAAATGTTACATAACATAATTACTTTAGATTTTTTAAAGGAGGTTAGAAGATTTTAACATACATTATGTAAGTAAAGCACATAGCAGAATAAAGTTAGGAAGGGATATTGTGCTGGGCTTTTAGGCTGCTAAGGAAGCCAGACAACCCAGTTTTCTTCTCTGTGATGGAGTGGTGCTATAAGTTGAGGAAAGATATCAGCCCCTAAGGTCAATTGGAAAATATTTCAATCAATGCATAATTTACCCCCGTATGCTTTGTTACTTGTTTGAATAGTTATTGCCCTCTTATTTATTAACTTCATTTTACCCAATTAAGTGTATTTTAACATTTTAAAAAGTATAATCAATAACGTTTTCAAAAGCCCTGTTCCAGAGGAGCAGATTCCTAAGGAACTTCACCCCGCTATTTCCTTGAGAGTTATCTGCTGCCAACATCCATGTCCAGATGGCTCAGCAGGAATTTTACAGACTTGTGAAGATTTTCATCTTGTCAGTGGCCATTTTCTTCACCTGTGTCTCTGGTAGCTTTCTTTGCCTGTCTTTTTGCTCTTTACTCTTGAGATTTGAAAATGTTATCCATATGTTTCATCTATAATTATTAAAGTACCCAGTTTCTAACTGAGGAGGGATAATTTTATTATTCCTTTAACTAGAACTGGTTTAATGGCCAGGATTGAACCGTTTGGAACAAATCATTGGATGTACAATTTCCTCAGGCTTATTGATCACTTCTGCTGTATTTTAACAGGCCCTCCATTTTATTCATGTTATAATCAATATTCAAAGTATCTGTGTGCCCCAGCCTCTCTTTTTTCCTAGTTCTCTTTCATGATGAAGCACCCTCTCTCCAAGGGTGAGAGGCTCAAGGATGCCGGGGCTGGGCAACTTACAGGTTCCCTAATTGCCATAGTGCTAAACGTGTCTCCTCATCTTTGGTTTTACCTTGTGGTAATGAAGAAATTGCCACCTTCTGCATTCTGCTCACTAACTACTGCGGATCTGGGCAGTCAACGCTGGCTTCCTTCACTGGTGGTCAGTTATGCTCTTCCTTATCTCTACATGGTCGCTTCATTGGGAGTTCATGTGTTCCCAACCAACCCAATTGCTCCCACATACTCATGTAGATATTCACAGGACATTTCCCCCACCAGGTCTCTCTGGCCCACTGCACTGTTTACTTCCTGGGCACTGTGTCTTGGATAAGGATCTCTTTTGTGTTTAGCATCTATTGACAGAAGATATAGCTTTTCTACATTTCTCCTGGTCAAGTGTACGCTTTTTTGTAGCATGTTAAATTTAAAGCAAGGGGAAGCCCTTTCTTGGAGTGTTCCCTTCCAGTGTTTTTTGTTCTTTTCACTGTGGGAACTCTATACCAGGAGGATCTTCCTAGATGGGCTGTTTTTATTTACTGATATTATTTTTGTGCACAAAGAACTACATTGCCATGATTGCTTCTTGGTACTAGCAATATATATATATATATATTATACACACACACACACATACACACACACACACATATATATAAGGGTACTATATTTCTAGTACCTAAGTACCTACATCAGCGCCTGCCACAGAGTAAGCAATGAATTAATATTAGTAGAGTAGATAGATGAACAAACAAATCAGTGAGAAGCTTAACATCAGATAATATGCCCTTGATCTTATTCTCTTAAGATGTCTTGGTGTATGAGTGTTGGGAATAATATTTTTTTTTTTTTGGAAATCTTTTGAAAAGTTTCTTTTCTAGACTGTTTTTCCTCTGACACTTAGCAGCTTCTTGATATCTGGATTCAGACAGATGAAGTCAAGGTTGGAAAAATTACATAGAAGGCTTTTAAGATTTACTGCTAACAAAAACAGGAATTATGAATTACTAGCCAGCAAAAATAATTTAACTCTGGGTATAGCAGACACTGTGTCAATGTGGATCACAGAGCTCTTTATTCTTTTTTTTTTTTAAATATTTATTTTTTAGTTGCAGGTGGACAGAATATCTTTATTTTATTTTTTTTTATGTGGTGCTGAGGATCGAACCCAGTGCCCCACGTGTGCCAGGCGAGCACTCTACCACTGCACCATAACCCCAGCCCGGAGCTCTTTATTCTTTATAGTCACTTACTCTAATGTGATGTAGTTGAAACAAATTAGGTATCTTTTCCCAAAATCTACTCCACTATCATAAAAAAAAATGGTGAAGAATTGTGATGCTTTTTACTCCCTTCATGGGAAATGAATAACAGAAACTGGGAGAAAAAGAATTGGTAAGTTCTCAGAAATGCTTCAGTGGCAATTACAAACTGGACTTCAGATTCCAGATTAAGAGGGCATAGATCAGAGAAAGGAGAATAGCAAAGTAATAAATAACTATTTTAGAACTGCATATTTCTGATTCCTTTTTCTTACTTTTAATGCACCTTTAATATAGGGACATTTGTATGTCAGAATGTCAGAAAACTCTTTGTTCTCCAATGAGGTGCCTTTAATTAAAAATTTGTGTTAAAATCTTAAAATTATAAGCATGTCAGTGTATGCCATGATCTAGAGAAAATGTAAGTGGCTACACCACTCCAATGCCATTGTATAATGAGAACAATCTTTGAATAAGGAAGATATTTGAATTGAACTAATAAGTAAAAGTGAGAAAGTGAAAGATGACTTTCATATTGCCTGTTACATTTTTCCTAATTTTAGAATAAAAATATATTTTCTCTTTAGTTTTAACTTAAGAAACACTATGGACTCTCAGTGACCCATAAAACCTGCAACAGTAAGTGCAATTCTTTTTCTCTGAAGTAGAGATCAAGAACAAATAAAGTGTCCAGTTCTAAAAGGCAAGGAACAAATGGTTTCATGCTACAAGTGTATGGTAATATTTGGAATAAGGCCAAAAAATAAAAAAATAAAATGAGACTCCAGGGACAGCATCTGGAAAGATATCTCAGCTTAAATAATTGCTACAGAAATTATTTCATTAAATATTTTGTTTCCTGATAATGTGATTTTTCTTAAAGCTTTTAAAATTTTTCTCTTTGTTTAAGAATGAAATAGGGCAATGAATTTTGATATAGACAGACTCCCCCCCCACACACACAAGCATTGTTTTTATTAAAAACTATATGCACAGTATACCTTCTTAGACCACAAGCTTTACACAGATCAATTTGGATGCTATTATAAACTGAGATTCTTAGTATTGTTTTAACCCCTATAAGAATTATCCTTGCATTTTTATGGTAGTTTCACATTCTATCATTAGCAAATCTTTCCTGAAGTTTATGAGATTGCTTCTCATTTTGATATGAATGATCCTGGGAGATTTATAAAAAACAAAAATGTTCTTATTTATAATTCTTCATAAAGTATTAATGTTTGAGATCACTATGTATAAGTATGTAATAGATATATATATAAATGAAAATAATGCTAATTATTACATCTGAGGTCACTGTGTTATATCAACACTCACAGTGAGAATAAAAAAACACATTTTTCCTAGGAGTGGGTATGTTTCATTAGAAGATTCATGGTCAGATGTCAATTGATGGATTTCAAATCTGCCTCTCAATAATAATCTTCAGAGAACTGATTATTGATACTATTTTTGTTTTCTCTTCAATAAGGTGAAAATAGCATCCGCTGTGTGTAAAACAAGTTATTTTACTATTGTAGTGGGTCAACTCTGTGATAATCTCCAGACACTTAGAAGCTGGGTAGTGACTTTGGGCCAAGATAAGGATAAGATGATGTTATGGTTTAGAAATTAAAAGTCCCCCCAAATCTCATGTGTGAGACAAGGCAATAAGGCTTAGAGGTGAAATGATTGGATTATGAGAGCTTTGACCCAATTAGTGGATTAGTCCCCTGATGGAGATTAACTGAGTGGTAACTGAAGGCAGGTAGGGTATGGTGGGAAGAGGTGGGTCATTGGAGGTATGCCTTTGAGGTATATATTTAATATCTGGACAATGGAATCTCTGCTTTCTGGTCATCATGTGAGCTGATTCCTTCCACCACATTCTTCCTCCATGATGTTCTGCCTCACCTAGAGCCCCAGTGAATGGAGTAGCTGTCTATGGACTGAGATATCTTAAACCATGAGACCCCAAATAAACTTTTCCTCCTCTAATATTGTTCTTGTCAGATCTTTCAATCACAGCAGTAAAAAAACTGACTAAAAGAGGTGGTATTGATGAAGTATAGTTTATAGTTTGAAACTTTCCAGAAGTTTCCAACTACCTGTATTATTTATGGAAGAATTAACAGTTTACATCTGGTTCAACCTAGTTTGACCTACACAACTTGGCTTAAGCTACATAAAATGTAGGATGAAAAAAGAAAAAAAAAATTCCTGTATATATTTTTTGCCTGGGAAATCCTAAAAACAAAATGCCTAACAAATGTCTTGTTAGTTAATGATCTGAAGACAGAATATTCTGTACATTTGAGAAATGGAACTGGGTCTTCCCCTGGACATAAGAGATTCATTTTTGATGTCATGTCCTTCTATTTTTCTGCTATATTGTACCCTTTGCTTATATTAAAGTTTTGTGCCAGTACACACTGTGGAGGTCTATGAGTGCTTTCAATTACCTGCTTATAACCAATGTGTCTGTCCCTTCTCAAATATAGTTGATGGGCCGGTTTAAATAATATATTATTACTTTTATTTTCTTCTTCTTTGCACTCTGACTAGAGTACATTTGCAAAATGAAACAAAGGAATAATAATGAAGAACTTCTTCCTGTCTCCAGAGTTCTTAAGCATGTGGATCATTTAAAGAAATACATTACAGGGGTTAGGGTTGTGGCTCAGTGATAGAGCTTGCCTAGTACGTGTGACATACTGGGTTTGATCCTGAGCACTATATAAAAATAAATAAATAAAATAAATGTTAAAAAGAGAGAGAGAGAAATGCATTACAAAGCGTAAAGGTACAGTTTCCAATGAATTTTGAAGGAAAACAAAAAAGAAACCTAAGGAAATGGAGGTTGTCTCTTTTGAATCAGCGTGACAGATTTTCTTGTGGCTGTAATACATTGGATACATTGAAGCTAAGCATCATGTCCTTAGCTTAATAAATGTGCAAATAAGACTTCTTTAAGTGAACTAGCCAGTAGGTCTTCCCAATTTATAGAACATAATTCAAATTCACATTTTTGGGAGAGTGAATTTAAGAGTCTACATGTGACTCTTTGATTTTGTTTCACTAAAAATTTTTAATAATTAAACATTAAAATAAGTACCATAACTTACAGGCAGGAAAAAGTGTTATGAAATACTTTTATAATCATTACTGTTAGCATGTTATAAAATAATACTTTATTTTATTGTTTATTTCCTGGTGTCCAAAGAATTATTTTTAGCTATCCCTATCCCTTTCCTCTGAAAGCCATAATTGTCCCTCAAGGATGCTGGTTAGCATTTGAAGACCTCAATAATATTTGTGAAATGAATATTAAATGTAAATAAAAAGGAATATTATTATTTCCATACCAATTGTCAAATTTCATTTTAGTAATAAAAATAAACATAGTATTGTATATTTATATACTGCACAGACATACAAAGTGAGCAAAGTGAGCATGTGCATACATATACATTGGTTTTTAATATTTTGATTTTAAATCAGACAATCAAAGGACAGAGGAAAAATACTAATAAAGACTATTTAAATTCTACACTCTTCCATGTCTTAAATCTTTGTTTTAAACTTAAACATCTCTTTTTAAAAACCTCTAACATCATGTATATTTATATTAAAGTTGAATTATTTCATTTGCAAACAGACATCTCTAGTTCCCAGGTTTAAGGACACATTTTTTTCCTATTTGCACTTCCCACCCCTTTATTATTCCCTGAAACTGCCTAAATAGAAGTACTTACATTATTTGCATTTTTTCTTTTGTAAAAGCATTGTCAAATCCTATTTTTTGAGGTAACATTCTAATATTCTCAAACTATTTTTCACCTATAATTCCTTAATATCTACAACAAAACTGGGTTTAAGGAGAAATGACTTCTTTTGCCTTTAAGATCAACTTTGACAAAGAGAAGGGAGGGGGATTAGGAATAGGTGAAACAGCAGAATAAATCTGACATAACTTTCCTATGTACATATGTGAATACAGCCCAATGAATCCCAACATTGTATACATCCACAAGACTGGGATCCTAATTAGAATAAAATATGTTCCATGTTTGCATAAATATGTCAAAATAAACTCTAAAAAGTCTAAAAAGAACAAATAAAATAAAAATAAAATATATGAACAAATAGATAAATAAATCAACTTTGCTACAAAAAACAAAAATCCCAAATAAATTCAGGTATGGAAAATTTATCTATGATAACTTGGTTTCTGTTAATAATAAGTTTTTAACTCTTTCTATAAACAAAATTCTTAGTTTTTGTTTGGCTACATGTACCAGTCTAAAGAAAGAAGTTATTTTTCTAGTTTTTATCTTTATGATATATATTTTTACTAAGTTTGGGTGGGGAATGCCAAACCAATTCAATCAGGACACAATTGATGTCTCACATTCATTTGAAGTGGTGTCATCTAAAGAGAAACAAGAAGGTGGTTTTGCCCTTAAATAAATTAAGGAAATTTCATTGTAGTCAATATATTCATTAGACACTCAGAGCAACTTTACAGGCATTGGTAGGAAATATCAGATGTTGAAAACTGTAAACCAAAGAATAACAAATAATGGTATGCTTTATTTCTAGTCAGAACAGAGAATTGCAAGCTATCAAGTAGTCTACAAGCCTGAGAAATTCTATTATGAAAAGCAACAACAAAAAAAGCAGAATAAGAATCTAGTATTTTTCATTTCCATTACACATAGAATTAAACTAAAGGAGCCTATGTTATCATATGAGTGGCTGATATCTCTAATATCATGACAAATGAAGAAGAATGGTATAACTTTTAATGGGTTTTTAACACATTGTCAAATTTTAGCTGAATGCGTGGATTTGATGACTTTCACAATCTTTCCAGTCTCATGAATTGCTGAGTCTATCAACAGATCACCCTTCACTGTTTGACGTTGTTATAACTGCAAAACAGCCCTATGTTGTGTACAATATAAAAAGGCTTCAAAAACTTAATGAATCTAGAATTTTGCAGTGTTTGGATTTTTTTTTCTCTCTGTATAAAATATTTTTAAATATTAAAAAAACTGTCATTAGGGAACTCTTCACATCTCAATGGTTCTGTGTAGCTCTGAGCAATGTACAATATGTTCTTTCCTTGAGGTTGTCTGATACAAATGAATTTGTGGTGGTATAAATATATGAAAGGGAATGGATGTTTCATTGTTTAAAAGTTGCTGATATCAACATTTCCCTATAAGGGAGGACAAAGAAAAGTTTTATCTTTAAATTACTTCTTTGTACATAAAAAAATTCTTGCCCAAATAAGGATATTTATCATCATAATAGCATTATTTAACAAATATATAACACAAAAGAGTTGATAATAACCAACAAATAATGACAAGTGAACATATACATATAATCTCCTATGTATTTTCAAAGAAGATGAACTAATTTACCTTTGAAATGCCCACAAATAAGTAGATTAAAAATCATAACGTTTTCCATATTTATTACTGATGAAAAAAATTCATATTGAAGATACTAATATTAGTGAACCAGATCCCATAGATGTCCAATCTTAGAAAACTGCCTGAGATAGTATAAACCAAAGAATAATAAATAATAGTATTCACCAATGATAGTGAGATTATCATACAGAACCCCTTAATAAATTTCACTCTATCAACCCACATAATTAATTTAGAGCTATTAAAACATTAAACTAGCAGTATAATGCTGAGACCAAAATATTTTAATGACCATATAAAGCGCAATTCAAAAAACTAAATTAAATTCTCTAGTGCTCTCAGAATAATGGTAGCACAAATACCAAATAAAAAGTTAAAATAAAAATAATAGGGAAGCTATCCACACTATTTATTATATAGTATACAGTTTATTATAATATTGTATGCATTTATTTGCTATAATATTTGAGATGCAATTATTATTCCATTTATTAGAAAGAGAAGAACATGGAATCTCAAATGCTAAGCAATTTGCTGGGGTTACCCACCTAGAATTGCCAGGACTTGGAACCAAGTAGGCTACCTCTAGACATCCTCAGAACTACTTTGTATAAAAAAAATATAAAAATAATGTCTTTAAATACCAAAGCATAATTTCTGATATTTTTAGTTCATTTGTTCTTAGTACATTAGTAGTCTTTGAATATTTTACTCTACTATATTATCTTCCTACTGATGCTCAACAAATGACTACAAGCTTGTGGCTTAAAACAAAACAAATTTATTATCTAACTCCTAGAACTCAAAAATCCAGAATGATCTCTGGGCTAAAATGAAGATGGTGGCAGGGTGCAAACCATAAAGAGACTGTAAGGAAGAGTCAGTGTTTTACCTTTCCTCTTTCTAGGGGCTGCCCTCAGTCCTTCATTTCTGAAGCCAGGAAGGACCAATATCTGTCTGTCAAGTGGTCTGACTCTTTTGCCTCTTTCTTTCTCATATCAGGACCTCTGTAATTACACTGGGTCCCGCCTAAGCCAGGATCATCTTTTTATTTTAGGTGTCACTTAATTAGCAACTTTAATTTCATCTGTACCCTTAATTTCCCTTTGCCCTATAATATAACATATTCCCGAGTTCAGTGGATTATGATGTATATTTATATCATTAGGGTTGAGCATTATTTTATCACATTCTTGTGTACTTATAATGTGTTTGATACCTACATAATTGTGTACATATGTCTATATATGCATGTACATACACATATGTGTAGATAATAATCACTATGATCACAGCGTGATGGGAAATCAAACTACTCCATTGCACTTCATTGACTGAGCTTAGACATTTGTGTTTATTAGTCTGTATTTTTAAAAGAATTTTCTATATTAATAACTGATGAGTTGATTCTTGAAAATCACTGACTGGTCTGCAAACTGTAGCAAGCCTGTGTGTGTGTGGCAATCGGGGCTCACAACAAAGTCAGAGTCATGATTGGCAGGAGCATCTGCAGGTTCTGGTTTGCAGACAGTAGTAGCTTATCTTCCTTATCTCAGGCTTATGGGAACCACATGAACTTTGTCATTGAAATAATTTACTTACTTCTCAGCTATAAAGTGTAAAATCTTCAAGAATAGAATCTCTGAAAGTCTTTGTGTAAACTGATTACATTTTGGGGGTTTTGTTTTGTTTTGTTTTGGGTATCAGGGATTGATCTCAGAGGCACTCGACCACTGAGCCACATCCCCAGCCCTATTTTGTGCTTTATGTAAAGACAGGTCTCATTGAGTTGCTTAGCGCCTCGCCATTGCTGAGGCTGGTTTTGAACTCGCGATTCTCTTGTCTCAGTCTCCCAAAGTGCTGGGATTACAGGCGTGTGCCACTGTGCCTGGCTCTGATTACATTTTGATGATAAGGTTATTATTCTGAGTCACTTTCTGAATTTTCTGTGCTTTTTGTTTTGTTTCATTCTGTTTTAATTTGCCTTATAAAAAGAAACATTTAGAAATGTCCTGTGCTAAAAAAAGTTTAAACACACATATATGCTTATTTTTTCTTCAAAATGTTTTGTTCAAACATGATAAGAATCAATATTTATGGTATTAGTATAATTTGTGTCCTTCAATATTTACATAAATAGTAAATTAGTGTAATAATTGTCCTTCAATATTTACATAAATAGTAACTCAAGCCATGTTTTCCCCTCCATTTTAAAACCATGCCTTATATTTAAAATAATCCAGTCTGAAATGTAGAAACAATATCTACACATAAGCAAATATTGGAAGGAAATTAATCACACTGAATGTTTGTTATTGATCCATATTATGATCATATGACACCAAAATAAAAAGGATTAAGAAGAGTTGTATAAATGATATAGCCAGCATTCATGATCTGAGATGTTCCAATGTATAAAACAAGGTTCCTCAACTTTTAAGAAAAACTATCACCACCAAAGGAAACATAATTTCTAATTGCTCCTTTCCTTCCATGGAATTTTAATATCTCAGAGTTAATATGTATCTTTTTATGTATGCTGATCCTTTGGAGAGCCAGGGACTATTATAATATCTAAGATGTTGCCTCCTAAGGAAACAATTTGGGAATAATATCACCCCCAATGAGAATCCACAACAGAAAGAGACAGTAACTGATGAGAGCTGAAAAGGCTGTTACCCAAAACTTTTCATTTTATTGAAAAGGAATCTGGGAGGTGGAGAAGGAAGGAAATTGATTTGTCTGGAAAGATACATACTTAATGGGCCTTATAGAAAAAGCCAAAAAATAGAAAACACAGACTTTTCTTGGTTTGTTTTTATGTACAACTAATATTCATCAAAACAAGAAGCACTGTGGGAAAGGAAAAAGGCCTAGTACCTGAATGATGAAGGTAACAGCATATTCAAGGTTCTACAACTTTGTGTAATATGTTGACACACAGGGAATGTAACATCATTTGATAACTTATAAACTATTATATTTATGATAATATATAAAAGAAAAAATCCCTCAGAAAGGAATTCAGCCACAGAGACTTAAAACGCAGTAGATGGCAAGCTTGTTTAAAGGTCAACTGCTGTATACTCTTAGTATTTTCCCAGATTTAGAGCTTGTTCAACAAAGTAAGGAGTTTTCAGTTGTCAGACACTGGTATTTCAAAGGGGAAAAGACATCTTTATGAAATAGTAAGGACCCAATTCTCTTCACATAGAAGAATGTATTAAATATGACCTAGAAAAGAGTATTAAAATTTTTCTTTCTCTTTATGAAAATATAACTTCCCTCTTAGAATAATAAAAGTAAATAAAAATGATAGTCACAATAAGAAATTAAAACTACCTTGAAATTAATGTCTTTATATTTCTGATCTTAAATGATTGTGAAATATGTAGTACAAGGTTATTGTTCAGGTTAGAACATCTGTCACAGTGGCTCATGCCTGTAACACTAGCAACTCTGGAGGATGAGGCAGGAGGATTGCAAGTTTGAGACCAGCCTCAGCAACTTAGTGAGACCTTGTCTTGAAATTAAAAAAAAAAAAGTGTTTTTACAGGGCTGAGGATGTTGCTTAGTGGTTAAGCACCCATGGGTTCAAGGGTTCAATCCCCGGTACCCACCTCCAAAAAAGTATGAGGGGGTAGAAATTAAAGCAATAAACCATGTAATACAATTAGATTTCAGTGGAGAGAGATTAAGGGAAAGAGGGAGAGGGAGAGAGGAAGAGAGAGAGAGAGAGGAAAAGGGGGGAGGGGAGAGAGAAAGCCATTTTCCCTGTCATAAGGAGAGATGATTTCTGATAGTAAAACTGCATACATACATTCTTATTTGGAAATATTAGGCAACTAATTAAAATTAGAGGGAGTCTCTTGGTCCAGTAAAGTTTTCTAAATTGCTTTATTCTTCATGCTTTACTTTCTTTTTTTTCCCCCTGCAATGCTGGAGATGGAAACAGGGCCCAGCACATCCAAAACAAGAAATACTGCTGAGAGCCACACCCAGCCCTACTTGCTTTACTTTTAATACCTTCCTAAAATTACAGGAATACCTATTTTAAAGTGGTACAAATGGCATGGATCTCATAGAGAGAAACAGAATAGTTAAAAGAGGTGATGATATATGTATTGATCTACTTTCTGCTGCCAATGACATAATAGACTGGATAAGTTTTGTAAAGAGAAGAAGCTCTTTTTGGCTCAGAGTTTCAAGGTTAAGGCATTCATCTGGTGATGACTTTCTTGATGACAGAGCTCCAAGGTGGTGCAGGGCTTCACATGTTGAGAGATAGGGAGCTTGTGCATGTATGTGTGTGAGTGTGTGTGTGGGTGTGTACCTCTTCTGGTCTCCATCTTATAAAGCTACCAGAATTTAATCATGGGGGCTCCACCGACACACCTTATCCAACCCTAATCACCTCCCAAGGACAAATCTCTAAATACCACAGTTGCGTTGAATTTCCCCCCTCTGAATATCTCACAAAGGGACTTACGTTTCAACACATGAACCCTTGGGGGACATGATCAAACCATATCCGAATCATAGCAGTGCAGAAACTGTAATAACTTAAATGTGTTATGGTTTAGATATGAGGTGTCCTCCAAAACTTCATGTGTGAGAAAATGTAAGAAAAGTTTACGGGCGATATAATTGGGTTATGAGAGCCTTAAACCAATCAGTGCATTAATCCACTTGAATGTATTAACTGGGTGGTAACTGTAGGCAGGTAGAATGTGACTGGAGAAGGTGTGCCTTTGGCGTATATATTATGTCCCTGGTGAGCGAGCACTCTCTGCTTCCTGATTGTCATGCCCTAAGCTGTTTTCCTCTTCTAGGCCCTTCTGCCTGGATGTTCTGCCTCATCTTGGGCCCAGAGCTATGAAGTTGGCCATCTATAGACTGAGACCTCTGAAACCATGAAGCCCCAAATAACCTTTTCCACCTCCAAAATTATTCTTGTCAGGGCTTTGGACATAGCAGTAAAAAGCAGGCAGTAAAAAGCAAGCTGTTTAAAATGTGAAGAAAAATAACCTGAGCAGTTATGTCTGAATCATGGACCATGAACTTGAATGGTATTAGAATTTGTTCCCTAAGCAAGTACATCTATCACTCTATACCACCTCTTGTCCTGAGTGTCTCCTGGCCAGTAGATCAAAGCACATTTCTCTTCAATTCCATTCATATGAATTTCCTAGATCCTTATTGTGCTGTTTTTGGCTAGCGTTGCTCCCAAATCAATTTTTATTTTTACCTGTTCTGTGACTCCTAACCTATATTCCACTGTGGTTTTCCCTCTACATGTCACTGTCTGTAGCCTTGAACCTACACTTTTCACTTAACAATTTACTCCTAAGTATCAACCAGGTATGTCTGACACTTACCCCAAGCCCATAAACAATGTTTCTTAAACTGACATTACCAACTGGTTCTCTGAGATTGCCCTATAGAAACCAGATGCTTGTTTATTCCTTCATCTGTCATTTTATTCATCTCCAAAGCATTTATTGAATAGTTACATAGGCAGAGAAATCTGCTAGATTTGAAGATACAGTGGTGAATAGAAATGAGTGGTTATTATCTTATTTTCTGGTTGAGGAAAGAGGCAATAAATTATTGCATACTTTACAGAAACAATTGTTCCATTAAAATTTTAATAAATGCTATAGTTGAGTTCAGAGGGTGTTGATGTTATATAACTATAAAGTTGTTCTAGGTCTATGAGCCAGGGAAGACTTCTCTGAATAAATGACATTTTATCACAGTTTCAAAAACTATAGAAGTTCACTTTTCAAAGAATAAGAAGAAAAGAAATGTGTAGGAAAAACACAGAAAAACACCTAAAACTAGGAGAGGAATGACTCATGAGAGGAAGTATGAGAAGACAAGTGAGGCACAAGGTAAGGGAAACTCCGTGTGCAAAAATGTTGGTGAGGTAGGTAGCTGCTCAATTACATAGCACAATTTTAAGCAGTTTGAGTTCTATCTTGAGTTTTGTGAAGGCATAAATGCCTATCAACTTGTGAAATTAGAGGGTCATATTTAGGTTTGAAAATAATTTTTCAAGATATGAAGAACAAATTGGGGAATATGAAAAGAGGCTCCCAAGAATCAGTTAGATTACAGGACACAATCAATAAAGTAAAAAGGCAACCTACATACTCGAGAAAAAATATGTAAAACATAATATCTAACAACGGGTTAATACCCAGAAAAATGTAAAGAATTTCTACAATTCAACAACAACAAAAAAATTAAATAATATTATTTAAAAATGAGGAAGAGAGCTAAGAGCGGTGTTGCATGCCTGTAAATCCAGAAGCTAAGGAGGCTGAAGCAAGAGGATCACAAGTTCAAAGGGAACCTCAACAATTTAGTGAGGTCCTAAGCCACTTAGCAAGATACTGCCTCATATGCAACAGAATGAAACTAAACCCATATCTCTCACCATGCACAAAACTCAACTCAAAGTAGATCAAGGACTTACGAATTAGACCAGAGACTCTGTGCCTAACTGAGGAAAAAAGTAGGCCCAAATCCTTATCATGTTTGATTAGGCCCCAACTTCCTTAACAAGACTCCTAAAGCACAAGAAATAAAGGCAAGAGTCAATAAATGGAATGGATTTAAACTAAAAACCTTCTTTTTACCAAAAGAAATAATCAATGAGGTAAACAGAGAGCCTACATTCTGGGAACAAATTTTTGCCACACGCACATCAGATAAAGAACTCAAAAAACTTAATATCAAAAAAACAAACAACCCAATCAATAAGTGGGCTAAGGAGCTGAACAGACACTTCTCAGAAGAAGATACATAATCAATCAACAAATATATGAAAAAATGTTCAACATCTCTAGCAATCAGAGATATGCAAATCAAAACTACTTTAAGATTTCATCTCACTCCAGTCAGAAGGGCAATTATTAAGAATACAAACAACAAATGTTGGCAAGAATGTGGAGGAAAAGACACACTCATACATTGCTGGTGGAACTGCAAATTGGTGCAACCAATCTGCAAAGCAGTATGGAGATTCCTTAGAAAACTTGGAATGGAATCATCATTTGACCCAGCCATACCACTCCTCGGTCTGTGTACCCACAGGACTTAAAAACAGTATACTACCACAACACAACCACTTCAGTGTTTATAGCAGCACAATTCACAATAGCTAAACTGTGGAACCAACCTAGATGCCCTTCAATAGATGAATGGATAAAGAAACTGTAGTATCTATACACAAAGGAATATTACTCAGCATTATAAGAGAATAAAATTATGGCATTTGCATGTAAATGGATGGAGTTGGAGAATATCATGCTAAGCGAAGAAAGCCAATCCCAAAAAACCAAATGCAGAATGTTTTGTCTGATAAGTGGATGAGGAACCATAATGTAGGAGGGGGCATGGGAAGAATGGAGAAACTTTGGTCAAAGGAGAGGGAAGGGAGGAGATGGGACATGGGGGCAAGAAAGATGGTGGAATGCAATGTACAACAATGACCTATGTTTATGTATGACTCCACATATGGTGTAACTCGATATTGTGTACAACCAGAGAAGTAAAAAGTTGTGCTCCATTTGTGTACAATGAATCAAAATGCATTCTGCTGTCATGTAAACCTTATTAGAATAAATAAATGAAAAAAAATAAATAAAAAAGACTAGGAATGTGATTCAGTGGTTATGCATCCCTGAGTTCATTCCAAAGTATAAATAAATAAATAAATTAATTAATTAAATAAAGAGCTTAGAATAGATGTTCTTTCCAAGATAATATACAAATGGCTATCAAGTACATGAAAAGATAATCAAAGTCACTAATCATCAAGAAATACAAATAAAATCCATAATACAATATTACCATTCACTAATTAGAGTTCCTACTACTAACTCAAAACAAAACAGAAACCAGGAAGTAATAAGTGCTGGAAAGGATGTGCAGGAATTGTAACCTGTGTGATTGAATAATGGTGCAACTGCTATGAAGACTAGTGAACTTTTCTCAAAATATTAAGGGAACTATCTGATTACATATCCAAAATAATTGAAGCAATGTCTCAGAAATATGCATATATTTATGGTTCATAGAAGCACCGTTCACAATACCCAAGCAGTAGAAGCAAACTAGACATCAGTGGACAATTGGACAAAATATTGCACAATGGAATATTATTGATCCTCAAAAAGGAAGGAAATCCTGTCACAAGCTATAACATGAGTGAAACTTAAGGACATTATGCCAAGCTAATCAGTCGGAAAAAGATAAAATACCTTATGCTTCAATTTATTTGAGGTATGTAAAGCAGTTAAATTCAGAGAAACTGAAAGTTGTATGATGGTTAACAGGGACTCCAGAGAGAAGAAAATGGGGAGTTGTTTAATGAATGTGGAGGTTTAGATTCACAGGATGAAAAGGCTCTACAGATTTGCTTCACAATGTGAATATGCTTAATGCTACTCAAGTATGTACTTAATGATTCAGAGGGTAAGTATATGCCATGTGTATTTTAGCATTGTAAAAATAAAGCAGCATGATATATAGCCACATCTCAAAGAAAAGACGGAGAGTAGTTTGGATTGAAATTGTAGTAGTAGGGTTCAAGAAAAGGGATAAATGGAAGAGATTTTGAAAGTAGAATTAACAGACTTATTATATATATGAGGGCCAGGTAGAGGAAGTAGTCAAAAATGTATTGAGAATTTTTTAATTATAGAACCAAATGTGTAGCATTGTCATACCTCAGATACTTATTTATGGTTGTCATACGGAGAGGAAGAAAAACCATGGGAGCAGAAGAGATAATGTTGGCAGTAGGAAGCTGATGTTGACAAATAAGTCAGACATAAATAAAATATAAACTTAATTTAAACAACTCAGGGTTTTTACATCAAGTTGAAGAAAATGAGTTAACAAAACCTGAGAAGACATATTGATAGTTGTACTCTAAGACATATTGATAGTTGTACTCTTAGATCTATAAACTCTAAGTTTATAGATCCCACATTTGCCAGCTCTTTTGTTAATTATTCATTAATATTAGCCAGATGAGAATGCATAAGGAAAAGAAATTCCTAAAATAACCTAATCTTATGCATTGTGATTATCAAGAAAAGAAACCGCATAATTTCAATAGTTCTTTCTTTACTCTGATTTATGTGAACATGTGGTGTTCTATAGATTAAAATGAAGTTCCTAATGAGCAAATGATTTTTCAAACTTATAATAATGTACAAATCCACATATGGTTTACATGCATTCTGTAAAGTTTTAACCATTCAAGAGTTGAGGAAGCAAAAATTACACCGTATTCTTTACTAAAAATTACAAATATCAGCCATGATGTATAGAAAAACTACAATTAAAACAACAGCAAAAACTCTTTATTTACAGTGAAACACAAAGAAATCATGTTATCTAATCAAGTGTTTATTTCCCCTGTCTTCATTCTCTTTCAGCAACTGAGAAAAATCAGATATTGTATTTATCTTCATTTTAGATAACATAAGAATAGGCTTCAATTATGTAGTTTGTTTTGGAGTTAAAAAAAAAAGATTATTTAGAAGTTCTTGCAGGTGGGTGATATCTGTGTCTTTAAGTCATCTAATTGTGCAGATTCACTGTAAGTCAAATACCACATGGATTTGGCACTAAGTTCAGAATGTTTTTGTTACATCATAATAGAAGGTCTGTTCAGGAAGTGTAACTGTTACGTGCATGGTTCATGAGCAACTTGCAAGATATCATGGTCATTTCTTACCACCTACACCACTTACTAGTATTTGAGCACACAACATTCAAAAGAACCCCTGATTCTTGAAATTAATTATGAAAGTACAAGATATACTGATGTATTCCTGTCCAAAAGTACCCTTTCTTATAAAGAAATATGAGTTGCAGCTAAATATTTCCACTGCATTGCTAATCACATTAGAGAAGATAAGTCGTTGAAAAGAGATATATATTATTATTAAAGAAATTTTAGATGTGTCCCAAATATTCTTTGGAAATAAGTGCTTAATGCCTCCTAAATTATTATTATGTGGTTCTCCCCTGTTAAGATGACCTAATCTTAGGAAGTTTCTGTGCACTCTGATTTACAGACACACATTAGTATAAACCACACAATTTGCTTGAAGTTTTTAAATATTTAATTCACATGAAATAATTACATACATTACCTGAAATTTTGATACATATATACATTATGTAATGATAAATGTTTGAGATGATAAATATACTAATGACCCCAATTTGATCAATAAACTATGCATTTTAAAAGCTATCCAATAACAAATTTTGGTAGCAGGGAAAATGTCTAATTGAGTAAATATTTTCTTGCTTTTAGGGCAATATTTATGTAAACATTGTTTTAACTTTGTTTTTGTCTATGTTTTATACTAGAATCTTTGGAGAATAGAAAACAGGACTACCAATTCAACAAATTAATAGTAAAAACATTTTCAAGTACTCTTTTAGACACTAATAAATTTTCTTGTTCTTATCATCTTGTTATTTTGTAATGTGATTTTCAATACACTGGTCATAGAATATCAATGTTCATTTTAGTATAACCCTTGCTTTTTGCAATTCTGTTTATGCTCTGGGTTAATTTAAAACATTCTAGACTGAGTTTAGTGGCACACACCTGTAATACCAGCAACTCAGGAGATCGAGGCAGGAGGATAGCAAGTTCATGGCCAGTCTCAGCAACTCACTCAAAATAAAAATTGAAAGGGATTAAAATATAGTTTAGTATTAGATCATCTCAGTGTTCAATACTTAGTACAGGGAAAATAAAGGAAAGACTCTACCAATCATTCTGATATAATTACAAACATATTCAAAGCCAATAATGTCAATGCTATTTCTATGAAATATAATCTATATTATTTAGAACTACAAGAAAAGTAATGATTTATATAAACAGTAATTATATTGCAATATATTAGAGAATAAATAATTACATAAAATGTGTAGGATTCAATATTTACAGTATGATAAAAATATTCTCTCAAACTTAAGTTCATGGAGTTCAATGGAGCGCTATCCAAATACATAGATGTATATCTTTGATTAATATTAAAGTTAAATTTAACTTAACATCCTAAAACTTCAAACTATGATACAAACTTTGATATAAAATCTTAAGTTTTTCAGTTTAAAAACTTATTTCAAGAATTTGAAAGTTCTATTGAGGTTTGAAATATTTCTCATTCCTTTTAAACTGGGGCATAGTTCCTTTTTTGGAGTAAGTCAATATTAATATTTAATTTAAGTCAGCACTTCAGTACATGTGCCCTTGCCCTTGAAGAGATAAATTACTGACTTGGGAGGGAAAAAAACAGAGTACATAAACTTCACTTTCTATTTAGAGAAATGCTGGAGTGAGCAGGTTGTGACATACTTCTCTATCAGCTGACTTTTGAAGTGTACTTTTGGATTGTAATGAAGGAAAATAAGTGAAATTAAATTGTTATGTGTACTGCATAAACAAAGTAAATACCAAAAATAAGCATTATAAGCTAATCGAGATATAATTAAATAAAACTTTAAACTTTTGTACGTTATTTCAAACTTTGTTTAAATGAACATATATCTTTCATAAATTTTTGCCTATATCATTAAAGAGGTAAGTCATTTCGATCATTCTACATCATAAAGATTCATTAGACTATTTAAGGTAGCTTTTTCTCCTGTAGTTTCATATCACAATCAAATTTTAATAGAGTAATTTTTTCCCCAATGACAAGAAATTCTTCTCTCAATACATTAAATCCATTACCAAATACGTGCTAATGGGTAAAAGTGAAAACCTAATAAAATAGGAAAGCTTGTGAGAGGAGGCAGAGAGAGCATTCAGGGTGAACTATGTGCCACTTATTTGTGAGTACACACCTAAGAGTAGATAGCTGCCATCACTTTCTTATATTAAAAATGCAAACTGAGACAAAGTACTATTATGTCTGATAACATATCCAAGTACCCATTATTACTGGTAGCTCCAGAAACTACTACGAATCCTTAGAAAGTCTTTCTTGGTTTTTACCTGAGGCATGTACTCTATCCCTGGCTCTAAAGGTCAAAGAGTACCCATACATCTTCTCTATTTAATTGCTCTACTGAGAAAGAGAAAGCTATGGTATTATTTAAATTTCTTCCACCCATCAATCCATTGTATTAAGCTTCCTGGAATGATTACCAACATTTGACAGCCTATTAAGTTAAAAATGGCAAACAATTCTCTATTCTTTTAAACAAAAATGGAAATGAACATGGAGGGAAAGAAAGAGGGCAATTTTTTTTATTATTGATGTTTCTCCTAGGAACACCTCACTCCAGTTTTATTAAAAACATCCAGGCTTCCTGTTTCTGGTCTGACATATAAGCCACTTAAAAGACTATGCTCCATCTTAACAAGTAAAAAGTTGAACAAGCTGAAAAATCAGCCACCCTTCTTAGATTCTTTAGAGAAAAGAGGTGATAGGAAAAAATTCTGCCCTTCAATGTTGATGACACAGGAAGGCAGACACAGAGAAGCACAATTCACTGGAGCAGAAACCCATGTGCAGAATGGGAACCCATACCAGGTAGGACCTCAGCTCTCGCTGAGGCTCAGTGCAGACCAACCTGAGAGGTCCAAGTCCCAGGGGAGCCAGTCATAGTGGGGCCCAGATATTTCTGTGAGTTTTACCTCCAGGAGCTATACTGAGCCTTTACAGTAAAGATGGAGAAATATCTCCTCTTGCTTCTATCAGGAGAAGGGAAAAGTAAACATACGGAAATTGAGCAGAAAATTCTATTCTTAAGAAGAACTTCCTTCAACAGAGACTCTTTCTTAATCAGAGTCTAACCTCAGTGTGTTCTTAGATCCTAACTAACCTGAGGAAACAGGAACTAGCAATTCCATTTCCCCTATAACCATCTGGTCCCACAGGAAGGGATGGGAAAAGAAGCTCTTGTGAAGAACACAACTTGGCTATAAAACTGAGAAACTGAGATCTAATCATAGGTTTATAGAATGATTCCCCTCCCCCTACATCTTAGCAACAACACCACTAAAGGTCTATTGACTAGTGTTCTTTTTACCAGTGTACAATGCCAAGCTTTCAACAAAAATAACAACAAAATTCAAGGTATATAAAAAGGTAAAACAAACAAAAATAAAATTTCATAGGTGAAGAGGCAGAGCAGGCATCAGAAGTAACTCACACTTAGCAAGGATGTTGAAATTAACACTAGGAATTAAAAACAATTATGAGTAGTATGCAAAGGGTTCCAATTTTAAAGCAGATAACTGGCAAAAACAGATAGGCCAATGTGAGCAGGAATATGAAAATTTACAGAAACAATAAAAAATAGAGTTCCATGCCGGGCACGGTGGTGCAAGCCTGTAATCCCAGCACTTAGGGAGGCTGAGACAGGAGAACCGTGAGTTCAAAGCCAGCCTCAGCAACGGCAAGGTGCTAAGCAACTCAGTGAGACCTTGTCTCTAAATAAAAATCACAACATAGGGCTGGGGATGTGGCTCAGTGGTGGAATATCCCTGAGTTCAATGTCTAGTACACACACACACACAAAATAGAGTTCCAAAACATGTAAATCAAATGAAAAGTGTTTTTGAAGAGAATAGATTAGACATAGCTGGGAAAAGAAATCTCTGAACTTAAGGATTTGTCAATAGAAACTTCTGAAAATAAAAAGTAAAGAGAAGAAAGGATCCCTCACCACAAAAATGGAATATAATATCCAAGAATTGTGGGGTAATTACAAAATTTTTAACATACCTTAATACCAAAACCATACAACAAGAGTAACACATGCACACATGAATAAAAATAAAGATCAATATCCCTGATTAACATAGATACAAAAAGACTCAAAAAAAGAAAGAAAGAAAAAAGAAAAAGAACTAGCAAACCAAATCCAGTGACTCATCAAAAAAATGATTCAAGTTGGGCACGGTGGCATATTCCTGTAATCCCAGCAGCTTTGGAGGCTGAGGCAAGAGGAATGCAAGTTCAAAGCCAGCCTAAGCATTAAGTGAGGTGCTAAGTAACTCAGTGAGACCCTGCCTCAAAATAAAAAATAAAAAAGCTACTGTATATGTAGTTCACTGGGTTGAACTCCTCCCCCATACAAAACAAGAGCAACCATCATCAAACAAAAGATTATTCACCACAAAAGATTATTTACCATGATCAAACAGATTCATCGTAGGGAAACAAGGATGGTTCAATACACTAAAATCAATAAATGTGATCACAACAAAAAAAAAATGAAGAATAAAAACCATATGATCATCTCAATAGACACAGAGAAATCATTTGATGAAATTGGCTATTGCTTCTTGATTTGAAACTAGAAAAAATTGGGATAAAAGAAATGTATCTCAACATGATGAAGATCATGTATAATGAACGCAAAGCCAAGATCATACAGGATCTGGAACAATGAAGAGATGCCCACTCTCACCACTTTATTCAATATACTGCTGGAAATCCTGGCCGGACCCTTCAGAAAACAGAGAGAAGTAAGGGGACACAAATGTGAGTGGAGGAAGTCAAATTGTCACTGTTTGCTGACAATGTGATCTTATAGATAGAAGACCCCCAAAACTTCACCAAAAAATTATTAGAATGAATAAACAAGTCAGCAAAGTTTCAGGAACTTTGTATATACATATAAATATCAGTGGTGTTTCTATTAACCAGTGGTAAGTAATCAGAAAAATAAATCAGGAAAGCAATCCCATTTATAACAGCTACAAAAATACATATCTAGGAATAAATTTAACCAAAGAGGTGGAAGATCTCTATAATGAAAACTATAAAACATTGATGAAAGAAATTGAAGAAGACATTTAAAAATTGGAATGACAGTCTTTTTTATGGATTAGAAGAATCAATATTGTCAAACTGTCAATGCTACCCAAAGCAATTTACATATTCATGCAATTCCTGTCAAAATACCAATGATGTTCATCACAGAACTAGAAAAAATAATCCTATAAATACCATAAACCATAAAAGACCCTGAGTAGTCAAAGTAATCTTGAACAAAAACTGCAAAGCTAGCATTACACTACCTGACATTAAAACCTACAACAAGTATATAGTAAACAAAATATCCTGATATTAGCATAAAAGCAGACACATGGATCAACAGAATAAAATAGAAAGCACAGATATAAATTCATGCATCTACAGCCAACTGACTTTCAAAAGAGGTGCTAAAAACACTCATTGGTGAAAGGACAAGAATTTTGTTTGGTCTTTAGTTTTGTTTTAGCCTGTGTGTCTCTGGTGCTTAGGGAAATTGGATATCAACATACAAAGGGATAAAACGAAACCCCTGTGTCTCACCATATACCATTAAAATAGGCTAAAGACTTAAATGTACTGGAAGAAGACATGAGAAACACTTCTGGGCTGGACAAATATTTTATTGAAGAAGATCCTCAAAATATAGGCAATTAAAGTAAAAGTCTACGAACAGAATTCTTTAAACTAAAATGTATGATCACAACAACTATAAAACAATCACTTAGTGAAGAGACAACCTACAGAATGGGAGAAAAACACTTTGAACTTATACAGAATGTAAGGGGTTAATGTCTAGATCAGGTAAAGAAAAAGAACCTCATAGCAAAATATAATCCGATTAAAAATGGGCAAAAGACCTAGATATTTCTCAAAGGAAAACACACAAATGGCCATCAGGCATATGAAAAGATGTTCAACATCATCAGGGAAATGCCAGTCAAAACTATAACCAGTTAGATGTTACCTCGTGTCAGTTAGAATGCCTATTATCAGCCAGGCGCGGTGGTGCAAGCCTGTAATCCCAGCACTTAGAGAGGCTGAGACAGGAGAATCGCGAGTTCAAAGCCAGCCTCAGCAACGGCGAGGCGAGGGGCAACTCAGTGAGACCCCTGTCTCTACATAAAAACACAAAATATGAATGTTGGTGAGTATGTAGAGAATTTGTGACCCCTTCGCACCATTAGTAGGAATACAAATTAGCATAAACCTTGGGAAAACACTATGGAGCTTACTCAAAAAATTAAAAATAGAACTACTATATGATCTAGGAATACCAGTGTTGGGTATAAATCCAAAGGAAATATGTGTTATTTACTAAAGCCTATGTGTTGAATTATATCATATACACCAAAGGACGTAAATTATAAGTATGAAGATCATGAATTTTCAGAGCAGAGACACTAAAGCTTCTTCTCTAGATCAAGAAATATAATGTTACCATCACCCCCAGATTACCATCGCTCCTTCTCTGTGCTAGTTCAGCATTATCCCAAAGGGAATAACTACTGATTTCTACTTCAGTAAATTAATTCTGCTGTTATAGGCTTTATAAAAAAGAATTATATAGTTTTCACTCTTTTGATTCTTTTGCTTTAATATTTCATGAGTATCAATTAAGGCTTTCAATCCCTTAAATATAATTTTATAAACAAAACTTCTTTTTCATTGTTCAGGTTTTCAGTCTTTTATGACAGATGTAGCTTGTGCTCACTCTACAACATTATAATTTTCTATGTTTGGTCAAAATACTTTTTTACCATGTTACAATGGCTAATGTATGCCAGCTCTGTTTTGTCCAAACACTCTCTATTATTAACCCTATAAAGATCTTCATCATTCTGTTTAGGCTACAGTAATAACTCTGTGGCTTAGTAACATGATTAAGATGATTTGAACGTTTGGTTATGTTTATAAGAAAACAATATCCTCTTACATGAAGAATCCATTTAAAGTCTCTGATTTCTATAGGATTTTTTTATCTGTCCATAAATTTATAAGAAATATTTATTTTTTTTGAGTACCAGGTATTTTTTAGTTATGTCTTTAATAATAAATTTCTAGTTTTGAAGATTGTATTTTCAGTCCCTTAAATATGATTTTATAAATGGAAATTCTTTATCGGAGTTGTATTTCAATCTTTTCAATATGGGTAATGTTTTTTCTGCTCATCTTTCTAGGTAGACAAAGTGGCACACACCTGTATTCTCAGCAACTTGGAAGCCTGAAGCAGGAGGATTACAGGTTGAAAGACAGCCTCAGTGATTTAGCAAGACCCTAAGTAACTTAGTGAGACTGTCACAAAATAAAAAATAAAAAGGGCTGGGGATATGCCTCAGTGTTTAAAACTCATTGAGTTCAATCTCTAGTACCAATTAATAAATAATTTTTTTTCTATATTCAGTCAAAATATTTTTCTCCCATGGTATCATTTTAGGTGTTCTTGATTCAATCTACAATTCATTTGGAATTGCTTTTTCTGCGGGTGATGGTTTAAGGCAAGAGGCCAAAATTAATCTTTTCTGTCTTGTTTTCAGTTGACCCAGAACCATTTATTGGAAACAAAACTTTCACCTACTATCCTATAATGCCACTTTCTTTCTAATTCAGGCACTCCTATGCGAGAGAATAGTTTTCAGGATTTTATTCTTTCATTGGTCAATTTATCTATGTTTGTTCCATTAATACACTTGCTGGATCCAGTTTCCTAATATTTATGTAGGACTTTTGCATCAGTGTTGTAAGGAGGATTATCTTCTAATTTTCCTTTCTTGTGAGTCTGTGTAAGATCTTCATATTGAAGAAATTTGAAACTGAAATTATAAAAACAAGTTGGGACATTTTTTAACCTTTGCCTTCACAAAGATTTTGTGAGATTGTTATTGAGTTTAAATTAAAAAAACAATTAGTGAACTACCTAAATAAATATCAAGGAAGCTGTAAATATCAAGAAGTTGTGACAGATTTCTGCCTTTTCTTGAGGCTGATTTGATAGGTTTTAGGCGTAGTTTTCTAGAATCTGTCCATATTTTATGAAATTTCAAACTCATTGTCATAAAGTGGATTATAATACCTTATTCTTATATGGTATGACTTCATGTTAAGTACTTTTATTCCTAATTTCATTGATGAATATTGCCAGACCTATGTAATTTGTCTGATTATATAATAAAATTTTTCTCATTGAGTTTTTTCTAAGTTTGCTATGCAGGTCATTGATATTTTCTTTATTTTTATTATCCCTCTTCTATTCCTTCAGGATTAATTTTATCTTCTTTTAAATATTTCTTTATTTGTACAAATTGTTGATTTTCAGCTTTTCCTCTGTTTTACTTGTTTTTTCAAATTGTTGCCACAATTATGTCCTATTATATCCATATGCCTACTCTGCTATTTTCTGAAGTGTTTCTCCTTTTTTCCTATGTGGTTCAGTCAAAATTTTTGTATTATCTTCCAGTCCACTAGTTTTGTCTTTAGCTATACCTAACTCATTGCTAAATTTAGATTTTGTATTATTAATTTCACTTACTGAAACTTTACATTCTAAATTTTTATCTGACCCTTCTTTTTTAATAGATTGTAATATCTAGATAAACCATATATTAGTATTTTAAGTCTGTACCTGATTACTAATTTATTAGATTTTACACAGGTATGCTTCTAGGCTTTTTTTTTCCACTTAGATTTTTATCATTTGCCTCTCTTTTTAATGACATTTTCATATATTTCTATTGCATTCCTGACTTTGCATATGGAAACTTAGAAGGACTAATTTGGAATTCTGTTTGATCTTATAATAAAGTAAATTTCCTTTTCCTTTGTAATAGGCATTTAGAATAGTTGCATATAATTTTAATATTATATTTATTTAACTTGAAACTGAAATTCTCTCTGTGTGAGAACTATCTGTTTCTTGTTTTACATGTTCTTCTTTGGCATATTGTGTCTAATTTCTTACTAAAATATGCATAATATTAGGATTCCTCCTTACTGATCTCTGATCTTTAAATTTTGCCACTCATTTTTACAAAATAACAGAAAGAATTGCCTTCTGCCTTCTTTGTTTGTCTGACTCTTTATGGACACGGCACCAGGAAAAGATCAGCAGATGCCTTAGTGTAAAAATTATTGACAGAATTTCAAACTCACTTAGAGGCATTGATCTTCATTATTATCAGGGGGTTGCCTCTTCAAGTTGGGATGGCTTATAGCTCATAGATGACTTAAAACAGGTGTGCTCTGCTTATCTGTTTATTTTAACTTTATCCAGGTTTTCTAGCTTTATGAGTTGGTTCTAGAACAAATTATTCTATTGTCATAAGTGAGCATCTGATTATGCAAACTTCCATAAATTAAAATAGATATTTTATGATAATTATCAAAGGTAAGCTTGCATTTCTGATTTAAAAATTCTTTAAAGAAGACATTATAAATCTAACATAAGGTTAGAAATGTATCAATATTTCATATAAACATCATAGAAACTAAGTGACTCACCCTCAAAAACTCATGACTCAATTTTGTGCCAATTAAAAGTCAGATTTTCTGATTCCTGATCTGTTTAAATAAAGAAAATACAAAAAAATATTTTCTGTGAACTTCATGATTAGTTGTATAGGTATTATATATGAAAGCTAAGGTAATATTTCCTAGATAGTAGTATAAAAGACAATATTTGAAATAAATAATATAATGCTATAATAAATAGTATTATATACAGGTGTATGACAATATGACATTTCAGTGTTCAGCTTACTGAAAACCAACTAAGGAAAGTTGTCTATCAACTGTATTCACTTCGTACTTTTACATTCTCTTCTTTCCTGAAGGTATGTATATAGCTTTATGTCCTGAACATAAATTGTTAAATCTACCTCTTCACATATAAAAATGTGTAGAACTGATTTGGAGACAAATTCACTAGCACACACATGAATACAAACACATATATGCTATGAAACACATTCCTGTACAGTCTTAAAACTTACAGCTGAGTCTTCCACTAATCCCTACCACCATACTCCACATAAGTGTGCTTGCAGTGTGTTATCCCATGGATCTGTGACATAGAGATGATATTTAATACACAATTTTCCCTTAACATTACTGTGTTCCGGAATCCATTATTAATTACACTCATATTGTAAAACCAGGTATAAAATCCAAATAATTAAATACATTCAATAGAAAATATCTGAGATGATTTACTTTTATGCAAAGCTTTCATAAAAATTAATCCTTTCTGATACCAAGGACAACATTCTCTTTTATGGTAAAAACACTTCGAAGCTAAATTATGAAGAGAAAGAAAAAATATGATATATTTTGTGTTTATATTGTTAAGATTTTTAAACTTCCTTAAAGTCACTTATTAAAGGAATATTTTCTATTTTCTTTGTATGATACAAAATATTAATTACATATTTTCTCTTGCTTTTAAAAACTATAAATACAATCAAATCACTTATTTAAAATAGTCTCCAGAGGTGTATGGTGTGGCTGTAGCAGGGTATCATATGCATGTGTATAACTAATATAAGAATTCTCAATCAAATAGAACAAAAAATGAGCAACAATGATAATACAAACATATATTTGATAGCAGTCTTGGTTATTCTGAATCAACTGAACAATTTTCTTTTTATTTTCTCTTAAATTGATGTAGATTTAAACTTTTTCATCTTTATTGAGGTTGAATTCTTATTAATTCATTCTTGCTACTGAGATAAAGCATCTCCTATCAATCATTTTTCCTGTCAGAAAAAAACAAACAAATATCTCAAGGAATTTAATAACTGAAATCCTTGAAAAAAGAATATCCTTTAAAAAACTGAAAATGATATGTGAAAAGCATTTTTTGACTAAAATAACCCCCTAAATATGTATCACTACATGAAATAATGTTTAAATGCAGAAGATTTTGTGAACAGTTATACAAGATATTTTTGAGTAAACAGTCTTTTGCAACTAAAATGGAGTACCATTCATTTATGTAATAACTAGGTATCAATAACAGGACACTGCTAGCATCTTAACAAAAGCCATTATTACATATTTACTTACTTTTATTTATTTTTCCTTTTGTGATTATTATACTGCCTGTATACTTTTAGCATATCCACTCCTTTTATCTTTCTTATGGAAGCTATTCCTATTTCAAGGACACAGCATATTAATTTATGCTTTGATGGAATTAGAATCAACCCTGTGCTATAACATGGCCAGAATGAATCCCATTATCTTTCCTTTCTATATTAGGAAATGTATCTATATTATATGTCAGTCACCGTATATAAGTTGCATTTGTTTATTATTAATGAAGCAGTTTAATGTTCACTAGGATTTGGAGGGTGCAGAAAAAAGGTATTTTATATTTGAAAAGACAAATTAGATAATCAGTTTTCACTGAAGTCACACTAAGTTTCACTGTACTAAGGTACGTATTAAACTGCTTGGATTACATTTTATATACTTGTTTATTTAAAGGATTTCTACCTAAAATTAAATGAGAGAATTACTTCAGTTATATTATTCTTTCTCAAGTACTAGGTTGATTAAATTTCCTCCATACCTAAAAACTATCATTTATATGGGCACATATAAATTTTGGAGATTTTTGGCCACTTTACCTTCTTTTTATGATATAAATAAATCTTAAGTCAAATTTCATTTAAAATTACAATTAATGATGACCTAATTGTTTTTGTAATTTGGCTCATTATTTACTTGAAGATCCAGATAAAGCATTAGCTACCAAATATACTTTCTTAACTTAGGACAAGAAACTACAATTTTAGATCAAACTATTTCCTACTGAGAACAGAAAACACAGAAAGAAATCTGACAGGTGTCTAGCTCTCTAAGAAAACAGAGCTAATGAGGCAAATTTTCATTTTGCAGAGAAAGAAAGAAGAGAGTAAGGTCATATCAATTGAGGAATATATGATCATCCATTTGGAAGGGTGATGTAAATAGATGATAGGCTCCATATGCCCTTCTCAATTTGGACCCAAATTCAAGAACAGTAGATGAGCACTGTTCATCCTTAAACATCTGCAAGGACTTGAGGGCAGCTAAAGCAAACTTACCTGGCTGACACTTGATTAGTCTTGTGGATCAGTCCATCCTAATTCACAAGGAAAATTTCAAGAGGATCTAATACACTGGACCATCCTTGGCCCACAAGTTATTAGGGTAAATGTAACTGAGAGATGCATACCAAGGAGTAAAAGGCTACAATGTTACAGAGGGCAAAATGATGGAAAAAGAAAGGTACCCAGATTGAAGAAAAGTATTGTGCGTAGTTGAAAGAAACAGCTTTGCTAATTCAATATCTGAAAGAGAAAATAGAATCAAAGGCTAGAATTTCACAAATATGTAATTCTCACTTTTCTATCACACATTGTAGTGATCTATTCATATATTATACTCTTTATTTCCTTCTAGGTTTTAGGCATTATGTTTCCTGAGGAGAAAGAAAAAAACTTCTAAATGTTTACTAAAATCAGTGTATTTTTACAGAAAATTATCTTATCAGCTAGAATTTTTAATATTTACATGTAATGGAGAGAAAGGTTAAATAACCCTGAGAAAACAAGTAGAGTCATTTGAAAAATGTTATAAAAGAGCAATTGCCCAATTTTTATATTAAAAGACAAATGTTAGAAGGAATAATTCTTACTGCTATTTAACCTAAGAAAAAGCAACTCTAGAAAAGACTGTGATAAATCATACATTTGTAACAGTAGTTTCCTGATTTGATGGACTCATTACTGTACAACTAATTTTCAGTTAAAGATAAGGAAAAATTTGTTCTTATTGTAGTACTTGTTATCTGATATTATTGCCAGTATTTTCTTAACTAACAATGAAATGTTGATTCATATGAATATTGTTGACTATAATATTTTTGTTATTTTTTATAAGTAAAATAAATTCTTACATAATAAGCATTTCTGCTGGTTCTACATGTATTAGCTTCTTAGGCACACAAACTAACTAGCATGCATGGAGAAAAGCATCTTTAATTTTATCCAGATATTCATTCATTCAACAAATAACATAACATACCTTCTATTTCTAGATACTGGTAATGCATTTGGGAAATATCAGATAAGAAAACAGAGTTGTAAACTTATGAATATATTTTGAAGGTAGACCCACCAGCACTCTCTGACAGACAAAATGTAGCCTGTGAGAAAAGGAAGAGTCAAGAATAACTGCAAGGTGTTTTATCCTATGGGTTCATAAGAACAAATTTAATAAGAATTCTAAAGCAGAACCATCCTTTGTAGGACACAAGAATTAAACTCTGAGGCAATCCCAGATTATTCTCATAAGAATAAAACTAATAGAAAAAATCAAAATGAGAGCTAAATATCATATTTAGAATTTACTTTAAAAATAAGCAAAAGGTGACAATAGCAATTATAAGGATAACTAAGAGAAAAATCTCACAAGTAGGAAAAAGATGGTAAGATTTAAAAAAAACAAAACACAAAAAGCCTCCACCGGCCAGTGAAAGGAATTAGTTATAGTGTATTCTAATGGATATAACAGCCCACATGCATTAATACTGCCAGATTTGAAGCAAAGAGTATTCAAAAATCAGATGTATCAGCTGTTTTCACAGTTAACAGTGTCAGATCCATGAGAATGTTATAGGAGCCCATTTAGAATCTGAGCCCTGGAACTGAAAAGTCAACAAAGTGGAAGAATGAAATGCAGAAAGAGGAGATGGACTTTGTAACTACACAATAATAGACCAGAACCACTGCACAGGGATACAGTGGTAGTATGTTTATGTGCTGTGGGAGAACAACATCAATAAGTATAGGGGTACTCCCCATACCTTCAACCCTCCCCCCCTTTCCTCTTTTCCCATTCTGTGCTGATAAACTGCACCCCTGGCAGAGCATGCCTCATTGGTTGTAACCTCAGGGCCATGATTGGTCCGAGGACCCTATATAAGCTTCTGTACTTCCTGAAATAAACGGGTTCTGCGTTTTGCTCTGGAAGAGCAGTCTTACCTACCCCCGGAGTCTGGGTGGAGTGCCTCTGCTGGACCGTCACCCCAAAACCTCCCCCCGAGAGACCCCATTTCGTCTTCCCCGAAGACTCCTTTTGGTCTCTCGGGACCCCAACTTATTGAGCAGACCCACAAATCATGACTTAAAACAATAAATAAGGAAAGTGATTTTGATTTTTCTACTCCCTTCCCCAAATACTCTTTATTACTTTCCCATTAATACAGAAGACTGGACCTGTAAGAAGAACAAATGCATGTGACACAGCAATATTTTCGGCACGTTAACTGAAGTTCCCTTGCTGAAAGTGTCACATTTGTTTGTTGCCTTTTAATATCTCACTCATTAAGCAGACTTGGAATCATCGCCTCAGGGTGACGGATATGAACTGGATGGAGAACAGGAAATTCTCTGCACATCTCTACTGACTTCTGTTTCCAGAACGCTAAGGCCCTTGAAAATTTCAGAGAACTTTGGACATAATTTGAATGTTTTGGAAAGTGAGGTTTGAGAATGGTAGTGTTTCTCTACAGCAGTGTTTCTCATCTATGGGTGTTTACCCCTCCTGCAGAACATTGGGACAAACCTGAAGACATTTTTGAGTGTTGCTACAAAGCTGGAGTAATGTGGTGCTACTGGCATCCCTAGGGTAGAGACCAGAGATTCTGGGAAGCATCTTAGAATACGACTAACAAAATATAAGAGTGCAGATATAGAGAAATCTCAACCTCTTGTAGAGAGCACTACTCTTAAATTTTAGGTAAGAGCCAGGAAAA
Organism: Xerus rutilus; assembly: GCA_028644305.1. Lineage (NCBI taxonomy): Eukaryota > Metazoa > Chordata > Mammalia > Rodentia > Sciuridae > Xerus > Xerus rutilus. The sequence goes on along the minus strand of CM053401.1, from coordinate 46,790,625 downwards.
TATTCTTCTAGTTGCACAGGAAGACAAACTATGAATGTATGATAAGTAGAGGGAGTGAGGGATAGAGAAGAAAGGAACTCTGGTTTCCTGTGGAAGCCCTGGATGTTCTGAGGATGCTTGTGTCACTTGTTGACACCTGTAGGAACAGAGCACAGCCACAATAAAGAAGGTCTATGTATCATGTTCAGGCCAATTTGATTAAATCCAACAAAAATGAGCGTGCTCCACTATGTCAGGGAAACTGTAGGATGAGCTCGTGTCTCAGGGCACAGAAAAGGTGGAGAGAGTTGACAAGAGCTGAATGAACATCCTAGGCAGATGGCAGGGAGGGGAATCTCAGTGAAGAGCCTGATGACAGGATTCAGACAGAGGCCAGGGGACACTCTTAATCCACCAATTCTGCCACACAGTTGCAGTTAGCAGTAGATTGAGCAGTGGCTGAGGCCCAGAAGAAATCTACAGTAAGGCTAAAGAAAGTGGTGCAAAAATGAGGAAAATGTATTCCAGGAAGTAAATAATATCTATCAAAACAGTTTTCATCAAGAAAATCTTTCATAGAAATTGAATTTTAAAATAATTGAATTTTAGAACATTACACTTTAGCAAATAGGAAATGGAAAAATTCTTTACTTTTCTAAAGCACAGAGATTTTTAGTTGTTTTTTGTTCTCTTTTAAAAATCAGGCTATTGTTGGATTGAAACTCTGTATGTTGTTTATTGCTATTATTTTGCTTTTTTTGTTTAAACAAAAAAAGTTTAGCTTTTGTTTGTTTGCTTAACATAGAAATTCTAACTCTTTAATGATTGAGATTGGAAAATAGGAAGAAGACCACAATACAGACTTGCTGGATTCATTACCATGCTTCCCTGAAGATTTCTAGCAGAACATGGAGGAGGGCAGAAGAACAGAATGCTTTTTGTCTGAATCACTTGACCTCATTATGATTTATAGGATGGCTTTTTACAGATACTACTGCCACACAACTCTTTGAAAGGCTGCACTATGTAAAAAAGATTTTTAAATATCAATTTCACCAAAGTGAGAAGGCACACCTTAACTATATAATAACTGAATTCACTAAGCTTCAGTATGTGCTAGCTATTGCGCTAGGCCTGAGCATTTATTATCTCACTTAACTCTTGTGACTGCATTGAGAAAGCTCATGTAAATATTCCCATTTTAAACATGAAGAAACTGACATGCAAAGATGTCAATTAACTTAAGATCACAGAGATAGAAGAGAAATCAGTATCCATACCTACATTGTCAGAGTGTGTTACTGGGGCTAAGACTCACCTCCTAATTCAGGATAGAAGGTTCCCAGACACTTCTAAATAATACTTCTATTTATGTCACATTGATTAGGACTTAATTCTATCTGCAAGGAAACAAATTTCCCACCCTGCCCCTGGAAGTAATGTGCCCAACTAAATTTCTAATGATATGGAAGAGGAGAAAACCAAATGTCTGTGCCCTTAGCTAATTACCATGTATATTTATTGTAGCCCTGTATAAAACATTATCTCCATATTTCCCTTAGAGTAAAAGCATCAAAATTAGTGAACTTATCTAGATAACCTACCCTACACAGGATTCTCTACATGCTACTTGGTTAACACACAAGTAAATAACTTATCTATTAAATTTGTTTAAAAACATAAGAAATTTAATTAAATTTTATTACCAAATTGTGCTCTGAATTTATTCTTCAGAGATGCCTCTATGCAAATACTATGTATATTTCCAAGATAAACATAAAAATCACACAAACTTTAGGGCAAAATTCCAGACTTGGTTAAATTAAGAATTAAAATACTATATGCAATCTACAAATATTTTCTTTTCATGTCAAACCTAATATGTTTTATTATTTTCAAAAAAATGCATTATCCTCTTCTTGGTGTGTTTGTTGGTTTGAACTCAGGAATGCTCAATGGCAGAACTCAAAACCTCGACCACTATTTTGAGTCACTGCCTTATGTGGAAAGCCTTTAATTATTTCATGATATGATACCTACTAGCTACCAAGCCTTTTAAAATAGTTTTAGGAGCAATCTTTCCTCCTTCCTTCTCTTTCTTCCTCCTTCCTTTCTCTGTTTCTTGGTGGCTGACCAAGATATTATACTGAACACTCTGACCTATTTTCTAAGAGAAAAAGTCTTAGGTCAGAAACCAGTATGACATTTTTAAATGTCTTTCCATTCATCAAAATGATCATTTTGATGAATTTATTTAGAAAGTAAAATAATAAGAGTTTATGCAATTATTTGCCTGCAGAAGTCCTATCTCAGTCACTATAATAAATAGGTCTAGAGTACACCAGGATATAAAAAGCCTATTTTTTTACAGCCCATTCTGACAATTGTATCAAATCATTACATTGCTATGTTTACTGGTGAAATGTTTTCAATGTCGACCTCATGGGAACATTGAGTGTTGTGTACCTTTAAAAAAATCATGATTTGCATTATATATCAGAGATAATGATTTTTCATCCACAAACATCACATCTATATTTGGAAATGTATTACAAGCAATGTTGTATTTTGATTTTTTGCTCATAATCATGAACAGTTATAAACATATATTCCTTCCTAATGATTATGCTGTGAACATATTTGAAAGTGCATCTACTAATGCTCCATTTTATTTTGATTTCCCTTCTTCTTTCCTTCCTTTTTTTCTTGATTTCCTTTTGCTTTTATTTTTGTTTGTGGTGCTGGAGATTAAACCTAGGCCATTATGCATGCTTGGAAAGTACTCTACCATCCATTTTCATCTTCTACATTGACTTTCATCAAATCTGTCAAACTGAAATGCTTGTTTCAATTCTGAATGCTATTTTAATTCTTCTATAATTGGATAAAAACTATATTTTGATTTCTGTGTAACTCTGAGTAAATGTCTCTCTTAGGTAACCAACTGAATCATCTTATGTGTTTTTCACAGAGATTCATAGTAATTTTCTCCCAATTTTCTGAGAAACCCATTTCACCTCCCCACATGGATATTATAAGGCAGTTGTTGCTTCCATAAAATTTACAAGGTCTCCACTAGTTGATCTTCATCCCCTGGGAAAACTATCCAATGTGTTTTCTTTCTCAACATTTGTCTTCATTTACTGAGATTATTTAGGTTTTAATTTTGTCTTTTTAAACCTAGTCTAATATTACTTTTCTGACTATACAAATATAATCGTTTGAATAAATCATTTTTAAAAATGTTGTTGAATGGAAAGCATCTTAGAGGGATTATTTATTCAAGCAGAATGAGAAGTACAGGGGAATTAGAGACTGTCCCAGCACTTATTTTCTGAAATTCATAATGGTTTTGAAAAGTCAAACAGCTGCACAGTGACTTTCATGTTGTTTTTTTTATTCTCTGTTGCTATAGCTGATTGTTTTAGAATAACTGTTATTATCCTAAAAATCCCTTATAGAAATTTTGACCTCACTAGTTTACAAATATGAAAATGAAATTATTAGGAATTTTCAGTGCAAATGCAAATTTATTTGTGAAGTTGGAAATTAGAAATTATCTAAAGGTGTGAAAGGTCTTAGTTAAGACTGAACTGGGAATTGCTTTACTTACCATTTGTATATGAGCCATCATGATAATGGGAGGGAAAACATTTGTTATTATATTTTAAATTTTCCTTTATCCATGACTGTCTCCTAATATGTTAAACATGTGTTCACTTACATTCTTTCTTATAATGGATGACAAGTGACTTCTCCCTGTGAGGTACATAAAATGATTGAATGTTCTTATGACTTACACTTGCTACATTTTGACACCAATTCCAAACATCTAACTTTTAACATTTTTTAGACTTACTTTCCATTTACTCATAATGCTTAGATTGCCTGGATTAAGCTAATTCTATAGAAATTTGTTGCTGTAAAACATAGTTTTAAAGAAAATATACATATTTTAAAGTAATTATATAAAAAGATAATAAAAATATGTACATATATATGTGTATATATATATATATGTTGTGTGTATATATATATCATTAAAATAGCCAAAATCTAAAATACTGGAAACATGAAATGATGGCAAGGAAAAGGATCAACCAGAATTACGTGTAGAAATGTGAACTAGTACACATTGAAAAGTACAGACACTTTGAAAAAGAGTTTGCCAATTTATTACAAAACTACACACATTCTTAACAGATGGTCCAGCAATTGAGCTCTGAAGTATTGATCCAAATGATTTGAAAATGTACATCATTATGAAAACTGACATATAAATATTTAGGGCAGCTTTATTCACAACTGCTCAAACTTGAAGCAACCAAGATATTCCTTAATATGTACCTAAGTAAACAAATTGTGGCATGTCCTTGCAATGGAAGATTATTTGTGCTCTCAAGAAATGTACTATGAAGCTTTGAAAAACATGGAAGAAATGCATGTTGCTAGGTGAAAAAAGGCCAATCTGAGAAGGCCATATATTCTATGATTCCAACTACATGCATTCTGGAAAAGGCCATTACTATATAAATAGAATTTCTGTAGAGACCATACCTAGGACTGCAGCTCTAGATGAAATAAAATCTCTACAAATTCATCCCACTTATAGATACCAGCAAATATTACCATAGGGAATGTCTTTGAAATGGGCTAAGTAATATGAATAATAGGATCATTGCAGCTGAAGGCTACTGAGCACCCCCACACACACACATACTTCCAAGGATCAAAGATAAAGCCTAGAAATTAGAATATTCAGACAATAATAAAGAAAACAACTAGAAACTGTGAACAGAATATACAAATTCTCTGGAACAACACTGAAAAGAGAAACTGAAGATGCATAGGTCCTGAGGAAGGAGAAGAGATACAGACTAATATCACCAAAATGTATTCAATGAAATAATAGCCCAAAACTGTTAGTTGGTTGGGGGCGGCCAGGGCTGCTGGGGGGAACTAAGCATCAAGCAGCCTGCATGCACAAAGGAACAGCCAACAAGACACTGATAAGTAAGCAGTAATGGTGCCTGCTGCCAATCAGCGGACTTTTCCTGACTCATCTCAGAAGGACTCTGATCTCAGCAGGATCCCCTAACCAACTCCAGGGGAACACAGGACTCCAGATACCTCCTATTCCTGCCTTAAGCCTTCCCCTTCCTGACCACACTCTTTTTTTTTTTTTTTTTTTTTTTTTTTGGTACTAGGGATTGAACTCAGGGGCACTCGACCACTGAGCCACATCCCCAGCCCTATTTTGTGTTTTATGTAGAGACAGGGTCTCACTGAGTTGCTTAGCGCCTCGCCGTTGCTGAGGCTGGCTTTGAACTCGCGATTCTCCTGCCTCAGCCTCCCTAAGTGCTGGGATTACAGGCTTGAGCCAC